>LR738711.1:879578952-879608998 GCA_902687465.1 Secale cereale | reverse complement strand
CGCCAGGGGCTTGGGGTGCGGCTGCCCTCTCTCCCCCCACTATATATAGGGGGCCAGGGGGGCGCCGGCCCTAGGAGATCCCATCTCCTAGGGGGGCGGCGGCCAGGGGGGGTTTCTTACCCCCCAAGCCAAGGGTGCGCCCCCACCCCTAGGGTTTTAACCCTAGGCGCATGGGGGGAGCCCATGAGGGGTGCGCCAGCCCATTAGGGGCTGGTCCCCCTCCCCCTACGGCCCACGGGGACCTCCGGGATGGGTGGCCCCACCCGGTGGACCCCCGGGACCCTTCCGGTGGTCCCGGGACACTCCCGGTGACCCCCGGAACTTTCCCGATGGCCGAAACTGGACTTCCTATATATCATTCTTTACCTCCGGACCATTCCGGAACTCCTCGTGACGTCCGGGATCTCATCCGGGACTCCAAACAACTTTCGGGTTTCCGTGTGCATATATCTCTACAACCCTAGCGTCACCGAACCTTAAGTGTGTAGACCCTACGGGTTCGGGAGACACGCAGACATGACCGAGACGACTCTCCGGTCAATAACCAACAGCGGGATCTGGATACCCATGTTGGTTCCCACGTGTTCCTCGATGATCTCATCGAATGAACCATGATGTCAAGGATTCACTTAATCCCGTATGTTATTCCCTTTGTCCATCGGTATGGTACTTGCCCGAGATTCGATCGTCGGTATGCCCGATACCTTGTTCAATCTCGTCATGGCAAGTATCTTTACTCGTTCCGTAATACATCATCCCGTGACTAACTCCTTAGTCACTTTGAGCTCATTATGATGATGTCTTACCGAGTGGGCCCAGAGATACCTCTCCGACATACGGAGTGACAAATCCTAGTCTCGGTTCGTGCCAACCCAATAGACACTTTCGGAGATACCCATTGCGTACCTTTATAGCCACCCAGTTACGTTGTGACGTTTGGCACACCCAAAGTATTCCTACGGTATCCGGGAGTTGCACAACCTCATGGTCTAAGGAACAAATACTTGACACTGAAAAGCTTTAAGCATTACGAACTATACGATCTCGTGCTAGGCTTAGGATTGGGTCTCGTCCATCACATCATTCTCCTAATGATGTGATCCCGTTATCAATGACATCCAATGTCCATGGTCAGGAAACCGTGACCATCTGTTGACCAACGAGCTAGTAACTAGAGGCTTACCAGGGACACGTTGTGGTCTATGTATCCACACATGTATCGCTGTTTCTGTACAATACAATTCAAGCATGAATAACAGACCATTATCATGAACAAGGAAATATAATAATAATCCTTTTATTATTGCCTCTAGGGCATATTTCCAACACATAATTCTCAATGTAATTCTCTTTATTGTGGCATGAATGTTCAGATCCGAAAGATTCAAGACAAATGTCTATATTGACATAATAATAATAATACTTCAAACATACTAACAAAGCAATCATGTCTTGTCAAAATAACATGGCCAAAGAAAGTTATCCCTACAAAATCATATAGTCTGGCCATGCTCCCTCTTCATCACACAAAATATTTAAATCATGCACAACCCCGGTTTCAGCCAAGCAATTGTTTCATACTCAAATTTTTTCAAACCTTTCAACTTTCACGCAATACATGAGCATGAGCCATGGATATAGCACTATAGGGGAATAGAGCGGTGGTTGTGGAGAAGACAAAAGAAGAAGATAGTCTCACATCAACTAGGCGTATTAATGGGCTATGGAGATGCCCATCAATAGATATCAATGTGAGTGAGTAGGGATTGCCATGCAACGGATGCACTAGAGCTAAAAGTGTATGAAAGCTTATCAAAAGAAACTAAGTGGGTGTGCATCCAACTTGCTTGCTCATGAAGACCTAGGGCATTTGAGGAAGCCCGTCGTTGGAATATACAAGCCAAGTTCTATAATAAAAATTCCCACTAGTATATGAAAGTGACAAAACAAGAGACTCTCTATCATGAAGATTATGGTGCTACTTTGAAGCACAAGTGTGGAAAAGGATAGTAGCATTGTCCCTTCTCTCTTTTCTCTCATTTTTTCGGAGGGGGATTTTTTTAGCCCCCCTCTCTTTTTTTGGGCCATCTTTTTTTATTTGGCCTTTATCTCTTTTTTTTTGTTTCCTCACACGGGACAATGCTCTAATAATGAAGATCATCACACTTTTATTTACTTACAACTCAAAGATTACAACTCGAAGCTAGAACAAAATATGACACTATGTGAATGCCTCCGGCGGTGTACCGGGATGTGCAATGAATCAAGAGTGACATGTATGAATGAATTGTGAATGGTGGCCTTGCCACAAATACAATGTCCACTACATGATTATGCATGGCAATATGACAATATGAAGCGTATCATATGAATGGAACGGTGGAAAGTTGCATGGCAATATATCTCGGAATGGCTATGGAAATGCCATGATAGGTAGGTATGGTGGCTGTTTTGAGGAAGGTATATGGTGGGTGTATGGTACCGGCGAAAGTTGCGCGGTACAAGAGAGGCTAGCAATGGTGGAAGGGTAAGAGTGCGTATAATCCATGGACTCAACATTAGTCATAAAGAACTCATATACTTATTGCAAAAATCTATGAGTTATCAAAACAAAGTATTCAACGCATGCTCCTAGGGGAAGGGTTGGTAGGAGTTAATGATGACCCAAAAGTGTAGGGGGTATATCGTAGTCCTTTCGATAAGTAAGAGGGTCGAACCCAACGAGGATCAGAAGGAAATGATAGGCAGTTTTCAGTAAGGTATTTTCTGCAAGCACTGAAATTATAGGTAACATATAGTTTTGTGATAAGATAATTGGTAGCAAGTAACAAACGGTAAAAGTAAATAGGTGGAGCAAGGTGGCCCAATCCTTTGTGTAGCAAAGGACAAGCCTGGACAAACTCTTATGCAATGTAAAGTGCTCCCGAGGACATATGGGATTTATCGTCAAGTTAGTTTTCATCACGATCATCTGATTCGCGTTCGGTACTTTGATAATTTGGTATGTGGGTGGACCGGTGCTTGGGTGCTGCCCTTACTTGGACAAGCCTCCCACTTATGATTAACCTCTAATGCAAGCATCCGCAACTTCAAAAGAAGTATTAAGGTAAACCTAACCATAGCCTGAAACATATGGATCCAAATCAGCCCCTTACGAAGCAACGCATAAACTAGGGTTTAAGCTTCTGTCACTCTAGCAACCCATCATCTACTTATTACTTCCCAATGCCTTCCTCTAGGCCCAAATAATGGTGAAGTGTCATGTAGTCGACGTTCACATGACACCACTAGAGGAAAGACAACATACATCTCATCAAAATATCGAACGAAGACCAAACTCACATGACTACTAATAGCAAGACTTCTCCCATGTCCTCATGAACAAAAGTAACTACTCACAAGATATAATATTGTTCATGATCAGAGGGGTATTAATATGCATAATGGATCTGAACATATGATCTTCCACCGAATAAACCAACTAGCATCAACTACAAGGAGTAATCAACACTACTAGCAACCCACAGGTACCAATCTGAGGTTTGGGTACAAAGATTGGATACAAGAGATGAACTAGGGTTTGAGAGGAGATGGTGCTGGTGAAGATGTTGATGAAGATAGCCCTCCCCAAGATGGGAGAGTTGTTGGTGATGACGGCGGTGATGATTTCCCCCTCCCAGAGGGAAGTATCCCCGACAGAACAGCTCTGCCGGAGCCCTAGATTGGTTTCTGCCTCGGTTCCGCCTCGAGACGGCGGCGTCTGGTCCCGAAAGCCTCCTTCTGATTTTTTCCAGGTCAAAACGCTTCATATAGGAGAATATGGGCACCTGGGGCCCACCGGCTGGCCCTCGAGGCAGGGGGGCGCGCCCCTCACCCTCGAGGCCAGCCAGTGGCCCCTCTCGTGGATTTCTTTCGCCAGATATTTTTTAAATTTTCCGAAAAAATGTTCTGTGGAGTTTCGGGGCTTTTGGAGTTGTGCATAATAGGTTTCCAGAGTTTGCTCCTTTTCCAGCCCAGAATTCCAGCTGCCGGCATTCTCCCTTCTTCATGTAAACCTTGCAAAATAAGAGGGAAAAGGCATAAGTATTGTGACAAAACATGTATGAACAGCCCATAATGCAATAAATATCAACTTATAAGCATGATGCAAAATGGGCGTATCAACTCCCCCAAGCTTAGACCTCGCTTGTCCTCAAGCGAAAGCCGATATCGAAAAATATGTCCACATGTTTAGAGATAGAGGTGTCGATAAAAATAAAATACGGACATGAGAGCATCATGATCATTCTGATAACAACAACTTATATAAATATAGTCATATGATCATTATGTTAAAGTAACAATTCATCCACAATATCAAGTATGCATCATAAACTTCATTGGAAACTAACAAACTTTGGTCTCGGTCATTGAAGCCATTGCAATTTATCGTAACATCGGAAAGAGTCAATATAAGAGCTTTTCAGCAAGCCTACATACTCAACTATCATATAGTCTTTCACAATTGCTCACACTCACGCAATACTTATGTTTATGGAGTTTTAATCGAACATAGAGAAAGATAGGGGCTTATGGTGTTGCCTCCCAACTTTTTACCTCAAGGGTAATGTCAACAATAATAGAACATGATAACTTACATCCAAGTGGGTATATCTATCAGGATCTTTCCAACACAATGTGCTTGCCAAAGGATAAAATGAAAAAGGAAAGGTGGATCTCACCTTGACACTTATAAGACAAGAATAAAAGATAGGCCCTTCGCAGAGGGAAGCAGAGGTTGTCATGTGTTTTCATGGTTGGATGCATAAAGTCTTAGCATAGAAGAACTTCGCTTTATATTGCCACTTGTGAGAAGGACCTTTATTATGCAGTCCGTTGCTTTTATTACTTCCATATCACAAGCTCGTATAAAGATAATTTCTCCCACACTAATAAATCATACATATTTTAGTGGGTTTGCAACATGACAACTTACTTGGAAGGATCTTTCTCAATCCATAGGTAGTTATGGTGGACTCTCATGGCAAAACTGGGTTTAAGGATATATGGAAGCACAAGTAGTATCTCTACTTAGTACGAGGAGTTTTGGCTAGCATGAGGGAGATAGGCAAACTCAACATGTTGGAAGATCCATGACAATATACTTTATTTCGGATATAAGAAGACATAACCCATTATGTTGTCTTCCTTGTCCAACATCAACTCTTTAGCATGTCATATTTTAATGAGTGCTCACAATCATAAAAGATGTCCAAGATAGTATATTTGTATGTGAAGCCTCTCTTCTTTTATCACTTCCTATTAATTTCAACGATGACCAAAACTATGTTTGTCACCTCCCAACAACTTTTATTTATCATACTCTTGTATGTGAAGTCATTACTTCCCATAAGATCGATATGATCTCTTTGATTCTCTTTTTGTTTTCTTTCTTTTTATCATGACCCAAGTGAGGAAATCAAGCCCTTGACTCAACACTAATCTTTATTATATAGCTCACGGACTCGATTACAAAGGATAAAGCTTACAAAGCAAAAGCTCACAACTAGATCATGCTAACTTTATTCTAATAGATCAAGATACTACCAAAAGGATCGAACTAAGTAAAACGGTAAAGATAGGAGTGATGGTGATACGATACCGGGGTCACTCCCCCAAGCTTGGCAGTTGCCAAGGGGAGTGCCCATACCCATATGATTATGTCTCCTTCTTCGGGGTTGGTGATGATGGAGTTGTTGCTGATGTAGGCATGTTGTTCTTCCAAGGCATGGGCTCACCATCATAGAAGGATGATCGAGTCTCCGGGATACTCAAATCTGCAGCCAAACTCATGTTCTTGAATGTATATTCATACTCACAGTTTTGGTTTTGCAGGTCATAGATCTGGGCTTGGAGATGATCGATCTTCTCTTGAAGATTGGAGATGGCTTCTCCGAAGATCCTTGAGTCCATCTTGAGGTTGTTGGCAAGCTCCGAGATCATCATGTGGTTGGCGTCGAGACCTCGTTCCACCATACCTTGGCACTTGAAAACTTGTTGCTCCATTGCTTCGAGTCTTGTCTCCACGCTTCTGGTCCTCCTCGGCCCCTCCACATCACGGATGTGGAGCACCCCCTCATGCAACTCCATGGTTTTGGGGTGGTGCAGCACCTCCGCAAGGTAGGGGTTGATGACCTTCTCGAAGAACTTGTCCTTGGAGGTGTTGCAGGACGCCATGATGATATAGATCTGTCAAAAACAGCAGCTCAAAACGAAAACAGAGGAATTCTGCGTGATAGAGAGGTCAAAACCTCCGGGAGTATATATAATGATTTTTTCCCGAACATAAGGAGTAACCCACAAGAAAACGGAGTCCAGGGGACACACGGGGTGCCCTCGAGGCAGGGGGCGCACCCTGGGAAGGGGGCGCGCCACCTACCCTCGAGGATGCCCCGTGTCTCCCCCGGACTGTAGTTTATTTTTCTATTTTTCTAAATATTCCAAAACGGAGAAAAAATGCCTTTAGAACTGTTTTGGAGTCGGTTTACTTACCGTATCACGTACCTCTTCCTTTTCGGAGACTGAATCGTTCTGGAAAGTGTCCCTTATGTATTCCTCCGGCGTTATGGTTTCAATAATATTAGTTTCAACATTTATAAGGTTACCTGAGATATAATGTTTGATCCTTTGACCATTCACCACCTTCGGATTTGTGCCTTCGAAGTTGTTGATCTTTATGGCACCGGAACGATAGACCTCCTCAATAACGTAAGGTCCTTCCCACTTAGAGGGAAGTTTTCCTGCAAAAAATCTTAAACGAGTGTTTTATAGCAAAACATAATCACCTACGTTAAACTCACGCTTTTGTATCCTTTTGTCATGCCATCTTTTAACTTTTTCTTTAAATAACTTGGCATTCTCGTAGGCCTGGGTTCTCCATTCATCGAGACAACTAATATCAAATAGCCTCTTTTCACCGGCAAGTTTGAAATCATAATTGAGCTCTTTGATAGCCCAATATGCCTTATGTTCTAGCTCAAGAGGTAAGTGACAAGCTTTTCCATATACCATCTTATATGGAGACATACCCATAGGATTTTTGTATGCAGTTCTATAGGCCCATAATGCATCATCTAGTTTCTTGGATCAATTCCTTCTAGACCTATTAACTGTCTTTTGCAAGATTAATTTCAACTCCCTATTACTAAGTTCTACTTGACCACTAGTCCGTGGGTGATAAGGTGACGCAATTCTATGGTTGACATCATACTTGGCAAGCATCTTACGGAAAGCACCATGAATAAAGTGTGAACCACCATCAGTCATTAGATATCTAGGGACTCCAAACCTTGGAAATATAACTTCTTTAAGCATCTTAATAGAGGTGTTATGATCAGCACTACTAGATGGAATAGCTTCTACCCACTTAGTATCGTAATCAATATCAACTAGGATATGTGTGAACCCATTAGAGGAAGGAAAAGGTCCCATATAATCAAAGCCCCAAACATCAAATGGTTCAATAACAAGTGAATAATTCATAGGCATTTCTTGACGTCTACTAATATTACCAATTCTTTGACATTCATCACATGATAAGACAAACTTACGGGCATCCTTGAAGAGAGCAGGCCAATAAAAACCGGATTGCAATACCTTGTGTGCAGTTTTGTCTCCCGCATGGTGTCCTCCATAGGCTTCGGAGTGGCACTTGCGTAGGATCTGTTACTGTTCATGCTCAGGTACACAACGTCTAATAATACCATCTACTCCTTCTTCATAAAGATGTGGGTCATCCCAAAAGTAATGTCTCAAATCATAGAAGAACTTTTTCTTTTGCTGATAAGTGAAGTTAGGAGGTATAAACTTAGCAACAATGTAATTAGCATAATCAACATACCATGGAGCAGTACGAGAAGTACTTATGACAGCTAGTTGTTCATCAAGAAAGCTATCATCAATAGGTTGTGGGTCATCAAGTATATTCTCTAACCTAGACAAGTTATCTGCTACGGGGTTCTCAGCCCCCTTTCTATCAATAATATGCAAGTCAAATTCTTGCAGCAAGAGAACCCATCTAATAAGTCTAGGTTTAGCATCTTTCTTTTCCATAAGGTATTTGATAGCAGCATGACCAGTGTGAATAGTTACTTTAGAATCAACGATAGAGGGTCTAAACTTATCACAAGCAAATACAACTGCTAAAAATTCTTTCTCAGTGGTAGCATAATTTCTTTGGGCACTATCTAGAATTTTACTAGCATATTGGATAACATTCAATTTCTTATCAACTCTTTGCCCTAAAACAGCTCCTACATCATAATCACTAGCATCACACATAATCTCAAAGGGTAAGTTCCAGTCAGGAGGCTGGACAATGGGTGCAGAGATCAATGCTTTCTTAAGTATTTCAAATGCTTCTAGACAATCATCATCAAAGACAAAAGGAATATCTTTCTGTAAAAGATTAGTCAGAGGCCTGGAGATTTTGGAGAAGTCCTTAATGAACCTCCTATAAAACCCGACATGACCAAGGAAACTTCGTATACCTTTGATATCCTTAGGGCATGGCATCTTTTCAATAGCATCAACTTTATCTTTGTCAACTTCAATACCTCTTTCAGAAATTTTATGTCCCAAGACAATGCCTTCATTAACCATAAAGTGGCACTTCTCCCAATTCAAGACAAGGTTAGTGTCTTCACATCTCTGCAAAACTCGATCAAGGTTGCTTAAGCAATCATCAAAAGAAGTTCCATAAACGGAGAAATCATCCATGAAAACCTCAACAATCTTTTCACAAAAGTCAGAGAATATAGCCATCATGCATCTTTGAAAGGTAGCAGGTGCATTACATAAACCGAAAGGCATATGTCTATAAGCAAAGGTACCAAAAGGACAAGTAAAGGTGGTCTTTTCTTAATCCCCTTTTGACACAGGTATCTGAGAGAAACCAGAATAACCATCTAGAAAGCAGAAATGAGTATGTTTGGATAACCTTTCTAGCATTTGATCAATAAATGGCAAGGGGTAATGATATTTCTTAGTAGCTTTATTCAACTTATGGAAATCAATTACCATCCTATAACCTGTAACTATTATTTGCGGGATCAATTCATCTTTATCATTAGGGACTACAGTCATACCTCCTTTCTTAGGAACCCAATGGATAGGACTTACCCACTGGCTATCAGCAATGGGATATATAATACCTGCCTCTAGAAGCTTTAGAATTTCCTTCCTTACCACTTCTTTCATTTTAGGATTTAACCGTCGCTGATGATCGATAATTGGTTTAGCATTTTCTTCCAATTTTATCTTGTGTTGGCATATAGTGGGACTAATGCCCTTAAGATCATCCAGAGTATATCCAATAGCAGCTCGGTGCTTCTTTAGAGTTTTCAATAATCTTTCTTCTTCATGCTCTGAAAGGTTAGCAGTAATAATAATAGGATATATCTTCTTTTCATCAAGATAAACATACTTAAGATTATCAGGTAAAGGTTTAAGTTCAAACACGGGATCACCCTTGGGTGGAGGAGGATCCCCTAGGATTTCAACAGGCAAGTTGTTTTTCAATACGGGTCCCTGTGTAAGGAATATTTCATCTATCTCCCTTCTTTCATTCATATGCATATCATTTTCATGGTCTAGCAAGTATTGTTCTAAAGGATCATTAGGTGGCACGGCAATAGAAGCAAGACCAATAAGTTCATCCTTACTGGATGGTGCCTTTTCAAGGGGTTGTCTACGGAATTTAGCAAAGTTAAATTCATGAGACGTGTCCCCTAATCCAATAGTGACAATGTCTTTCACACAGTCTATCTTGGCATTAACGGTATTCAAGAAGGGTCTACCAAATATAATGGGACAGAAAGTATCTTGTGGGGAACTAAGAACAAGAGAATTAGCAGGGTATTTAACCTTCCCGCATAAGACTTCAATATCTCTAACAATCCCAACTGGTGAAATAGTATCTCTATTAGCAAGTTTAATAGTAACATCAATCCCTTCTAACTCAACAGGGCAATATCATGCATAATTTCGTTGTACAAATCAAGAGGGATAATACTCGCACTAGCACCTACGTCACATAAACCATGATAGCAATGATCTCCTATCTTAACAGAGATAATGGGCAAGCCTACGATAGGTTTATGTTTATTCCTAGCATTGGGTTTGTCTATTCTAGCAGACTCTTCTTGGAGATAAATAACATGTCCATCTAAATCTTCTACCAAGAGATCTTTAACCATAGCAACACTAGGTTCAACTTTAATTTGCTCAGAGGGTGTAGGTGTTCTAGTATTACTCTTACGGACGACAGTTAAACCTTGAGCATGATCCTTTATCCTAACAGGGAAAGGTGGTTTCTCGATATAAGCAGTAGGAATAACGGGATCAACATTATAAGTGATAGTATTTTCTTCAACTTTAATAGGTTCAACTACTTTTACTTCAATAGGGGGATGGTATTTAAACCACTTCTCCTTGGGGCGATCAACATGAGTAGCAAGCTACTATCTCAGAGTCAAGTCCATATTTAGTGCTAAACTCACGGAAAACATCGGTATCCATAAAATCTTTAACACAATGAAACTTGGGGGTCATACCTGACTCCTTACCTTCATCGAAGTCCCAATCTTCGGAGTTGCATTTAATTCTTTCCAATAAATCCCATTTGAAGTCAATAGTCTTCATCATATAAGAGCCAGAACAAGAAGTATCGAGCATGGAGCGATTATCATGAGAAAGCCCAGCATAAATATTTTGAATGATCATTTCTCTTGAGAGCTCATGATTGGGGCATGAATATAACATTGACTTAAGCCTCCCCCAAGCTTGAGCGATGCTTTCTCCTTTGCGGGGCCAGAAATTATAAATATAATTACGATCACGATGAACCTGGTGCATAGGGTAGAACTTTTGATGAAATTACAACTTCACACGATTATAGTTCCAAGATCCCATATCATCGCATAGCCTAAACCATGTCAATGCATCTCCCTTCAAAGATAAAGGGAAGACCTTCTTCTTGATAACATCCTCGGCCATACCTGCAAGCTTAAACAATCCACAAACTTCATCCACATAGATCAGGTGTAAATCTGGGTGAAGTGTTCCGTCTCCTGTATAGGGATTTTCAAGTAGTTTCTCAATCATACCCGAAGGAATATCAAAGCAAACATTTTCAATAGGTGCAGTAGGTTGAGGAGCAACTCTTTGCTCTTCTTCTCGGGGTGAAGATACCCCGAACAAGCCGCTCAAAGGATTATGAGCCATAGTAACAAGTGACAATAAATTTCAGCACACTATATGAATTTTTTCCTTACCAAATTCCACTTACCAAAGGCGCTTCACTCCCCGACAACGTCGCCAGAAAAGAGTCTTGATGTCCCACAAGTGTAGGGGATCTATCGTAGTCCTTTCGATAAGTAAGAGTGTCGAACCCAACGAGGAGTAGAAGGAAATGATAGGCAGTTTTCAGTAAGGTATTTTATGCAAGCACTGAAATTATAGGTAACCGATAGTTTTGTGATAAGATAATTGGTAGCAAGTAACAAACGGTAAAAGTAAATAGGTGGAGCAAGGTGGCCCAATCCTTTGTGTAGCAAAGGACAAGCCTGGACAAACTCTTATGCAATGTAAAGTGCTCCCGAGGACATATGTGAATTATCGTCAAGCTAGTTTTCATCACGATAATCTGATTCGCGTTTGGTACTTTGATAATTTGGTATGTGGGTGGACCGGTGCTTGGGTGCTGCCCTTACTTGGACAAGCCTCCCACTTATGATTAACTCTAATGCAAGCATCCGCAACTACAAAAGAAGTATTAAGGTAAACCTAACCATAGCCTGAAACATATGGATCCAAATCAGCCCCTTACGAAGCAACACATAAACTAGGGTTTAAGCTTCTGTCACTCTAGCATCCCATCATCGACTTATTACTTCCCCATGCCTTCCTCTAGGCCTAAATAATGGTGAAGTGTCATGTAGTCGACGTTCACATGACACCACTAGAGGAAAGACAACATACATCTCATCAAAATATCGAACGAAGACCAAACTCACATGACTACTAATAACAAGACTTCTCCCATGTCCTCAGGAACAAAAGTAACTACTCACAAGACATAATATTGTTCATGATCAGAGGTGGTATTAATATGCATAATGGATATGAACATATGATCTTCCACCAAATAAACCAACTAGCATCAACTACAAGGAGTAATCAACACTACTAGCAACCCACATGTACCAATCTGAGGTTTGGGTACGAAGATTGGATACAAGAGATGAACTAGGGTTTGAGAGGAGATGGCGCTGGTGAAGATGTTGATGAAAAGATAGCCCTCCCCAAGATGGTAGAGTTGTTGGTGATGACGGCGATGATGATTTCCCCCTCCCGGAGGGAAGTATCCCCGGCAGAACAGCTCTGCCGGAGCCCTAGATTGGTTTCTGCCTCGATTCGGCGGCGTCTGGTCCCGAAAGCCTCCTTCTGATTTTTTCCAGGTCAAAGCGCTTCATATAGGAGAAGATGGGCACCTGGGGCCCACCGGCTGGCCCTCGAGGCAGGGGGCGCGCCCTGGGAAGTGGGGCGCACCCCCACCCTCGAGGCCAGCCAGTGGCCCCTCTCATGGATTTCTTCCGCCAGATATTTTTTATATTTTCCGAAAAAATGTTCTGTGGAGTTTCGGGTCTTTTGGAGTTGTGCAGAATAGGTTTCCATAGTTTGCTCCTTTTCCAACCCAGAATTCCAGCTGCCGGCATTCCCCCTTCTTCATGTAAACCTTGCAAAATACGAGGGAAAAGGCATAAGTATTGTGACAAAACATGTATGAACAGCCCATAATGCAATAAATATCAACTTATAAGCATGATGCAAAATGGGCGTATCAGTTAACCATCGCGCTATCCCGACCTCCACACAAAGGATGACACTCAATAAATAAATCATGCTCCAACTTCGTCACTTAACGGTTCACCATACGTGCATGCTACAGGAATCACAAAATTTTACACAAGTGTTTCTCAAATTCACAATTACTCCACTAGCATGGCTCTAATATCATCATCCTCATATCTCAAAACAATCATCAAGTATCAAACTTCTCCTATCATTCATTGCACTTGTATGAAAGTTTTTACTATACTCATCTTGGATGCCTATCATATTAGGACTAGTTTTATAACCCAAGCACAGTACCATGTTGTTCTAAAAGACTCTCAAATACTCCCTCCGTTCCTAAATATTTGTCTTTCTAGAGATTTCAACAAGTGACTACATACGAAGCAAAACGAGTGAATCCACACTCTAAAATTTGTCTATATACATCCGTATGTTGTAGCCATTTGAAATCCCTAGAAGGACAAATATTTAGGAACGGAGGGAGTAGATATAAGTGAAGCATGAGAGATCAATAATTTCTACAAAATAAAACTACCACCGTGCTCTAAAAGATATAAGTGAAGCACTAGAGCAAAACTATCTAGCTCAAAAGATATAAGTGAAGCTCATAGAGTATGCTAATAAATTCTAAGTAGGGGTTTGGACTCCGTTTGGACTCTCCCGAAGGTTTCATTCCGTTTGGACTCCGTTTGATATTCGTTTTCCGCAAAACACTGAAATAGGCAAAAAAAAACAACAATTTGCACTGGGCCTTGGGTTAGTAGGTTAGTCCCAAAATAATATAAAAGTGTATAATAAAACCCATTAAACATCCAAAACAGAATATATAGTAGCATGGAACAATAAAAAATTATAGATACGTTGGAGATGTATCACTCAGCATATGTTGGGCATATTTCCCACTTGGCTAACTGTGTCTTACTCCTATTTGTATTAAACCTGACCATCAACTTAGTCATGATTCCATCTAGCATGGTCTTTATTGGTTTACCCCTCACATCTAATATCATCTTGTTGAACACCTCACTAATATTGTTGACAACTAGGTCAGTTTTGCAATTGAAGTCCATGGCATATCTAGCCCAAGCATGTCTAGGAATTTTATTTAACCAAGTCCAGGCAGCCTTACACTCTATTTTAAGAGCATCCATTGCAACAAGATGGCCATGTTCAGTATAAGAGTAACTTTCCTTATCCATGTACTTCTTTAATTCTGACCCCCTAAAACCATAAGTCTGGAAGTTTTGGTAGATGTGTCTGTCGGTGTAATGAGGTAGGGGTACCTCAGTACCCCAACTTGTGCACGGGCAGTTGCAGCTTCCCGCGGCAGGGTTTACCACGCGCTCGCCGGAGACCTTCCTGCTCCATATCAAACCATTCAAAAACAAAGTATGCAAGACAGAAGATCGAGACCCCGGCAAGTGGAGCTTGCCGGGAAGGCCGTACCAGGCTCAAGATTACCTCACTAGCACAAGGTCCTGGCAAGAGGAGCTTGCCAGGAAGACTAGAAGATTCCATCATAGAAGACACGCCTCGGCGCTATATGCGTCCCGGCGAGGGCCCGGGGAGCGGCAAGCTCCCGGGCCCGGCAAGATCAAGACCCCGGCAAGGTGCTTGCCGGGAGAGTTGCGCTGTGTGCCCGCGCTCCAGCTCATCGGCCCACGCGTCGCCCTGGGGCCTATCCAGGGACGCGTGGCGGATGGCTGTGCAGCCTGGGGGACACGGTGGCACTCCACGGTGGTCGATCCATCGCCGTGGCAGACGGAGACGCAAGGGCGGGAGCTTTTGGGGTCGACGGCGACGGGCATTAAATGCTCTTGTCCCCCACTGTCAAAGTAGGTAGCGACCACTGTTCATACACTGTAGCTCCACTATTCCCGCACTGTTACAACTACCTCTTCTTTTACATTTTTACCCCTTTCTCCTACGTTGACACCTGTCGGTGACCCCTTGCACTATAAAAGGAGGCCCATGCACAACGTAGAAAGGGTTCGGAGGTTCGGAACCTAGATCGCTCATACGCTCGATGTAGCTGCTTCTTCAAGCTCCCGAGCACTCCAACTCAATACACAACTAAGCAGGAGTAGGGTTTTACGCGTCTACCGCGGCCCGAACCTGGGTAAAACTGCCTGCGTGCTCGCCACGATCTGCTCTTCGTGCTCCCTCCGCCCTCTTACCGCACGAACAAGGGGCTCCGGTCCCATAGGTGCTCGTGGTGGACAGTTTCCCCCGACATCTTTGGCACGCCAGGTAGGGGGCGTCGAGGTTGTGCGAACCTGATCCGGCGTTCGCGCGGGCGCATTCTTCATCAACCTCTCCAAATTCGTCAACTTCACCAGCAACAGCTCCATGGCCCCGAAGAAGAAGGCTTCGGAGGTCGGAGGCCCGTCTGCGTCTCATCCGCCGCCACCGGAACCAACGGTGGGCGGGGGAGACGCCGTCGGAAGGGTGGTCGCCGGCGAGGACACTCGCGGCGCCACCAAGTCCAAGGACAGGACGGACGACCGAGCTTCGGTCTCCGTGGACGCGCCGCGTCCATCTCAGCACACGACAACCCAGCAGCACCATACCACAGGAGGTGGTATCCGCTTGCTGGGGCAAGGACAAACCGGAGGCTCGCGGGACGCCCCGGACCACCGTCCGGGCACGAGCAAAGCGAAGGCGCCGGCAAGGGACCCTGCTCCTTCTAACGTTGTTAGGAGTCCGAGCATATCCCGCTCCTCGCACCGCTCGCCCCCGTTCCCCTCCACTCCAGCAGAAGCGCTCGCAAGGGCGCAACTGCTCCTCGACTTCCCTCCAGCGGCGGACAAGGCCGAAGACTGGAGGGCCACCATCCAGAGCCTGATAGCCTTCGCCAACAACGATTCTCCACAGCAACCGGCGGCCTCGCGGCCGCGGCAAGCTGAGAAGACGAAGGCCGACGGCGACAAGACCGCCGGGGGTGCGACAAGCATGCACTCCCCGCCGCGGAAGCAGAAGACGCCGCCCCGCCGGGACAATGCCGACGACGGCTCAACGGCCTCGTCGGATCCGCGGGCTCGTCGGGATCAGCGCCAGGTCCTCGACGACCGGCGACAAGAAGATGCTCGCACCACAATCGAGCGCCGCCGAGAAGCTCGGTGACAATCAGATCATAGAGCTGGGAACGCTGTCGACGCGCGCGCGCCCGGTGAACCAGGCGACTTGCCGTACGCGGCAGGCTGCCCTGCGTTTACCCGTGAGCTGCGGCGCGTCCAGTGGCCCAGCATGAAGAATTTCAAGCCCGACGTACCGGAGAAGTACGACGGCAAGACGCACCCATCGGAATTCCTCAGTGTCTACACCATCGCGGTGCAGGCTGCCGGGGGGCGCGACGAGAAGATTTTGGCAAACTACTTCCCGCTCGTGCTTAAGCCGAACGTCCGTTCCTGGCTTATGCACTTGCCGGAAGGTTCCATTTCTTCTTGGGCCGACCTTTGCCACCAGTTTGTTGGCGCCTTTACCGGCGGCCACAAACCCCACGGCCAGGAGAGCGATCTCCACATTCTGGCCCAGAAGGAAGGAGAAACCCGGCAAGTGCTCTGGGGCCCACTCCGGCAACCGCACCTCTTCGGAGTGCTGCGCTGCCGTTGAGGACGTCCCATCGAGCTCCACCGGCAAGTGTAAGAAAGGGATGGCCGCTCCTCCGGCAACCAAGAAGGTGTCCGCCAAGGAGGACGGCACTGGTGGTACCTTCACCATCAGTGCCACACTTGACAGCAAATAGGAAAGCGCGCTCGTTGCCTTCCTGCGGGCGAATGTCGATGTGTTTGCCTCGCAACCATCTGACATCCCCGGTGTTCCCAGGAAGGTAATTGAGCACAAGCTTGCTGTTTGTCCTCATGCGCGGCCCATCAAGCAGAAAGTGAGGAAGCAAGCCGTGGAGCGCCAAGAATTCATCAACGAAGAAATCAAGAAGCTAGAGGCAGCAGGCCTAGTTAGAGGTGTGATCAATCCGACGTGGTTAGCAAACCCAGTCGTCGTGCGCAAGGCCAACGGGAAGTGGAGACTGTGTATAGACTTCACCGATGTGAATAAAGCATGTCCCAAGGATCCATTCCCTTTGCCGCGCATTGACCAGATTGTTGACTCTACTGCCGGATGTGAGCTACTCTGTTTTCTTGATGCATATTCAGGCTACCACCAGATCTTTATGGCCAAAGAAGATGAAGAGAAGACTGCATTTATCACTCCATGTGGCACTTATTGCTTCATACGCATGCCATTTGGATTGAAGAATGCAGGCTCAACTTTTGCAAGGGTAGTATATACTGCTTTTGAGCCACAGATCCACAGAAATGTAGAGGCTTACATGGATGATATCGTGGTGAAGAGCAAGAGCAAGGAGACCTTGGTCCAAGATTTGGAAGAGACATTTCAGAACCTGCGTAAGATCCAGCTTAAGTTGAACCCCGAGAAGTGCGTCTTTGGAGTCCCCTCCGGCAAGCTTCTCGGGTTCTTTGTGTCACAAAGGGGGATTGAAGCTAACCCCGACAAGATTAAAGCCATTGAGCAGATAGAGGCCCCAAAGCGCATCAAGGATGTCAGAAGGCTTGCAGGTTGTGTGGCTGCCCTCAGTAGGTTCATTTCAAAGTCTGCAGAACGCGCCCTACCTTTCTTCAAAATCTTGAAGAAGGCAGGTCCCATGAAGTGGACTCCGGAAGCGGAGGCAGCGCTGCAAGATTTGAAACGGTACCTATCCTCCACTCCCATACTTGTCGCACCTAGACCACAGGAAAAGTTGCTGCTATACTTAGCGGCAACCAACCAGGTGGTTAGTGCTGCGTTAGTAGCGGAGAGGGAGGCCGACGAGGAGTCTACACCACCGGCAAGCGAATCCAGCGACAAGCAGGGGGCTGCTCCGGCAAGCTCTGGCCCCGACAAGGACAACTCTGCGCAGGAACAAGATGAAGCGCGGAAGAAGATGGTGCAGCGCCCAGTGTATTTTGTAAGTTCTCTCCTCCAGGGAGCTAGATCAAGATACTCTGGTGTACAAAAGTTGCTTTTCGGCCTCCTCATGGCCTCGAGAAAGCTGCGCCATTACTTCCAAGCACACGAGATAACGGTGGTCACTCGCTTTCCGCTGAAGAGGATATTGCACAACCCAGAAGCAACAGGCAGGATCGTTGAGTGGGCACTGGAGCTGTCAAGCTTTGGACTCAAGTTTGAAAGTACTTCAACCATACAGAGTCGAGCTTTGGCAGAATTCATAGCTGAGTGGACCCCAACGCCCGATGAGGAAGCCCAAGAAACGAGTGCGCCCGCACAAGAAGCGACAAGTGAATGGGTAATGTATTTTGATGGTGCCTTCTCGCTGCAAGGCGCCGGAGCCGGCGTGGTACTCATCGCGCCCACCGGAGAGCACCTCAAATATGTTATCCAGATGCACTTTCCCAGGGAGCAAGCGACAAACAACATTGCTGAGTACGAAGGCTTGCTTGCCGGCCTCAGAATTGCGGCCGAACTTGGGATCAGAAAGCTGATTGTGTGGGGAGACTCTAAGTTGGTGGTCCGACAAGTCAACAAGAGTTACCAGAGCCCTTTGATGGAAGCCTATGTAGATGAAGTGAGGAAGCTTGAAGAGCATTTTGAGGGTCTGCAAATGGAGCACGTCCCGAGAATTCAGAATGAGATTGCAGATGGCCTTTCAAAGTGTGCTTCGATGAAGTTACCTGTGGAACCAGGGACCTTCTTGCTCAAGCTGACTCAACCATCTGTTACACCATCAATTGGGCAGTCCAAGAAAAGAAAGTTGGTCTCCGGCGACTACTTGCCGGCGGATCTTCCTGAAACCGCCGCCAAGGTCCCCAAGATCAACAATCAGAACGCTGAGGAACAATTTGCTCCTGCAGGTCCTCGGGTCTGTACAGTTGAAGCAAGTGTTCCCGACAAGCCTTGCCCCGGCGAGCTTGCCGGGGGACCATCAGCTCCGGCAGAACCAGAGGTCCTTGCCGTAGAAGCTGAGGTTCCCGCAGCGGCCCTCGAGCCTTTAGTCCTTGCCGTTGAGCCCCAGGCTCCGGCATGGGCGCAGCAGATCGTCCGTTTTCTGCAAACTGGAGAACTTCCCGACGACCCTCAAGAGATAGAGAAGATAACTAGGCAGTCAAGTATGTACCAGTTCGTGGATAACGAGCTGTACAGAAGAAGACTCAATGGTGTCAGGTTGAAGTGCATCTCCAGAGAAGATGGACAGAAGCTGTTGGCAGAAATACACGGAGGCATATGCGGCCACCACATTGGCGCAAGGGCACTTGCCGGGAAAGCTTTCCGACAAGGGTTCTTTTGGCAAGAAGCCCTCCAAGATGCAACTGCACTAGTAACCAAGTGTGAAGCGTGCCAGTTCCATGCAAAGCAAATCCATCAGCCAGCTCAAGCTCTCCAAACAATCCCTTTGTCCTGGCCCTTCTCGGTCTGGGGGCTCGATATCCTCGGCCCCTTCCCCCGTGCTGTCGGGGGCTTTGAGTACTTGTACGTAGCAATCGACAAGTTCACAAAGTGGCCAGAAGTGGAACCAGTGAGAAAGGTGACAGCACAGTCAGCGGTCAGGTTCTTCAGGTCGATTGTTTGCCGTTTCGGAATCCCTAACAGGATCATCACCGACAACGGTACGCAGTTTACTAGTCACACCTACATGCAGTACGTCCAAGACCTTGGCGCCAAGGTCTGTTTCGCTTCTGTTGCTCACCCGAGGAGCAACGGTCAAGCGGAGAGGGCAAATGCTGAAGTGCTGCGCGGACTCAAGACAAGGACCTTTGACAGGCTGCGCAAGTGCGGAAGAAATTGGATAGAGGAGCTACCGGCGGCTCTTTGGTCAATCAGAACGACACCAAGTCGAGCCACCGGACAGACACCCTTTGCTCTAGTCTATGGAGCAGAGGCAGTTCTCCCCACGGAACTCGTATACGGATCTCCTCGAGTGCTCGCTTATGATGAGCTCGAGCAAGAGCAACTGCGACAAGATGATGCATTGCTCCTCGAGGAGGAACGTCTCCAGGCTGCTGTACGAGCTGCTCGATACCAGCAAGCCTTGCGTCGCTACCATAGCCGCAAGGTCAAGGCCAAGAGTCTCGAGGAAGGCGACCTTGTTCTTCGGCGTGTTCAGTCCGCCAAGAATTCCAACAAGTTGACGCCGAAGTGGGAAGGCCCTTATCGGGTGAGACAAGTCACAAGGCCCGGCGCTGTCCGCCTTGATACCGAAGAAGGCTTACCGGTGAGCAACTCCTGGAACATAGAGCATCTTCGCAAGTTTCACCCATAAGGCGCGGTTGCCGTGATCCGCTCCGGCAACCACCTTTTGTACAAGCTTTGCCGCTGTTGCATGTAACCCTTTGTACAAAGCCGGGCGCAGACCCCGTGCATCAGTAAAGCTTTGTGTTTTGCGCCATTTGCCTTTTTCCATGCTTTTCTTTGCTATTTGCATGCGTTATTTGGCATTTTGTGCAACATACACATCCGGTAAGCACTAGCACGCCGAAAGGCCATATACTTGTTTACCTCTTCTTTTTCCTTGCCTCTTAAGCAGAAGGAATGTTCCTCGCGCACAAGTTTGCCGGGGGGGAAGGGGATGGAAGAGGAACCAAGTACTGTTCAAGAAAGAGAAGCCTTACCGGGAAGGAAGCAATATATGAAAGCTAAGTTATTAGAATTTGAGCAGTTCAAATTTTTAAGTTGTCTTCCTTGAACAATCACACTTTGCATGGAAAACCTGTGCGCGGAGGAACCTACCCGTAGCTAGCCGCACCCTTGTCTTGTTTCCGAGTACGCTCAACGATCTAAGTGAGCTGCGACAAGTGTCGCGCCCTTACTTCGTTTTCGAGTTCGCTCAGCAAGCTAAGTGCGTTGCGACTAGCTGCGGCAAGGTTGCTTGCCGGTGAAACCTTGGCCAGCAGGCTGCTCAGAGTCCAGTACTCAGCGCTCGCGGCAAAGGCCCCTTGCCGGCAAGCTTCCCGGGAGCGTAGGGCGAAAAGCATGCAAAGTAAATGACCAAGACAAGGAAGATAGCATTGCACTGATTGACCAAAATGAGATAAATATCTTACAAAGGGTAACTTGTCACAATGGACTAATGAGTTCATAACACCCTGTGCAGCAACAAAAAGAGGTAAAAGATAATGGAGGCCTAATCTACGCGGCCGCCCTCGATCCTGGAGAGCTTGCTCACTTTGGCGATGATGTGGGCGACCTGCTCCTTCAGTGCCTCCATGTTTGCGTCGGCCGGCAGGCTGCGGAGAACGTTGGTGAGGTTTATGCCGGGGTTGCGGTATACAATCTTCGTCAGCACGCGCTCCAAGGTTCCCGTGCAGAGCAGGCGCGACTCTTCGGCCAGCTGTGCGGGAATCTTATTCCGAAGACCTGCAAGAGCCGGCGCAATCCCTCTGAAGAAGAGGCTGAGCTTTGCGCTGTGCGGAAGATCCGGATCCGGGGAGTAGATGAG
Source organism: Secale cereale (assembly GCA_902687465.1). Classification (NCBI taxonomy): domain Eukaryota; kingdom Viridiplantae; phylum Streptophyta; class Magnoliopsida; order Poales; family Poaceae; genus Secale; species Secale cereale. Next base: position 879,587,652 of record LR738711.1, on the reverse strand, counting down.
ATGCTCGACTTTCAGCGCCAGCAGCTCCTGGTCGATGTTGGACGCAGAAGATACCAAGTCCTCGGTCCATACCTCAATGGTATGGCGGAAGTTCTCGGACGCCTTGTTGACGCTGTCCATCAAGGTTCGCTCCTTGCGGAGCTCCTCCTTCAACTTGGTCTCCCGATCCCGGGCAGCGTCAAGCGAGTCCTTCAGTGTGGAGACCTTCAGCTCCAGATCCTCGATAGAGTCCTTGGCGGCCTTCAATTCGTCGCCCCTCTCAGAAAGACGCACCTGGAGTTCTGAGTTAGTGTGGGCGTCTTTCTCGCGCTCTATATTGAGCGCGGCGACCTTCTCCACGCTCGCCTTCAGCGACTCCTCCAGCTGCGCGACCTTGGCGGCAAGCTCCTCCTTGGCGGTCTCCGCGGTAGCCGCGGCAGCTCTCGCCTCCTTCAGCTCCCCGCCAAGGGCCTGCTCCCGAGCGGCAAGTTCTTCCTCGTGGGCGTCGAGGTTGACCTTCCGCTGGGCGAGCTCTCCTTCTCGCCGGGACAGCTCCACCCCGGCGAGCCGCTGCTGCTCTTCGGCCTCGGCCTTCTCCAGCACCCACTCTTGGTACTCCCCGGCGAGTCGTTCGTGCTCCTCCGCCACCTCGCGGAGGGCCGCCTGGTTGGCGGCGCTGAGCTCCGCCGCGCGCTTCTCCATCTCCGCGGCGGCCTTGGCGGCGAGGGCCTCCCGAGAAGCAAGCTTCGCCTGCCTGGCCCGGTAAAGGCCCAGGAGCTGGTGAAGCAGCTTCTCCTCCTCGGGCCCGTCGCTTCCGCCGGGCGCCTCGACAATCTTGAAGCCCGCGGAGGCGAGGATCTCCCCATCAAAGGCCTCGCCCTCCGCGGGGGCTCGCGACGAAGAACCCCACGGCACCTGGATAAAGACGCCGTTGGGAGCTTCAAGGTAGTAGCCGGCCTGCTCCTTTCCGGCGGAGGGGTCGGCGGCCGGTGCAGCACTTGATGCTCCTGCCGCCTCCAGGTCGGCAGTGCGGTCGCCGTCCCCCTCCCCGGCCGCTGCATCCGCAGCCGGAGCGGTCTCCTGCGCAGCTGGCTCGGCGGCTCCCGCCGTGTCCTCGGCGACAGGGACGTCGCCGCCGCCGCCCTGCGCGCCCTCCTCCTCCTCAATGTTGATGACTTCCGTCTCCATATGCTCGGGGGGAGGAGGATCTAGAAGAAGAAGATGAAGCAAAGGAAGATCAAGCAAATATCCAAAAAGAGACAACGCCAAGAAGACAAAGTTATAGAACCTACCTTGGCGGACGTCGTCGGCGGGCTCCCTCGCCGGGGAGCTCTGCCTTGGCGGAGTGGCCGCCCTCGCCGGGCTGCTCGCCCTTGGCGGGGTACTCGCCCTTGGCGGAGTACCCGCCCTTGGCGGAGCGCTCTCCCTTGCCGGGGAGTTCGGCCTTGGCGGGGACGGTGGGGCCTGCGGCTCCTCGGGGGCGATCTCCGGACGCTCCTGAGCTTGCGGCTCCACCTCTGCACAAGACAATCAAGACAACAACAAGAACAACAGATATCAGCATAAACAAGATCCTAAAGCGCACCCGACGAGCGGAAGGCTGGAACCCAGACTTACGCTGGGGGCTGCGCTGGGGGCTGCTCCTCGGAGCAGCGCTCGAGTCCGGCAGACTTGGCTCCGGCACGTCCCCAGTTGCCGCGGTAGGCAAGTCATCCGTGACCTCGACCACGGGCACCTTGGCTTTCTTCGCCACGCGCTGAACCAAGGTCCTGAAATCAAAGCAACAAACAAGATTAGCATCAACAATAATCAAGACGAAATTTGAGAAGATATAAGATCTCGAGTACTTACTCCTGATCCTCCTCGTCGTCCTCGCTCAAGGCGGAGAAGTCAAACTCCACCTGGGGCGCGTCTGCACGAGGAGCGGAAGACGAAGATTCCCTCGGGCGCTTGGCGGTCCCTGGGGCTGGGGGCTGCGAAGACCCAGCCCCTGTGGTAGCCGAAGCCCGGGGAGCGGGCGGAGCCGCCGCTCCGCTCCGAGAAGACTCCTGCCTGCTTGGCGCCGACCTGCGGGGCGCCTCTGCCGTGGCCTGCGCGCGGGCCGCCTCCGCCGCGGCTGGTGCGCCGGTCGCCCCCGGCGCAGCTTGGCTTCCCCGGGAAGCTTGAGATGCCCGGCGAACTGGTTGTTGCCGGGGGGCCTGCGCCCTCGCTCCCGTCGCCGCCTTGCGGAGACGCTTCGGTGGAGACCGCCTAGGGCTTGCCGGGGGCGGGGAGGTCTCCGACGAGGAGAGGTCGTCGGCATAGAGCTCCGTAGACCCGCCGGAGTCCTCGGCGGCCTCGGCGTCCTCCTCCTCCTCCTCCTCCCCGGCTGGCTTGTTGGACCCAGCGCCCTGCGCTGCGGCCTCTTTTCCTTTGGCGCCTCCGCTCCCTGCGGCGCCTCTGTTCCCTCCGGCAGCGCCACCCCTTGCCGCGGCCTCGGCCGCGATTCCGGGGATCCCGGAGTGCCTCAGAGAGGGGACCCCGGCGAGCGCGTCGGGAGGAAGTTGTAGCAGTCTGCGGATCTCCGCCTCCTCCGCCTGGCCGGACGCATCCGCAGCCTCTGCCTCCTCAGGTGTATAGCCAAAATCTCCTGCCGCTGCGGCTGCAGCGGCCTCTTCAGCCCGAGAAGCCATGTATGCAAGCTCCTGGTCGGTGGTGTCCCGCGTGTGCTCCTTGATGTCATCCTTGTTCTTCGCCACCTCCACAAGGTTGTCGAAGAAGTTGAGGACGTCTATGGGCTTGGGCGGAATCCACGTACGGTCCACGCCGTGCGAATCACACGCGGGCATCATGGCGCAAAGACGGTCACAAGCTGTGCTGTTGCAGAGGGGCACCACTCCCCGGGGAGGCCTGAACCACTCAGGGTGGGCCGGGTCATATTTGAAGAGTTCCCGGACCATCCCCTTCAGCTCCAGCGTCGTGAAGTTGAAGTTCAGCCCGGGGCGCAGCCTCATTATATCCGCCGCGTTGCCGTACTCCCAGGCCGGCCTTTTCCTGTCTTGGAGAGGGGCGATGCGGCGGCGGAGGAAGTCTGCGCCTACTTCTGCAACGGACAGCCTTGCTACCCGAAGACGAAGAATCCTGACGAGGACGGCGTCGAGCTTGATGTCGTCCGAATCCAGCTCGCTCCAGTCCCTGCCGCGCACGATGGGCGTCGTGCGCGGCGCGGTGAAGGGCTGCGGCTCGTCCTCAACAATCCAACACCAATCTGCACGCCACTCCTCCCACTTGCCGCGGAGCTCCCCCGGCAAGTACGACTCCTTCTTGTTCAGACGAAAAACCCAAGAAATTCCTCCGGAGAGGGGGGCGCCGGCCTCTGCTCTAGGAGTGAAGAAGTGCCTAAACAGCGCTACGTTTGGGTGTATTCCTATGAAGTTTTCGCACATGTGTGCGAAAACCGCCATTGTGAGGATGGCGTTGGGGGTGAAGTCAAGAAGTTGGAAGCCATAGGTGTGCATGATGTCGCAGAAGAAATCAGAGAAAGGAGGGCAAAGACCGCAGTGAAAAAAGGCTGCGAAGAAATAGTACCCGCCGGGGTAGTTGTCCTTGGCGGCGGCCGGATAAGCTCGAGTGCGGGGGTGCGCCTTGGTTTCCTTGGCCCAGAACAAGTAATACTTGTTCCAGAGCTCCCGCGCGCCGAGCTTCGGCGGGAAGACGAGGTTCCGCTTCCGGTACGCGGTAAGCTTCGCTGCTTGCTCCGACTTCTCCCTCTTGGCTTTCTCCGCCTTCGCCTTCTCGGTCTTCGGGGCCATGGCGGAGGCGGCGGAGGAAGGGGGGAACGGCGGCGGCGGAGGTGTGGAGGCGGAGCGCAAAGGGGATCTCTGGAGGAGGAAGAAGATGCAATGAAAGCGAAGGAGGGGAATCGCTCCTGCTTCCTCCGCTTTTATGGGGAAGTGAGGGGCGTTTCGCTCTTTCCATTAAGAGAACATGGGCACGTCCCATCCCACGACGCCGCAATCGACGCGTGCCGTTACGGGGGGATGCGGCGGATACAGAAGTGGATTCGGCGCACCGTGGGCCGCGTGTGCCCGTGCACTGTTTTGGGCCTGGCCCAACAGCGTTCGGCACCGTGTGTGGCCCAGGCCCGGGGGCTCCTGTCGGTGTAATGAGGTAGGGGTACCTCAGTACCCCAACTTGTGCACGGGCAGTTGCAGCTTCCCGCGGCAGGGTTAACCACGCGCTCGCCGGAGACCTTCCTGCTCCATATCAAACCATTCAAAAACAAAGTATGCAAGACAGAAGATCGAGACCCCGGCAAGTGGAGCTTGCCGGGAAGGCCGTACCAGGCTCAAGATTACCTCACTAGCACAAGGTCCTGGCAAGAGGAGCTTGCCAGGAAGACTAGAAGATTCCATCATAGAAGACACGCCTCGGCGCTATATGCGTCCCGGCGAGGGCCCGGGGAGCGGCAAGCTCCCGGGCCCGGCAAGATCAAGACCCCGGCAAGGTGCTTGCCGGGAGAGTTGCGCTGTGTGCCCGCGCTCCAGCTCATCGGCCCACGCGTCGCCCTGGGGCCTATCCAGGGACGCGTGGCGGATGGCTGTGCAGCCTGGGGGACACGGTGGCACTCCACGGTGGTGGATCCATCGCCGTGGCAGACGGAGACGCAAGGGCGGGAGCTTTTGGGGTCGACGGCGACGGGCATTAAATGCTCTTGTCCCCCACTGTCAAAGTAGGTAGCGACCACTGTTCATACACTGTAGCTCCACTATTCCCGCACTGTTACAACTACCTCTTCTTTTACATTTTTACCCCTTTCTCCTACGTTGACACCTGTCGGTGACCCCTTGCACTATAAAAGGAGGCCCATGCACAACGTAGAAAGGGTTCGGAGGTTCGGAACCTAGATCGCTCATACGCTCGGTGTAGCTGCTTCTTCAAGCTCCCGAGCACTCCAACTCAATACACAACTAAGCAGGAGTAGGGTTTTACGCGTCTACCGCGGCCCGAACCTGGGTAAAACTGCCTGCGTGCTCGCCACGATCTGCTCTTCGTGCTCCCTCCGCCCTCTTACCGCACGAACAAGGGGCTCCGGTCCCATAGGTGCTCGTGGTGGACAGTTTCCCCCGACAGTGTCTAAGGCAGAATCTTTGAGGGCAATTGGGGAAAACTTGGCTCACAACTTTCAGAAGACCCTATTTGGAGAAATTACCAAACTTACTAATAATCAGTAAACATTAACTACTGGTAGCAATTACTATGAACTACTTATATCAAAATCTATGAACTACTAGTAAGCAATCACTATGAACTACTAATACTAAGCAAAATCTATGAGCAAATTGTATAATACCTTCTGTCTATTAGAGATTATGGTGTAGAGACCAAATCTCCGAGATTCTCCACCAATAGCCGCCTTCAGTTCTGTGAGAAACCAGGTCCAACTCTTTGTGTCTTCTTTGTCCACAACTCCAAAGGCAATTGTAACACTCCAAATTTTTGATTTGGTTTTTCTTTCAAACTTTTGGTCTTCTGGAAGGGGGTTGTTTGATCTTCTCTTGAAACCCTTTTAAATTCTCTTCTGGACAAAGTTTGTGTGTACTTCCCTAGCTTGATTTTTTTGGGTCTTGAAAGTCTCTTCTTGTGCTAGCTCAACACAAGTTGTTTTCTAAGAGATTTGTTTGATTCTTTTCCTTCATGATTTAAACATCATAGGTTTAACCTTAGGCGTATCTTCATCTCCAACCTTCATCTTGCCATGACCCCAAGAGAAATGTTTCTCTCCAGGACCTCCTCTTCACTTTAGGACAAGTCTCACATTAATCCCAGTGAGTGTCAACCTTATTAGAATTTTTCCTCTATTTATTTTACTCCAAAAACTATTTCTGTCATTTATTGTGGACCTTGGTGATTTACAAAGGAACCACCATATCCATCTTGTTGTTTGATTCCAAACTACCTTCTCTGGAAAGTCCTTAGTACCCACAATCTAGATCCATCTTGTTTCACTGGTCCACAGTTCAAAATTTTCAAATTCTGCCTGTTGCAAGTTTGGACCAGATTTGCAAAATTTGGTGAAATTCATATTTATCTTCTTCCAAAAATTCTGTGAAAATTCAGGCAGCCTCTAGATGCATCAAGAGGCCACTCCACCAAATATCAGCCCCAGAAACATTTCCCACATGCCAGAATCATTTCATCAAACACCTGTCTTACACTGTTCTGTCAATTTCAGAAACTGCTAACTGAAGATCATCAGTCGACAGTGCAGTCGTCAGTTTCGTCAGAGTAGCACCGTCAATCTCGCCAGTGCCCGCCTTGGATCGATGCTCACTGCACCTCCAGCTTATCCAGCACGCCGCACGCTTGCTTGGCTGCTTCCGGGGGTCGGTGGCGCCCTGGCCCGACCACGCCGGCGACTTCCACGGCAACAGAACCTCCCGTTGCAGCCGACAGGGAGGATCCTGCAGCTCGACGCTGTTTGGCGCCGCCCAAGTCACCACAGAGCTCCGCGTGGCCTTCTCCACTACCAGCGCATGCCTGCAGCACCGTCGCCGTGGCCTGGCGCGCACAGAGCGCGTTCTCTGCCGCCGACGTGCCGCACGGCCCTTCCGTCGAGGGCAGCCCGTAATCACCCCTCCCCTGCTGAGTTAGGCACAGGAATGGAACCCGTGCATCTCCTAGTCGATGCTCAAGCCCCTAAACCTGTCGTCCTGCCACTACACCGCCGTGATCGCTCACCGGACTTATCCCGTTCACGGCAACTGCCTCGGGCCGGCTATATTAAGCACCCCCGAGCTCGTTCTCGAGCCCGCACACCTCCACCATCTCCCTAGACCGCGCCCAGCCTCTGGAAGAGCCTCGAGGGGCCCTTCTTCCCCAACTCCGGCCAACGCCATCTGCCTCGGGCTCCAGCAGCGTTCTCTCAGGCGAGAACTCCTCCGCCTCCCTGGACTCGAGCGTAACCTCCTGGCACCTGCCCAAACGTAACCCCCACTCCAATTTGACCCCAGGAGCTCTCTCCAACGAGGTCCACGACCACCCGAGCCGCCGTCCGCCGGAGACACGGTCGCCGTCGACGTGGGACTCGTCGACGCTCAACTCCACCACCAATCGATGCGAAAGAACACCAGGAAGCTGTACGTACCACTCCCCTCCCCTAACTCGCCGTGGATCGGCATCGGCGGCCACCGCAGCTTCTGGCGCCGGCGCGACTCTGCTTCAGTGTTTAAACCCGACGAGTGGGACCCCCTCGTCAGTCTCTCGTTTCCCTCCGAAACGTTTTTCTGGAAAGCGCCTTCGGGCAAAGTACATCTTCGTCTTCCGTTGGCGTACTGCGTACCGGTTCGCTTTTCTGTTTTCTATTCAAGCCCCTGGAAACTTTCTGTTTCATTACAGATGAGTCCCTGGACAGAAACTCTAATATCTTTTTAACTAAAGATGATTTTGAGTTGATTCTTTTTCTGTCCTCTTTAGTTTTCTGTCTAGTTTTTTGTCATATTTATGTGAATTTTTTTGGAGCAACTTTATTTGCACGCACGGTATTTATGTTAGTATCCGTTTTGTTTGAATACGTAGATACCGAAGGACGTGACGGAGCCGCGAACCTCACTGAATTAGACTCCGACTACTCTGAACCAGGCAAGCATGTTTGAACCTTTGATATGATGGATGTGTGGCATGTTTGCTCGAGTGGTTCTTTTCATATGCATGGTCATATAAGCATTTGTGTCTGGTTATATTTCATGCAAGCAAGCTTCCGGTGAGCCCCGAATGATAAAGGTTGAACCACCTCGATCATGTGGTGACATGATGGGTGGTGTACTGGTATTGTTGGAGCATGCCAGTAGTTGGTTAACTTAGTATCAACGGAGATCATGTCGTGATTCCGTTCATCTCCTTTTGGTACTATCATAGGCCGTCTGTTAAGATTACGGTCTAGTCTGTTGCAAACCACTTTCCGAGTACACACCAAGTAGAGGGGCCGGGATGAGGGTTCCATGGCCGTGGATTAAAGCCCGCCATCCGGTCAGGGGGCATGGGTGTTTCCGGTTGGGACCGAGAGGGGGGCACCCCTTAGAGAGTGCATATATAAATTTGATCCCATGCTATTCGAGGTTCTAGCCTCCCCGTCTTAAAGTTTTTCGTGAATGTTGTCACGGGTGATTCCGGACAGCAGGATGTGAAATGGGTGTGTACTGGTCAGTTGGGTTTCTTCTAAAACACCGTAGATGGAACTAGTCCCTGTGGCTAGTAGAATCCGTTGGCTATGAGTTAATAGTACAAGCTCTGCAAAGTTAAATCCTTCAAGTAGCCATGTTTATGGCCTAGGGTCAATCTTTGTGTCAACCCGGTGACCATCTTTAGTAAATTCTTGATAGTAAAAAGAGTAGTGACTTTTCCATTATTTCAAGTTCATTTGGTAGATGAACTAACCAATTATCCCTGCACTGATTTACTTCCTGAAGTATTTCACCGTTATACTATTGTTATTTATAAGCCCTTTATGTGATGTCGCTCAGACGTCCGACTGCGGCATTCTTGTTATTTATAAGCCCTTTATGTGATGTCGCTCAGACGTCCGACTGTAGCATTCTTGTTACTTATAAGCCCTTTATGTGATGTCGCTCAGACGTCCGACTGCGGCATTCTTGTTATTTATAAGCCCTTTATGTGATGTCGCTCAGACGTCCGACTGTGGCATTCTTGTTACTTATAAGCCCTTTATGTGATGTTGCTCAG
>LR738711.1:879566472-879578906 GCA_902687465.1 Secale cereale | reverse complement strand
TTTCCATTATTTCAAGTTCATTTGGTAGATGAACTAACCAATTATCCCTGCACTGATTTACTTCCTGAAGTATTTCACCGTTATACTATTGTTATTTATAAGCCCTTTATGTGATGTCGCTCAGACGTCCGACTGCGGCATTCTTGTTATTTATAAGCCCTTTATGTGATGTCGCTCAGACGTCCGACTGTGGCATTCTTGTTACTTATAAGCCCTTTATGTGATGTTGCTCAGACGTCCAACTGTGGCATTCTTATTATTTATTTCCATTATAAGCCCTTTATGTGATGTCGCTCAGACGTCCGACGGAGGCATTCTTGTTATTTATTTTCGCTATAAGCCCTTTATGTGGTGTCGCTCAGACGCCCGACTGTGGCACGTTTTCATTTTATTATTTCCTCACGAGGCGTCACTCAGACACTCGTTTGGTTTCCTTTTATTTATCTTATGGATTTCGGAGGATTACCGCCCGACTTCTAATTATTTACATACGGCACAAGAATATATTTATCCGGTTGCATTTTGCTAGAATACTCACACGCATCATGTTGGCATTTATTATATCTTAAGTCCGAATTGTCTTGCGAGTACATTCAAAGTACTTACCTGGCTTGTTGATTTGGCCAGATGTGGACGAAGGCGATCTCATGGATGAAGAGTTCGATAGCGAGTCCGACGTCTAGTGGAGTCCCAGTCAGTCTCTTGCGATCCTGGAGTTGATCACTGTTATATAACCGCTTCCGCCTACCACCAAATAAATTCATCGGGTCTCACTCCGACACTCGATGAACTGTAACATATTGGAGTCACGTCACCCACTTCACTGTGACATATCCACCACCTTTTATTACGAGTTAGTAGTATGCCACCCTGCCATTGTGTCATATCCGCCTTTATGTACTATATTGGCGTACTTGTAATAAATTGTTGAGCTATCCTAGCTCAACCCTGTATAATAATCAGTACTCTGGAATTCTGTATCAATGAATTGTCCATCGGCAAGAAGTATTCTTCCTTGCTGGTTTAATAAAAAGGTCGGCCTTTCGGTAATTATTTTACGGAAAGACCGGTCCTGACAACCTTGGTACCAGAGCTAGGCTGACTGTAGGAAGCCACTAGGTGCGATCGCTAATCGGTTATTAGCGTAATAACTGCTATTTAGCATTTTTGCATCTGTAGCAATTTTCTGTTAGTCATCATAAATTTATGACTTGACTATTCGGAATTTTTGTCTACTTTTGTAGATGGCCAGCTACGACTGTGATGCACAAGTGTTCGCCAACATTCCTGAGGGGTTTGTCAAGCTCCTCTTCGCCATCACCAAAGTCGCGATTGGGCCATGAACCCGTCCAGAGTTTACACTCTACCGTCACAAGCTCAACGACAGCGTGTCAATGCACCAGGCCGTGGTGCACTTCAAGGGAGGGCGTTCTGAAGCGCGCCGCCTCCGATTTGTGGGCAGAGCCATGCCTACGGAGAGGCATGCCATGCAAATGGCTGCCCGTGAGGCGATAGCTCGTCTCCGGGACATCCTTCCTTCAATGAAGACTCGTCGCTACCGTTACCTTCCATGCCACATGCCCTACACGTGCCACTATGCGTTTGCTTGCGCAAATGGAGAACGTGATGAAGCCATCGAATCAATGGTTGAGTACCTCAAGGCACTTGAGGCAGCCTTTGATAATCTTGTGGACGACTTGGTGGCTGCTCGTATGGACTTGGTCCTGAGTGGCTCTGCCAACAGGAGGGAGCTACTCCATACTGCGCCACCAATGACATTTGTCTCGTCCGCCGCATCCTATGCACCTTCCATCTTAGCCACAGCTCGCCGTCTGCCTACCACTGAGGAGTTTGACCAGGTCATTGCTCCTACCCCAGTCAGAGCTGCACCGCCTGCCGCACCTGCATCAACACCTCGTACCCATACTCCGCGCCTGGAGCCTATTAGTGAGGAGGAAGTTGAGTCTCCAGCACCATTGGGCCTTACCCTCGGCAGGCCGAGGGAAATCTTCAACATCTCCGACTAGTGCGTCTATCCGCGACGCAATGTGCTCGCTTGTATTATGTGTGTGATATGTAAAATAGGTTGATGGGAGTAGTCTGTTTTGCGCATCATGTAGGATCTTGGAGGAGTGCACTAGCATAAATAACATGTCAGGAATGTGTACGCGCATCCTGAGTGGCGTATGTATAATTAGAACCCGCATGTAAGATATGTACTGAGCGGTCCTTCTCCGTGCGCAATCAAGTAGTTTATTTTAAAAATCTCTTTGGAGCTCGTGTTTTGTTGCTTTTGCAAATCTTGGTTTATTTTGCTGCCCGGTTCTTCTCATGATTTCTACAATAATACCCCAGAATAAGAAATGACTCATCCCTGGACGCGTTCCATGCCAAGTCCGCCAGAGGAAAATTATGGCACGTAGACAGATAACAATTTCACACAGGGGCAGTCAAGTCAGCAGGGCAGCGAAACAGCATTTTCTCAAGTATGCTGTCTTTACGAGCAAAGTCAGCAACAACACCAGGAATTGATGAACCATGTCATTAACATGGGAAATCACCGTGAGCCATACCAGCAGCACTCAAAATTATCTGAATTTCAGAAGACACGTCCGACAACGTTTTCGCACACAGACAAACCTCTTGAGGCTGATGATTGGCTTCGAGATATTGAAAGGAAATTAATTGTGGCACAATGCTTAGACCGTGAAAAGGTACTTTACGCACCACATTATCTTACTGGAGCAGCCGCGTCATGGTGGGAAAATTTTCTGCTTATGCACCCCAACATAAATGATATCACCTGGGAAGATTTCAAGGAAGGCTTCTGTGGGGCGCACATCCCTAAGAGCATTATGAAGATCAAGAAAAGAGAATTTGATGACCTCAAGCAAAGGGGCATGACAGTACCTGAGTACAACAGTCAGTTTACGCAATTATCCCGTTATGCCAACGAAGAGCGTATGACTGAAAATAAGATGGAAAAATTCCTGGACGGACTGACTCCAACACTTAAATGCCAGTTGGTCGTACACAATTTTCCAGATTTCAAGACACTGGTGGACAAGGCTATTACATTGGAAAATGAACGTCACAGTCTGGAAGACCTTCGCAAGAGAAAAAGGGATCAGACCAACCACCCTCGCAACAACAGGAATAAGATAAATTTCCAGAAAAATGGGGCGAGCAAACCCACGACAAATGACACACGTCCAAGCAAGAATTTTCACGCAAGGGACAAGGATTTCACGTATCACCCAGGTGTTACTTGCTACGCATGTGGAGAAGAGGGACACTATGCTAAACAGTGCCCAAAGCCAAGAAACTCAGCACCGAAGCTAAACAGCAACGGAAACAATTCCGCGCCCAAGCGTAACAACTTCAACCCCAATAACAACCATAAGAAAGGCCACCTGAACCATGTGACCAAGGAGCAAGCACATGATGCCCCGGATATCGTACTCGGTACGTTCCCTGTCAACACAATAGCTGCCACGGTTTTGTTTGATTCTGGAGCTTCTCATTCGTTCATTTCGAAGATTTTGGCTGTGCAACCTGGTTTTTCAATATTTCCCTTGGGAAAGTCAATGACCATCAAGTCCCCCGGAAGTAAGCAGATCACTCAAAATTACTGCCAAGGTATAGTCATTGAAATTGAGGGATTAAAGTTTCACGCAAACCTTATCGTGTTGGAAAACAAGGGACTGGATGTTATCCTGGGTATGGACTGGCTAACCACCAACAAAGGATTTATCGACTGCTTCAACCGGGCAGTGATTCTTACTCATCATCATGGAAAGACAATAAGAGTCGCAGCTCAGGAAAGACCAGTATCGCGGCAGCCAAAATTAAACAAGGTAGACACTTCTGAGTTAAGCAAAGTTCCAGTTGTATGTGAATTTCCGGACGTATTTCCCGAAGAACTACCAGGCATGCCACCAGACAGAGAAATAGTATTTATTATTGAACTAGCACCTGGAACCACCCCCATATACAAGAAACCATACAGAATGGCACCATCCGAGTTGGTCGAACTAAAGAAACAAATAAAGGAATTGCCGGACAAAGGATATATACGGGCCAGCTCCTCACCTTGGGGTTCGCCGATATTATTTGCCAAAAATAAGGATGGGACTATGAGATTGTGTATAGACTACCGAGCGCTCAACATGGTCACTATCAAGAACAAATATCCGATGCCACGGATAAGTGATTTATTTGACCAGCTCGCGCAAGCCAAGGTTTTCTCAAAAGTTGATATAAGGTTAGGTTATCATCAATTGAAAGTACGGACAGAAGATATTCCAAAAATAGCATTCACCTCCAGATACAGACTATATGAATTTACGGTAATGCCGTTCGGACTGACCAACGCCCCCGCATATTTTGTTCACCTCATGAACAAAGTGTTTATGAAATTCATGGACAAATTTGTGGTGGTATTTATTGATGATATCTTGGTATATTCAAAGACACCAGAAGAGCATGTTGAAGACCTCCGTATCGTACTGGGAGAATTAAGGAAACATCAACTCTACGCCAAATTCAGCAAATGTGAATTTTGGTTGAGGCAAGTTGGTTTCCTAGGACACGTATTGACACAAGAAGGAGTTGCTGTGGACCCGGATAAAGTTAAGGCTGTACTTGGTTGGAAGTCACCGGCCAATGTAATGGATATACGAAGTTTCCTCGGTATGGCTGGATATTACAGAAGGTTTATTGAAGGATTTTCCACTATAGCCAAACCAATGACACAATTACTCAAGAAAGATAAGAAGTTCGTATGGACCGAAGCGTGTGAGAAAAGCTTCCAGGAACTCAAAAAGAAATTAACAACAGCCCCAATATTGGTTGTACCATACATACACAGGAGTTTTGAAGTATATTGCGACGCATCCCGAAAAGGTCTCGGATGCGTACTAATGCAAGAAGGCAAAGTAGTCGCCTACGCTTCCCTGCAACTACGAAAACATGAAGAAAACTATCCTACTCACAATTTGGAATTGGCAGCAGTCATACATGCACTCAAGGAGTGGAGGCACTTTTTGCTTGGGAATCGTTGTGAAATATATACGGATCATAAGAGCCTCAGATATATTTTCACACAACCATAACTCAATTTACGGCAAGGACGCTGGCTGGAACTGGTAAAAGATTATGACGTTGGCATCCACTATCACCCAGGAAAGGCAAACGTGGTAGCTGATGCTCTCAGCCGTAACCCCAGCCCGGACAACAACATCCTACAGAACCTGAGACCCGAATTTCAGCAAGAATTCGCCAAGCTCAACTTAATGATGGTCACTGAAGGCGAAGTGTCAAATCTGGAAATACAGCCTACGCTAATAGAACAAATAAAGAAGGCTCAGCATGGACACCCCAGCATCGAAGGAATAAAAAGAAAAGTAAGTTCGGGCAAGGCCTCAGAATTTACCATAGACAGTGAGGGAATATATGGTTCGGAGACAGGCTCTGCGTACCAAATAGCAACGACCTTAAACAGCAAATTCTAGCAGAGAGCCACACCGCTCCGTACTCAATTCACCCTGGAGGGACAAAAATGTACAAGGACATTCAGGAAAGATTTTGGTGGCACGACATGAAGAGGGATATAGCCACATATATTGCATGCTGCGATTCCTGTCAACGCATTAAAGCCGAGCACCAAAAACCCGCAGGACTCTTACAGCCAAACAAGATACCAGAGTGGAAATGGGACGATATTGGGATGGACTTCATTGTTGGACTGCCACGATCACAGCACGGAAATGATGCCATATGGGTCATCACAGATAGACTGACCAAGGTGGCACACTTCATTCCAGTCAAGACAACCCACACCACCCAAAAGCTTGCCAAGCTTTACCTCGCCCGTATAGTATGCCTACATGGGGTCCCGAAGACTATAATATCTGACAGAGGCACTCAGTTCGTCTCCAAATTTTGGGATCAGTTGCAGAAAGTTCTCGGGACGCAACTAACGTTTAGTACAGCTTATCACCCCCAGACTGGAGGACAAACGAAACGAGTAAATCAGATACTAGAAGACATGCTAAGGGCCTGTGTCCTCACCTATGGGACCAGTGGGGAGGCAAGCTTACCATATGCCGAGTTTGCATGCAACAATAGTTACCAAGCCAGCGTGCAGATGGCACCTTTCGAAGCCTTATACGGACGAAGATGTCGTACTCCATTGAACTGGTCAGAAACAGGGGACAGTCGTATCTTCGTCCCAGACATGTTAAAAGAAGCTGAGGAAAGAGTTAAAATAATACGGGATCGACTCAAGACAGCCCAAAGCCGACAAAAGAGCTACTACGATCAAAAACATCGGGAAGTAAGTTTTGAACCCGGTGAAGACGTGTACCTACGTGTATCTCCTATGAGGGGACTATAGAGATTCAAGGTCAAAGGGAAACTAGCACCACGGTTTATCGGACCCTTCCATATAGTTGCACGGAGAGGCACAGTGGCCTACCAGTTGGACCTTCCCAAGGAACTATCAGACGTCCACGACGTGTTCCATGTTTCGCAACTACGGAAGTGTGTAATCAACCCAGAGAAGCATGTGTCACATGAAAATCTCGATCTGCAACCAGATCTCACCTACCGGGAACACCCAATAAAAATATTGGAGGAGTCTGAAAGGAGAACCCGTCAGGAGACTATTAAATTTCTCAAGGTTCAGTGGAGTAATCACACAGAGGATGAGGCAACGTGGGAAAGGGAAGATTTTCTTCGGACAGAACACCCACACCTATTTAAGGATCAGCTGAAATCTCGGGGACGAGATTTTTCCTAAGGGGGTAGGTGTTGTAACAATCCAAATTTTTGGTTTGGTTTTTCTTTCAAACTTTTGGTCTTCTGGAAGGGGGTTGTTTGATCTTCTCTTGAAACCCTTTTAAATTCTCTTCTGGCCAAAGTTTGTGTGTTCTTCCCTAGCTTGATTTTTTTGGGTCTTGAAAGTCTGTTCTTGTGCTAGCTCAACACAAGTTGTTTTCTTAGAGATTTGTTTGATTCTTTTCCTTCATGATTTAAACATCATAGGTTTAACCTTGGGCTTATCTTCCTCTCCAACCTTCATCTTGCCACGACCCCAACAGAAATGTTTCTCTCCAGGACCTCCTCTTCACTTTAGGACAAGTCTCACATTAATCCCAGTGATTTTCAACCTTATTAGAATTTTTCCTCTATTCATTTTACTCCAAAAACTATTTCTGTCATTTATAGTGGACCTTGGTGATTTACAAAGGAACCACCATATCCATCTTGTTGTTTGATTCCAAACTAACTTCTCTGGATAGTCCTTAGTACCCACAACCTAGATCCATCTTGTTTCACTGGTCCACGGTTCAAAATTTTCAAATTCTGCCTACTGCAAGTTTGGACCAAATTTGCAAAATTTGGTGAAATTCATATTTATCTTCTTCCAAAAATTCTGTGAAAATTCAGGCAGCCTCTAGATGCATCAAGAGGACACTCCACCAAATATCAGCCCCATAAACATTTCCCACATGCCAGAATCATTTCATCGAACATCTGGCTTACACTGTTCTGTCAATTTCAGAAACTGCTAACTGAAGATCATCAGTCGACAGTGCAGTCATCAGTTTCGTCAGAGCAGCAGTGTCAATCTCGCTAGTGCCCGCCTTGGATCGATGCTCACTGGACCTCCTGCTTATCCAGCACGCCGCACGCTTGCTTGGCTGCTTCCGGGCGTCGGTGGCGCCCTGGCCCGACCAAGCCGGCGACTTCCACGGCAACAGAACCTCCCGTGGCGGCCGACAGGGAGGATCCTGCAGCTCGACGCCGTTTGGCGCCGCCCAAGTCACCACAGAGCTCCACGTGGCCTTCTCCACTGCCAGCGCACGCCTGCAGCACCGTCGCCGTGGCCTGGCGCGCACAGAGCGCGTTCTCTGCCGCCGACGTGCCGCACGGCCGTTCCGTCGAGGGCAACCCGTAATCACCCCTCCTCTGCTGAGTTAGGCACATGAATGGAACCCGTGCATCTCCTAGTCGATGCTCAAGCCCCTAAACCCGTCGTCCTGCCACTACACCGCCGTAATCGCTCGCCCGATTTATCCCGTTCACGGCAACCGCCTCGGGCCGGCTATATAAAGCACCCCCGAGCTCGTTCTCGAGCCTGCACACCTCCACCATCTCCCTAGACCGCGCCCAGCCTCTGGAAGAGCCTGGAGGGGCCCTTCTTCCCCAACTCCGGCCAACGCCGTCCGCCTCGGACTCCAGCAGCGTTCTCTCCGGTGAGAACTCCTCCGCCTCCCTGGACTCGAGTGTAACCTCCTGGCACCTGCCCAAACCTAACCCCCACTCCAATTTGACCCCAGGAGCTCTCTCCAACAAGGTCCACGACCACCCGAGCCGCCGTCCGCCGGAGACAGGGTCGCCATCGACGTGGGACTCGCCGACGCTCAACTCCACCACCAATCGACGCGGAAGAACACCAGGAAGCTGTACGTACCACCCCCCTCCCCTAAACCGCCGTGGATCGGCGCCGGCAGCCACCGCAGCTTCTGGCGTCGGCACGACTCTGCTTCAGTGTTTAAACCCGACGAGTGGGACCCCCTTGTCAGTCTCTCGTTTCCTTCCGAAACGTTTTTCTAGAAAGCACCTTCAGGCAAAGTACGTCTTCGTCTTCCGTTGGCGTACTGCGTACCGGTTCGCTTTTCTGTTTTCTATTCTAGCCCCTGGAAACTTTCTGTTTCATCAGATGAGTCCCTGGACAGAAACTCCAATATCTTTTTAACTAAAGAGGATTTTGAGTTGATTCTTTTCTGTCCTCTTTAGCTTTCTGTCTAGTTTTTTTTTCATATTTATGTGAATTTTTTTGGAGCAACTTTCTTTGCACGCACGGTATTTATGTTAGTATCCGTTTTGTTTGAATACGAAGATACCGAAGGACGTGACGGAGCCGCGAACCTCACCGAATTAGACTCCGACTACTCCGAACCAGGCAAGCATGTTTGAACCTTTGATATGATGGATGTGTGGCATGTTTGCTCGAGTGGTTCTTTTCATAAGCATGGTCATATAAGCATTTGTGTCTGGTTATATTTCATGCAAGCAAGCTTCGGGTGAGCCTCGAATGATAATGGTTGTACCACCTCGATCATGTGGTGACATGATGGGTGGTGTACTGGTATTGTTGGAGCATGCCAGTAGTTGGTTAACTTAGTATCAACGGAGATCATGTCGTGATTCCGTTCATCTCCTTTTGGTACTATCATAGGCCGTCTGTTAAGATTACGGTCTAGTCTGTTGCAAACCACTTTCTGAGTACACACCAAGTAGAGGGGCCGGGATGAGGGTTCCATGGCCCTGGATTAAAGCCCGCCATCCAGTCAGGGGGCATGGGTGTTTCCGGTTGGGACCGAGAGGGGGGCATCCCTTAGAGCGCGCATATATAAATTTGAACCCATGCTATTCGAGGTTGTAGCCTCCCCGTCTTAAAGTTTTTCGTGAATGTTGTCGCGGGTAATTCCGGACAGCAGGATGTTAAATGGGAGTGTACTGGTCAGTTGGGTTTCTTCTAAAACACCGTAGACGGAACTAGTCCCTGTGGCTAGTAGAATCCGTTGGCTATGAGTTAATAGTACAAGCTCTGCAGAGTTAAATCCTTCAAGTAGCCATGTTTATGGCCTAGGGTCAATCTTTGTGTCAACCCGGTGACCGTCTTTAGTAAATTCTTGATAGTAACAAGAGTAGTGACTTTTCCTTTTTTTCAAGTTCATTTGGTAGATGAACTAACCAATTATCTCTGCACTGATTTACTTCCTGAAGTATTTCACCGTTATACTATTGTAATTTATAAGCCCTTTATGTGATGTCGCTCAGACGTCCGACTGCGACATTCTTGTTATTTATAAGCCCTTTATGTGATGTCGCTCAGACGTCCGACTGTGGCATTCTTGTTACTTATAAGCCCTTTATGTGATGTCGCTCAGACGTCCGACTGCGGAATTCTTGTTATTTATAAGCCCTTTATGTGATGTCGCTCAGACGTCCGACTGTGGCATTCTTGTTACTTATTAGCCCTGTATGTGATGTCGCTCAGACGTCCGATTGTGGCATTCTTGTTATTTATTTCCATTATAAGCCCTTTATGTGATGTCGCTCAGACGTCCGACTGATGCATTCTTGTTATTTATTTTCGCTATAAGCCCTTTATGTGGTGTCGCTCAGACGCCCGACTGTGGCACATTTTCATTTTATTATTTCCTCACGAGGCGTCACTCAGACACTCGTTTGGTTTCCTTTTATTTATCTTATGGATTTCAGAGGATTACCGCCCGACTTCTAATTATTTACATACGTCACAGGAATATATTTATCTGGTTGCATTTTGGTAGAATACTCACACGCATCATGTTGGCATTTATTATATCTTAAGTCCGAACTGTCTTGCGAGTACATTCAAAGTACTCACCTGGCTTGTTGATTTGGCCAGATGTGGACAAAGGCGATCTCATGGATGAAGAGTTCGATAGCGAGTCCGACGTCTAGTGGAGTCCCAGTCAGTCTCTTGCGATCCTGGAGTTGATCACTGTTATATAACCGCTTCCGCCTACCACCAAATAAATTCATCGGGTCTCACTCCGACACTCGATGAACTGTAACATATTGGAGTCACATCACCCACTTCACTGTGACATATCCACCTCCTTTTATTACGAGTTAGTAGTATGCCACCCTGCCATTGTGTCATATCCGCCTTTATGTACTATATTGGCGTACTTGTAATAAATTGTTGAGCTATCCCAGCTCAACCCTGTATAATAATCAGTACTCTGGAATCCTGTATCAAGGAATTGTCCATCGGCAAGAAGTATTCTTCCTTGCTGGTTTAATTAAAAGGTCGGCCTTTCGGTAATTATTTTACTGAAAGACCGGTCCTGACAGCAATGGGATAGATGTTATTATTCCCATCCCTTCCTGTCGCAGCAAGTATTTGTTGACCAATAGAGAGCTTGATGAAACATCCATCCACACCTGTAATGGCACACAAGATATGTTATAAACAAAGAATGGTGCACCACATTTATGTCATATATAGCACAGATTAGTAGTCACCTATGAATGGCCTGCATCCATTCAGAAATCCTTCCTTGCAAGCATTCAAACATATGAACAAACCATGGAACCTTGGATTGATGCTTGGATGGCCTTTTTGGAACTTAGTAGTGACAATGCACCTACTACCTGGATTGGTGTCTAACACAGCCTGCTGATGACTCACAAATGTAGGGGATCTATCGTAGTCCTTTCGATAAGTAAGAGTGTCAAACCCAACGAGGAGCAGAAGAAAATGATATGCAGTTTTCAGTAAGGTATTTTCTGCACGCACTGAAATTATCGGTAACAGATAGTTTTGTGATAAGGTAATTGGTAGCAAGTAACAAATAGTAAAAATAAATAAGGTGCATCAAGATGGCCAAATCCTTTTTGTAGCAAAGGACAAGCCTAGACAAACTCTTATATGAAGGAAAGCGCTCCCGAGGACACATGTGAATTATCGTCAAGCTCATCATGTTCATATGATTCGCTTTCGTTACTTTTACAATTTGGTATGTGGGTGGACCGGTGCTTGGGTGCTCCCCTTACTTGGACAAGCATCCCACTTATGATTAACCTCTATTGCAAGCATCCGCAACTACAAAAGAAGTATTAAGGTAAACCTAATCATAGCATGAAACATGTGGATCCAAGTCAGCCCGTTACGAAGCAACGCATAAACTAGGGTTTAAGCTTCTGTCACTCTAGCAACCCATCATCTACATATTACTTCCCAATGCCTTCCTCTAGTTCTAAACAATGGTGAAGTGTCATGTAGTCGACGTTCACATGACACCACTAGAGGAAAGACATCATACATCTCATCAAAATATCGAACGAATACCAAATTCACATGACTACTTATAGCAAGACTTCTCCCATGTCTTTAGGAACAAACGTAACTACTCACAAAGAATATTCATGTTCATAATCAGAGGGGTATT
The DNA here is from genome assembly GCA_902687465.1 of Secale cereale. NCBI lineage: Eukaryota > Viridiplantae > Streptophyta > Magnoliopsida > Poales > Poaceae > Secale > Secale cereale. Next base: position 879,566,892 of record LR738711.1, on the reverse strand, counting down.
AATATGCATAATGGATCTGAACATATGATCTTCCACCAAGTAAACCAACTAGCATCAACTACAAGGAGTAATCAACACTACTGGCAACCTACAGGTACTAATCTGAGGTTCTGATACAAAGATTGGATACAAGAGATGAACTAGGGTTTGAGAGGAGATGGTGCTGGTGAACATGTTGATGAAGATAACCCTCCCCAAGATGGGAGAGTTGTTGGTGATGACGGCGGTGACGATTCCCCCCGGAGGGAAGTATCCCCGGCAGAACAGCTCCGCCGGAGCCCTAGATTGGTTCCGCCTCGAGACGCCAGCGTCTGGTCCCGAAAGCCTCCTTCTGATTTTTTCCAGGTCAAGACACTTCATATAGGAGAAGATGGGCATCGGGGGGTCACCGGCTGGCCCACGAGGCAGGGGGCGCGCCCG
>LR738711.1:879549792-879566419 GCA_902687465.1 Secale cereale | reverse complement strand
GGGGGGGGGGGGGGGGGGGGGGGGGGGGGGGGGGGGGGGGCGCTCCCCACCCTCGTGGAGAGGTGGTTGCCCCCCTGGCAGATCTCTTTCACCAAATATTTTTTTATATTTTCTGAAATGGTGTTTCGTGGAGTTTCGGAGCTTTTTGAGTTGTGTATAATAGGTCTCCAATGTTTGCTCCTTTTCCAGCCCAGAATTCCAGCTGCCGGCATTCTCCCTCTTCATGTAAACCTTATAAAATAAGAGAGAAAATGCATAAGTATTGTGACATAACATGTAATAATAACCCATAGTGCAATGAATGTCAACATGTGTTTGGTTTTTCTTAGACTGGCGTCATGCCGACCTCCTCTCCTTCTTTCCCTTTCCAGTCTCTTCTCCAATCTTAATCTTTCTCAATGCCATCTTGTTTTCCCTTCTCCTTCTCTTCCTTCCCAATCCCTGCGAGCTCCTCCTGTTTCTCTCCATCTGCCGACATGGATGGCACTGATAGTCAAGATAAGGGGCAGTTAGAAGATATGGCAGAGAAATCGGTAGATCGGATCGCGCTCCCCCCAAATCCGCAACTTTCTGCGGGGTTTCTGGAAAGGCAAGTCAGATCCACGGCAGTTCCTTCTCTAGAGTTCAACATGCAGGCTCTGTCTATCAAAGAACCAGAAATACTTTAAGTGCAGGCAGAGCAGGAGATGCAAGAACTAAGGGAAGATGCAGAGTATAATATTCTTATGACTCTTGCGTCTACATGAGGCCGTCCCAGAGTTCTTTCATTGCAAGCAGTGCAACAATCCATGGCTAGAGCGTGGAACAACAACTACTACGGGATTTCTCAGTTTTCAAGGTATATCTTTGTGGCTCATTTCTGTTCTCTAGATGCTGCGATGTTTGTTATTACTAGACAACCGTGGAGCATGGGATCAAATAATTTTTTGTTGGAATGGATGGATCCAGAGGATGAAATAAAAAGTATTGAGGATTACCAATTTAGCTCAATTTATGTAACTATCAGAGTTTATGGGATACCCACAAGGTTCAGATCCAAAGCTTTGCTTAGTTCCATTCTGGAAAGTCTGGGTGAATTGTCTGAATTCCATCCAATAAATCAAGCGATGTTATCTGCTAGACAAGAGTACATTTGGGGTTCAATCAAATTTCAGATTCAAAGATCAGTTAGAGATAAAGTATGGGTCACATTCAACAAAGATTTAGCTTGCTGGGCTTATCTTTTCTATGAGAGAATTGGCAAAATATGTACTTTTTGTGGAGTGATGTTTCACAGTGTGCAACATTGCAAGATCAGAAACAATATTCTCATGTCAAGGTGCAGAATTAAGTTAACAGCAGAGGAAATAGAGCCTAATAGATATGGAGAATGGATGACTAATGCAGAATTGATACCACACAACTCGCAGCAAAATATGAATTGTAATGCGGACAATTTCTCTTCTTTTCGGAATCCGTAGCTGGCAAGGTTGCAACGACAGTTTATTGAGGATCCAAAAAAGAAAGGAAAGGAAGCAGAGCAAAGATACCCTCTCTCAAAGAAACATAATGACCTGTCTGTAGGGAAGATGAACGAACAAATTATGAGACTTGAAGCAGGGCCATCAGCTCAGTCTATCCCTGTACCATTCCATTACAGCCTGCAAGATGCCGCTAGTCAATAGTTGCCATAGAAGGATCAGCTTGCTACAAATATATTAAAGGATAATGCTAGTAACACAACATTGATGGCCTCTCATGTTCCTGTGTCTGCATCCTATACTCACTTTGTCAGCAAGCACTTCCTAAAGGAATTTCTCATCAAGAAATCCCTAGTATGCAAGTGCCAATTATCAATGCCCCTCCTTCCAGTTCTAATAATGTGCCGCCTCCTATCAAATCCTGTCCTAAGAGAGCTTGCGACTCAATTCTTGGACCGTCTCCTCCTCTAGCAAAGAGGCAACCCATTTTAGGGCAGGAAATTGATGGATCGACTCAGGCTCCATCGAGTGATGTTGGACCTGTTCTTGTTACTGTGCCCCAGGTTAACCCTTGTCCAAGTCTGCTTGGAGCTCCACTTGCTGGTCAGCTTATACACCGTATTCAAGATGTACCTGCCGCTACTGTTCCTGCTTCCAATCAGACTCTTGCTGCTGGAATAGCTTCCTCTCATGGTGATGTGGTGCCCAAATATAGCATTCAACATAGATCTAAAAGCAGTCGCTGGGATATTCCTCCCTCACGGGGGTCTAGAGATACGCAACGATATCATCACGTGTCTCTTTGCTCTTGCACTGGGGCTGCTGTGGAGAAACGACATCGTGTTCTTAATCATGTTGGTAGCGGCCTTTACCTGGGTACAAACAGGGCAGACACTCAACTTGGTAGTTCTTCTCAACCATATGCCAATAAGGATGGAGAAACCTATGATCCATGGCCCATTCGCACACCTTCACCGACAAGCAATGCAGGCACAACCAGCTCTCGTCGGGGTGGTTTATCTCCTCAGACTGCAATGGGAACTCTGCCTGAGATTAGCACCCTTCGACAAGGTAGTACACCGGAACTCGGGCAGGATCATACTAGTCAGAGCATGGATGTTGATATAACAAATTGGGCAGCTCCGCATGGCCCTAACGCGCCTCGGGCGCCATGAAAGCCATTGCCTGGAACTGTCAAGGCATGGGTCGGGGCCTTGACAATGATCATATGATGTTTCTGGCCAATCTCATCCGTTCCACTAAAGCTCAGGTAATTTTTGTGTCTAAAATTAAGTCATCTAAAGTTCATCCTTGTGATCTTGTTAATCGTTTTGACACTGAGGATAGTATTGTAGTTCCTTCGAGAGGATCATCAGGAGGGCTTTGGCTGATGTGGACCGATGAGCTTAAGGTTACTGTTTATAGCGTGTCGTTTCACTCCATCCTAGCTAACGTTGTTCATGTAGCTTCAGGTGTACAATTTTGTCTTGTGTGTATCTATGGAGATCCTTATCATCGTAAAACTAGTACTATATGGAATCAGGTTGCCTCTTTTGTGTATGATAAATTAGGAAAGCCAATGATTTGTATGGGTGACATGAATGACATCCTGTATGATATGGACAAGTGCAATGCTAATGTTAATCACTATAGGATGTCTGCTTTTCGTGCTTTAATTAAAAATTGTGACTTCTTTGACATTGGCTATAGTGGTCCAGGCGCAATAGGCAACACACTGCAAATCCTATTTATCAACGTTTAGATCGATGTTTGGTTAATCCGGATTGGTGTGCTTGCTATCCAAATACGAAAGTGCTTAATTTACCTATCATTCTTAGTGATCACGCACCTATCTTGATTTCCACTGAGGGCTAGTTTTGTAAACCTAAGCAATCCTTTAAATTTGAGAATTGGTGGCTGATTGAGAAAGATTTCCATGCTCATGCTAAGGTAGCCTGGAATAGTACCAGGTCATCCTCTTTTTCTGCCAGGACTTCCTCTCTTGCAGGGTCATTAAAGAAATGGTGCAGGAAGAAAAAGCCTATTCACCAGGAGTTAAAAGACATTGAGGGACAAATCAATTAGATTCAACTTAAGCCTCTTCACCAACAAGATCATGCTAAAGAGAGCGCACTCACAATCAATTATGAGCAGAATCTCTCTAAGCTAAATCAGTTTTATAAACAAAGAGCAAAGAAACCTTGGGCTAAGGATGGCGATAGAAATACCAGATTTTTTCCATCAATCTGTTCTTAAGAGAAGAAAAAAGAATACTATTGTTTCCATTAAGGATGAAAATGATGTTATACATTTTAAGCCAAGTCAAATTGCTAACACTTTTGTGAACTATTTCAGATATATCTTTTCTTCTCCTAACATCAATATGGGCAGGCCTTTTCTTGCAACTCGGCCTCTAATACAATCAGATGATTTCACTTATTCCATACCAGATAAGCAGGAAATTTTGCGGATCCTGAAGAATATGAAGCTAAATGCATCACTTGGCCCTAATGGTTTCAATGTGGAGTTTTACTTTGCAACATGGGATTGGATTGGGGATGATGTTGCTGCCTTGGTTACCATGTTCTATCATACAGGTATCTTACCCCCACATATTAGGGACACAAATATTGCTCTTATTCCTAAAAAGTTGGTTCCTCAAGTTCCTACTGACTATAGACCCATTAGCCTTTGTAATGTCATTTATAAAATTATTGCTAAATCTTTGGCTAATAGGCTCAAACCTCACGTGCCTGATTATATTGATCCCTCTCAACAAGCTTTTATCGAAGGGCCTAGAATTAGTGATAACATTATAATTGCACAAGAAATCACTCATTCATTTGCCCTTAATTCTTGGAAACAACATGCCTTCATGCTTAAAATTGATCTTGCTAAAGCTTTCGATCGTATTTGTCGGTGTACTAAAGTAGGGGTACCTTAGTATCCCGACTTGTGCACGGACAGTAGCAGCGTCCCATGGTCTGGCTCACCACGCGCCCGCCAAAGCCCACTCTAGACCCATTTAAGCCATTCAAGAACAAAGTATACAAGTCAGAAGATCAAGGCCCCGACAAGAGGAGCTTGCCGGGAAGGCTGCTCCAAGCCCAAGACCACTCTATTCTCACAAGACCCTGGCAAGAGGAGCTTGCCAGGAAGGCCGAAGAATAACGCCTCAGAAGATATATCTTGGCGCATCGTGCGCCCCGGCAGGATCCGGAGAGCGGCAAGCTTCCGGGCCCGGCAAGATAGCAGCCCCGGCAAGGTGCTTGCCGGGGGAAGCCTACACTGTGTGCCTGCGCTCCAGCTCATTTGGCCACGCGTCGCCCTGGGACCCTTCCAGGGGCATGTGGCAGATGGCTGTGCAGCCTGGGGTACACGGTGGCAAGCCGCGGTGACGAGACTATCGCCGTGGCGAACGGAGACGCATGGACGGGCGCTTTTGGGGTGACGGTGACGGGCATTCAATGCCCTTGTCCCCCACCGTCAGAGTTAGGTGAAGACCACTGTTCATACACTGTTCATGCACTGTTACAACCACCACCAAATTTACACTTTTACCCTCCTCTAGGTTGACACCTGTCGGGAACCCCTTTGAGCTATAAAAGGAGGCCCATGCACAACGTAGAGGGGGTTCGATCCCAGAAACTCGATCACTCCTACGCTCGGTGTAGCTAGCGCTGTAGATCTTCAAGCTCCCGAACCCGAGAACTCAATACAACCAAAGCAGGAGTAGGGTTTTACGCGTCCGCGCGGCCCGAACCTGGGTAAACTGCCCGCGTGTGCCCCTCGATCCGCTCTTCGTGCTCCCTCCGCTCGCTTGCTGTACCGTAGAAAGGGGCTCTGGTCCCATAGGTGCTCGTGGGAGGTCAGTTTCCCCGACATCTTTGGCGCGCCAGGTAGGGGGCGTCGAGGTTGTGCGAACCTGATCCGGCGCTCACGCGGGCGCAGTCTTCATCAACCGCTCTAGTTTCATCAACCTCATCGACAACGTCAACATGCCTCCGAAGAAGAAGGCTTCGGAGGTCGGAGGCCCGTCCGCGTCGATCCCACCACCACCAGAACCAACGGTTGGTGGGGTAGACGCTGGCGGAGGGGTGGACGCCGGCGAGGACACTCGCGGCGCCGCCAAGTCCAAAGACAAGACGGATGACCGGGCGAACTCCAAGACCTCGGCGTCCGTGCACGCTCCACGTCCCTCTCAGGAGGTGCCGGACCAGCTGCGACGTGGTACCGGGGGTACCATACGCTTGCTGGGACGAGGACAAGCCGGCGGGTCGCGGGATGCTCAAGGCCAGCGCGCTGGTACGAGCAAGGCGCGGTCGCCGGGACGAGACCCTGCTCCTTCTAACCCTGTTAGAAGTCCGAGCATATCTCGCTCCTCGCACCGTTCGCCACCGTTTCCCTCCTCTCCAGCAGAAGCTCTAGCCAGAGCTCAACTGCTTCTCGACTTCCCTCCAGCGGCGGACAAGGCCGAAGACTGGAGGGCGACGATCCAGAGCCTCATCGCCTTCGCCAACAACGACACACCGCAGCAGCCAGCGACATCACGGCCGCGGCAAGTCGACCAAGCGAAGGCCAATGGAGACAAGACCGCCGGGGGCGCAACTACCGTGCACTCCCCGCTGCGGAAGTAGAAATCGCCACCCCGCCGGATCAACGTCGACGACGACTCCACAGCGTCATCGGATCCGCGGGCTCGCCACGATCAGCGCCAAGTCCTAGACGACACGCGACAAGAGGACGCTCGAACTCGTATCGAGCATCGATGAGAAGCCCGAAGACAGTCTGATCAGCGCGCTGGGACCGCTGTCGACATGCACGCGCCCGGTGAGCCAGGCGACTTGCCGTACGCGGTAGGCTGCCCTGCGTTCACCCGAGAGCTGCGGCAAGTCCAGTGGCCCAGCATGAAGAACTTTAAGCCCGACGTGCCCGAGAAGTACGACGGCAAGACGCACCCCTCCGAGTTCCTCAGCATCTACACCATTGCGGTGCAGGCTGCCGGGGGGCGCGACGAGAAGATCTTAGCGAACTACTTCCCGCTCGTGCTTAAGCCAAACGTCAGGTCTTGGCTTATGCACTTGCCGGAGAACTCAATCTCCTCCTGGGCAGATCTGTGCCACCAGTTTGTTGGCGCCTTTACGGGCGGCCACAAACCCCACGGCCAGGAGAGCGATCTCCACATCCTTGCCCAGAAGGAGGGAGAGTCCCTGCGCAAGTACATCCAAAGGTTCAGCCGCGTTCAGCACAACATTCCCGATGTCCACCCTGCCGCGGTTATCAACGCGTTCCACCAGAACGTGCGTAATCGCCGGATGAGGGAGGAGATGGCCATGACCAAGATCCGGGACGTCAGCGAGCTCTACGCTCTGGCTGACAAGTGTGCGCGTGCTGAAGAGGGGAGGAGGCTCCCCGGAGAGGACACTGGAGCAGGAGGAAGCGACAGCGAGGATGCCGCCCCAGCAAGGAAAAACCGGCGGCGGAACAAGAAGAAGAAGAACAAGGAGGTACTAGTTGTCGAGCAGTCCGGCAAGGAGGCTGCCGCCAAGAAGACACAGGCTGGTGGCCCCGGCAAGGAGGCCGCCCCTGTAGCGGCAGCCGACAAGCAGGACGGCTCCGACAAGCAGTACTGTAAGATCCGCCGCACCAAGGGCCACGATCTCCAGAACTGCAAAAGGGTAGAGTACCTCGTAGAACAGCAGAAGGCTGAATACGAGCGTCGCGACAAGGAGAAGGCCCAAGGAGGCGGAGGAGAGCCCCGCAAGAAGCGGCCGTTCAATGGCCGGGGAGGACGCCGCGGCAAGGCCAAGCAGCGGCAAGGGGACAGACCTCCCCGGGGCCGCGACAAGGATGAAGACGAAGACGATGACGAGGACATGGATGAAGGAGACAACAGCAAGCAGGAGTTCCAGAAGGCCACAGAGGTTCTGTGCGTCGATGGAGGTGCTTCTCTGCACACTTCCCACCGCCAACTCAAGCAATGGGTGCGGGAAGTGAATGCAGCTGAGCCACCGGTCGAATCGCGCAGGCTGCTGAAATGGTCCGGCACGCCCATCATCTTCGATCTTGAGGACCACCCTGACCGCACAACTGCGGTCGGGTGCTTGCCGATGTTGGTTTCACCAACTATCCACAACCTCAGTGTCACCAAGATGTTGGTAGACGGCGGGGCCGGCCTCAACTTGATCTCCTCCGCTGTGATCAAGAAGCTGCAAATCCCCGACAGCGAGCTCGAGGAAACCGGGACGTTCCATGGGATCAACCCGGGAAGGAGCAAGCCGAAGGGGAAGATCACGCTGCCGGTGACCTTTGGCGGAGAGCTTAATTTCAGGACGGAGAGGATCACCTTCGACGTCGCCGATATCCCGTTGCCGTACAATGGGATACTTGGCCGTCCTGCGCTCGCCAAGTTCATGGCGGCCTCCCACTATGCTTACAACATGCTCAAGATGCCGGGGCCAATAAGCGTCATCTCTGTCCCCGGCGACAAGAAGGACGCGCTTATTTGCACCGACAAGATTTACCGGGACGCAGCAGCTGCGGCAGACAGCAACACACTTGCCGCTGAAGCTCCCGGGGGGAAGACCAAGATCAAGTCCGGCAAGAGCTCTGAGGCCCACTCCGGCAAACGCACCTCTTCGGAGTGCTGCGCTGCCGTCGAGGAAGCACCATCGAGCTCCACCGGCAAGTGCAAGAAAGGAATGGCAGCTCCACCGGCAACCAAGAAGGTGTCCGCCAAGGAGGACGGCACTGGTGGTACTTTCACCATCAGTGCTACGCTCGACCCCAAATAGGAAAGCGCGCTCGTTGCCTTCCTGCGGGCGAATGTCGATGTGTTTGCATGGCAACCATCTGACATCCCCGGCGTTCCCAGGAAGGTAATTGAGCACAAGCTTGCTGTTTGTCCTCACGCGCGGCCCGTCAAGCAGAAGGTCAGAAAGCAAGCGGTGGAGCGCCAAGAATTCATAGCCGAAGAAATCAAGAAGTTGGAAGCAGCAGGCCTTGTTAGAGGTGTACTACATCCCACGTGGTTGGCTAATCCAGTTGTCGTGCGTAAGGCTAACGAGAAATGCAGACTTTGTATAGACTTCACGGATGTGAATAAAGCTTGTCCCAAGAACCCATTTCCCTTGCCGCGCATTGACTAGATCATTGACTCCACGGCCGGGTGTGAGTTGCTTTCATTTCTTGATGCATACTCCGGATACCACCAGATATTCATGGCTGAGGAAGATGAAGAGAAGACCGCATTTATTACTCCATGTGGCACATATTGCTTTATACGCATGCCCTTTGGATTGAAGAATGCGGGCTCAACATTTGCAAGGGTGGTCCACACTGCTTTTGAGCCACAGATACACAGGAATGTAGAAGCCTACATGGATGATATAGTGGTCAAGAGCAAGAGCAAGGATACCCTGGTTCAAGATCTAGAAGAAACCTTTGAGAATCTGCGCAAGATACAGCTCAAGTTGAACCCTGAGAAGTGCGTCTTCGGAGTCCCCTCCGGCAAGCTCCTCGGGTTCTTCGTGTCCCAGAGGGGGATTGAAGCCAATCCCGACAAGATTAAAGCCATCGAGCAGATCGAAGCCCCGAAGCGCATCAAGGATGTACGGAGGCTCGCGGGTTGTGTGGCTGCTCTCAGCAGGTTCATTTCAAAGTCTGCAGAACGTGCCCTGCCTTTCTTCAAAATCTTGAAAAAGGCAGGTCCTATGAAATGGACTCCGGAAGCGGAGGCAGCGCTGCGTGACTTGAAAGGGTACCTATCCTCCACTCCGATACTTGTCGCACCTAGGCCACAAGAGAAGTTGCTGCTGTACCTAGCGGCAACCAATCAAGTGGTTAGTGCTGCGTTAGTAGCGGAGAGGGAGGCAGATGAGGAAACCACACCCCCGGCAAGCGCATCCAGTGACAAGCAGGGGGCTTCCCCGACAAGCTCTGGCCCCGGCAAGGACAAGACTGCGCAGGAACAAGGAGAAGTGCGGAAGAAGATGGTACAGCGCCCAGTGTATTTTGTAAGCTCCCTCTTGCAGGGGGCTAGGTCAAGATACTCTGGGGTGCAGAAGTTGCTTTTCGGCCTCCTCATGGCCTCAAGGAAGCTGCGCCATTACTTCCAAGCGCACGAGATAACAGTGGTCACTCGCTTTCCGTTAAAGAGGATACTGCAAAATCCAGAAGCAACAGGCAGGATCGTCGAGTGGGCACTAGAGCTGTCAAGCTTTGGTCTCAAGTTTGAGAGTACCTCAACTATCCAGAGTAGAGCTTTGGCAGAATTCATAGCAGAATGGACTCCAACACCAGATGAAGAAGTTCCAGAGACAAGCATCCCCGTCCAAGAAGCAAACAAAGAGTGGGTAATGTACTTTGATGGTGCCTTCTCGCTGCAAGGCGCCGGTGCCGGCGTGTTACTCATAGCGCCCACCGGAGAGCACCTCAAGTACGTTGTTCAAATGCACTTTCCCAAGGAGCAAGCAACAAACAATACTGCTGAATATGAAGGTTTGCTTGCCGGTCTCAGAATTGCGGCCGAACTTGGGATCAAGAAGCTGATTGTGCGGGGAGATTCGCAATTAGTAGTCCGACAAGTAAACAAAAGTTACTAGAGCCCTTTGATGGAAGCTTATGTCGATGAAGTGAGGAAGCTTGAAGAACACTTTGAAGGCCTACAAATGGAGCACGTTCCAAGAGCTCAAAATGATATCGCAGATGGCCTCTCAAAGTGTGCTGCAATGAAGTTACCTGTGGAACCAGGGACCTTCATGCTCAAGCTAACTCAACCATCCGTTACACCGTCAGTCGGGCAAAGCAAGAAGAGGAAGTTGATCTTCGGCGACTACTTGCCGGCGGATCTTCCTGAAGCCGCCGCCAAGGTCCCCAAGATCAACGACCAAGTTGCTGAGGAAAGGTCTGCTCCTGCGGACCCCAGGGTTCGTACAGTTGAAGCAGGCATTCCCGACAAGTCTTGCCCCGGCAGGCTTGCCGGGGAACACTCAGCTCCGGCAGAGCCACAGGTTCTTGTCGTAGAAGCTAAGTTTCCCGCAGCAGCCCTGATGCCTTTAGTCCTTGTTGTTGAGCCTCAGGCTCTAGCATGGGCGCAGCAAATCGTCCGTTTTCTTCAAACTGGGGAACTTCCCGAAGAACCAGAAGAGATAGAGAGGATTACCAGGCAGTCAAGTATGTACCAGTTCGTCGGCAATGAACTGTACAGAAGAAGACTCAATGGTGTCAGATTAAAGTGCATTTCCCGGGAAGATGGACAGAAGCTGTTGGCAGAGATACACGGAGGCATATGCGGCCACCACATTGGCGCAAGAGCACTTGCCGGGAAGGCGTTCCGGCAAGGTTTCTTTTGGCCAGAAGCCCTCCAAGATGCAACTGCACAAGTGACCAAGTGTGAAGCGTGCCAGTTCCATGCCAAGCAGATTCACCAACCAACTCAAGCTCTCCAGACGATCCCTTTGTCCTGGCCCTTCTCGGTCTGGGGGCTCGACATCCTCGGTCCCTTTCCCCACGCAGTCGGGGGCTTTGAGTACTTGTATGTTGCAATCGACAAGTTCACAAAGTGGCCAGAAGTGGAACCAGTGAGAAAGGTGACAGCACAGTCAGCAGTGAGGTTCTTCAGGTCAATCGTTTGCCGTTTCGGAATCCCTAACAGGATCATCACCGACAACGGCACACAGTTCACAAGTCGCACCTTCATGCAGTACGTCCAAGACCTTGGCGCTAAGGTCTGCTTTGCTTCTGTTGCTCACCCGAGGAGTAACGGTCAAGCAGAAAGGGCCAATGCTGAAGTGCTGCGCGGGCTCAAGACAAGAACCTTCGACAGGCTGCATAAGTGCGGAAGAAACTGGATAGAAGAGTTGCCGGCGGCTCTTTGGTCAATCAGAACGACACCAAATCGAGCCACCGGACAGACACCCTTTGCTCTTGTCTATGGAGCAGAGGCAGTTCTCCCCACGAAACTCGTATACGGGTCTCCTCGAGTGCTCGCTTACGACGAGCTCGAGCAAGAGCAACTTCGGCAAGATGATGCATTGCTCCTCGAGGAGGACCGTCTCCAGGCTGCTGTACGAGCTGCTCGATACCAGCAAGCCTTGCGTCGCTATCATAGCCGCAAGGTCAAGGCCAGGAGTCTCGAGGAAGGCGACCTTGTTCTTCGGCGCGTTCAGTCCGCCAAGAATTCCAACAAGTTGACGCCGAAGTGGGAAGGCCCTTATCGGGTGAGACAAGTCACAAGGCCTGGCGCTGTTCGCCTTGAGACCGAAGAAGGCTTACCGGTGAGCAACTCCTGGAACATCGAGCATCTTCGCAAGTTTCACCCGTGAGGCGCGGTTGCCGTGATCCACTCCGGCAACCACCTTTTGTACAAGTCTTGCCGCTGTCGCATGTAAACCTTTGTACAAAGCCGGGCGCAGACCCCGTGCATCAGTAAAACTTTTGTGCTTCGCACCATTTGTCATTTCATGCTTTTCTTTTTACTTGCATGTATCATCTGACATTTTGTGCAGCACACATCCCCGGTAAGCAGTAACAAGCCGCAAGGCTCCATACTTGTGTTTTCTCCTCCTTTCCTTTCTCTCTTAAACAGAAGAAGTGTTCCTCGTGCACAAGTTTGCTGGGGGGGAAGGAGATAGTGGTATGGGCCAAGTGTTGTTCAAGGAAGGAAAGCCTTGCCGAGAAGCAAACAGAACACAAAAGATAAGTTGCCAAAGTTTGAGCAATTTAAAAATTTCAAATTCTTAGTTGTCTTCCTTGAACAACCACACTTTGTATGGAAAACCTGTGCGCGGAGGAACCTAGCCGTGGCTAGCTGCACCCTTACTTTGTTTCGAGTACGCTCAACGGCTTAAGTGCGCTGCGACAAGTGTCGTGCCCTTACTTCGTTTTCGAGTTCACTCAACAATCTAAGCGTGCTGCGACTAGCTGCGGCAAGGTTTCTTGCCGGCAAGGGCATTGCTAGCAGGCTGCTAAGAGTCCCGCACTCAGCGCTCGCGGCAAGGGTCCCTTTGCCGGCAAGTTCCCTAAAAGCGTAGGGTGGAGAGCATACAAAGTGAAGGGACTAAACAAGGGAGATAACACTGCGTTGATTATCCAAAATAAAGTTATATTACAAGATAACTTGCCGCTGATTCTAACCAACTACTACCTATGACTTAATTGGCAGCGGCAAGGGAAGTGGAAAGAAAGAAGCCTAGTCCCTACGGTCTCCATCGACCCTCTGGATCCTGCCCGCCTTCGCCACGATGTGGGCAACTTGTGCCTTCAGGGCCTCCTGGTCAGCTCCGGGCGGCAGGGACCGGAGGACATTGACGAGGTTGATCCCGGGATTGCGGTAGACGATCTTCGACAACACCCGCTCCATAGTACCCATGCAAAGCCGGCGTGCCTCGTCAGCCAGCTGCGCGGGGATCTTCTCCCGTAGCTGCGCAAGCGCCGGCGCCACCCCTCTGAAGAACAGACTCCGCTTGGCGCTGTGGGGGAGGCTCTCGTCGGGGGAGTACGCGAGGTGCTCCGCCCTCAACGCCACCATCTCCCTGTCGATGTTGGCGGCGGAGGCGACGAGCTCCTCGGTCCATTGCTCCACCGTCCGCTGGAAGTGGTTTTGCGAGACGGCGGCGCTTTCCAGCAAGGCCCTTTCGGTACGAAGATCGTCCTCCAGCTTCGTCTCGCGGTCCCGGGCGGCGTCAAGCGAGTCGGTGAGAGTGGAAACTTTCAGCTCTAAGTCAGCAAATGGAGTCCCTGGCATCAGTGAGCTCTTTGCCCTTCTCGGAGAGGCGGACTTGCAGCTCCGAGTTGGTGTGGGCGTCCTTCTCCCGCGCCACATTGAGCGCAGCGACCCTGTCCTCACTCGCCTTCAAGCTCGACTCCATCTGCGCCACCCTGGCCTCCAGATCCCTCTTGGCGGTCTCTGCGGCAGCAGCGGCATCCCTCGCCTCCTGCAGAGCCCCGCCAATGGCCTGCTCACGAGCGGTGAGGTCGTCCTCATGGCTGTCGAGGTCGACCTTCCGCTGGTTGAGCTCTCCCTCCCGCCGAGACAGCTCCTCGGCGGCCAGACGCTGCTGCTCCTCCACCTCGGCCTTCTCGAGGAGGAACGCCTGGTGTGCTCTGGCAAGCTCTTCGCGCTCCTCCGCCAAGTTTCGGAGGGCCGCCTGGTTGGCGGCACGGAGCTCCGCGGCATGCTTCTCCAGATCAGCACCAGCCTTGGCAGCCAGAGCTTCTCGGGTCTCCAGCTTGGCTTGCCTGGCCCGGTACAAACCCAGGAGTCGACGCAAGAGTTGCTCCTCTTCGGGCTCGTCGCTGCTGCCGGGCGCGTCGACAACCTTCAACCCGGCGGAGGCAAGAACTTCTCCGTCGAACGTCTCCCCCTCTACGGGTGCCCTTGATGAGGACGCCCACGGGACTTGGATAAAGACCCCGTTGGCGGTCTCCAGATAGACGCCCGACCCAGCCGTAGAGGCGGAAGGATCGGCGGCCGGTGCAGCGTCCGACGCTCCTGCGGCCTTCGGGCCAGCAGTGCGGTTGCCGGTCCCTTCCCCAGTTGCCGCGTCAGCGGTCGGGGCGGTCTCCTCGGCGGCTGGCTCATCGGCGCCGACCGTTCCCTCTACAGCGGTAGCATCGCCAGCGTCGCCACGCACCTCCTCCTCGGCGATGGTTTCCGTCTCCATCAGCTCCGGGGCGGGCGGATCTGACAACAGAAGAAAAAGAAAGGAAAAATCATCAAGCAAATATCCAAAAAGAGATGAATGCAAGAAGAAGAAATTACAAGAGTTACCTTCGCGGGCCTCTTCAACAACGGGGTCCCTCGCCGGGGAGTTCTCCCTTGGCGGCGTAGAAGAAGCCCCCGCCGGCGGAGGGCCGCTGGCGCCTTCCCTTGGCGGGGAGTCCACCCTTGGCGGGGTGCTCGCCCTTGGCGGAGTACCCATCCTTGGCGGAGCACTGTCCCTTGCCGGGGAGCTCATCCTTGGCGGGGAGGGTGGAACAAGCGGTTCATCGGGGGCGACCTCTTGGTGCTCCTGCGGCTACGGCTCCACTTCTGCGCAAGACAACAAAACATTAGCAAGGATAACTACCTCAAGCGCGCCCTACAAACAGAAAAGTGAACAAAGGACTTATGCTGGGGGCTGCGCTGGGGGCTGCTCTCCGGAGCAACGGGCTGGTCCGGCAGGTTTGTCGCTGGCACGTCCCCCGTCGCTGCGGCAGGCTCGTCGTCCTCGAGGTCAACCACAGGAATCTTGGCCCTCTTCGCCATCCTTTGGGTCAAGGTCCTGGAAGACAAACAAGATCAGAGTTGGGCGGAAAGAAATCAAGACAAAAGCAACAAAAATCAAGGGAATCAAAATTACAAGTACTTACTCTTCCTCCTCTTCATCGGAGCTGAGAGCGGAGAAGTCAAACTGCGTCTCACGTGCTCCGGCGCGAGGAGCTGGGGGAGAAGGCTCCCTCGGGCGTTTGGCGGGCTCCGGAGCTGTGGGTTGCGAAGACCCCGCGCCGGTCGTCGCTGAAGACCGAGGGGCGGAAGGAACCCCAGAGCCACTCCGGGAAGATCCCCCTCCGCTTGTCGCTCGGGTACGGGGCGCCTCCTTGACGACCTTGCTCGTCGTGGTGGCGCGCGTCGCCCGGCGCTTCGGCTGCTGTCGGGGCGCCTGCGGCCTCACCGTCTCTGCGGCCTTGTGGAGGCGCTTCTTCTGTTGTGGCGGAGAACTTGGTGGCGATGGAGAATTCTCTGAGGACGAGGAGGCGTCGTCGTCCAGGTTTAGTGACCCGCCCGAGTCTTCGTCGGAATCGCCCGATTCGGCGTCCTCCTCGGCAGGCTCACTGGACTCGGGGCCTTGCCCGGCAGCCTCGCTCGTCCCGGCAGGCTCCCCGGAGGGCTCCCCGGCAAACTCCTCGGGCGCAATCCTCAGCAGCTTGAGGATCTCCTCCTCGTCGGCCTGGCTCACTGCGTCCGCCGCCTCCGCTTCATCCACTGCGTACCCAAATTCACCTGCGGCCGCGGCCGCGGTGGCCTCTTCCATTCTGCTGGCTATGTATGCCAGATCCCGTTCGGTGGTGTCCCGGGTGAGGCCCTTTTTCTCCTCGGGGTTGCGTGGCCGTTCAACCAGGCTGTCGAAGAAGGCCTGCACGGTCTCCTCTGAAGGCATCAGCCAAGTGGGAACAACCCCATGGGAATCACACTCAGGCATCACCGCTCGGATGGCACTAAGGGCAGTGTTGTTGCACAAAGGAACTACTCCGGTCGACGGTTTGAACCACTCCGGGTGCTTGGGGTCATGCTTGAACAACCCCCGGACCATCCCCTTCAGTTCCAAGACAGTGAAATTATAGTTCAGCCCGGGGCGCAGCCTCATGCGGTCTGCCGCGTTGCCAAACTCCCAGGCAGGCCTCTTCCTTTCCTGCAGGGGGGCAATGCGGCGGCGGAGGAAATCGGCCCCTACTTCACCTACAGTAAGATTGGCAGCCCGGAGACGAAGGATCCTAGTAAGGGCAATCTGCAGCTTGTCGTCCTCCGGGGCCAAGTCGCTCCAATCCTTGCCGCGCACTATTGCAGTCTGGCGCGGCAAGGTAAACTGCTCGGGCTCATCTTCCAGAACCCAGCACCAATCAGCTCTCCACTCCTCCCACTTGCCGCGGAGCTCTCCAATCAAGTACGCCTCCTTCTTGTTCAGCCTAAAGATCCAGGAGATGCCGCCGGAGAGTGGGGACCCGGACTCTACTCTAGGCGTGAAGAAGTGGTGGAAAAGAGCCACATTTGGGTGGACCCCGACGTAGTTTTCGCACAGATGTGCAAAAACAGCCAAAGTGAGGACGGCATTTGGGGTGAAATCTAAGAGGCGGAAGCCATACGTGTTCATCACATCACAGAAGAACTCCGAGTACGGAGGGCAGAGACCGCAATGGAAGAACGAAGCGAAGAAGTGGTAACCTCCCGGGAACATGTCGACGGCCACGGCGGGGAGGACTCTGGTGCGCGGGTGATCCTTCGTCTCCCTCGCCCAGAACAAGTAGTACTTGTCCCACAGCTCCCTCGGGCCGAGCCTCGGCGGGAAGACCACCATCCTTCTCCGCATAGCTGCCAGCTTCGCCGCCTGCTCGGACTTCTCCTTCTTCGCCTTGTCGCTCTTCACCTTGTCGCTTTTCAGAGCCATGGCGGGGGCGGCAAGGGGGGG
>LR738711.1:879514444-879549748 GCA_902687465.1 Secale cereale | reverse complement strand
TCGACGGCGCCGCGGATGCTGGGGACGGCGGAGGAAGGGTGGAGCTCGGCTCTCTGTCGACCTGAGGGGAGGCAGAGAGCGGCGGGGGTTTCTGGAGATTCAAGGCACAATGAAAGCAATGGGGGAAACTGCCCCTGCTTCCTCTGCTTTTAAGGGGGGAGTGGGGGACGTTCCGCATTTCCCCATTAAAGAAGCAAGCCACGATCTCTCCCACGACGCCGCAATCGACGCGTGCCGTTAGGGAGGGATGCGGCAAGTCTGGAGTGGGAAACGGCGCGCCGTGGGCCGAGTGTGTCCGTGCACTATTCTGGGCCTGGCCCAACAGCGCTCGACACCGTGTGTGGCCCAGGCCCGGGGGCTCCTGTCGGTGTACTAAAGTAGGGGTACCTTAGTATCCCGACTTGTGCACGGACAGTAGCAGCGTCCCATGGTCTGGCTCACCACGCGCCCGCCAAAGCCCACTCTAGACCCCTTTAAGCCATTCAAGAACAAAGTATACAAGTCAGAAGATCAAGGCCCCGGCAAGAGGAGCTTGCCGGGAAGGCTGCTCCAAGCCCAAGACCGCTCTATTCTCACAAGACCCTGGCAAGAGGAGCTTGCCAGGAAGGCCGAAGAATAACGCCTCAGAAGATATATCTTGGCGCATCGTGCGCCCCGGCAGGATCCGGAGAGCGGCAAGCTTCCGGGCCCGGCAAGATAGCAGCCCCGGCAAGGTGCTTGCTGGGGGAAGCCTACACTGTGTGCCTGCGCTCCAGCTCAGTTGGCCACGCGTCGCCCTGGGGCCCTTCGAGGGGCACGTGGCAGATGGCTGTGCAGCCTGGGGTACACGGTGGCAAGCCGCGGTGACGAGACTATCGCCGTGGCGAACGGAGACGCATGGACGGGCGCTTTTGGGGTGACGGCGACGGGCATTCAATGCCCTTGTCCCCCACCGTCAGAGTTAGGTGAAGACCACTGTTCATACACTGTTCATGCACTGTTACAACCACCACCAAATTTACACTTTTACCCTCCTCTAGGTTGACACCTGTCGGGAACCCCTTTGAACTATAAAAGGAGGCCCATGCACAACGTAGAGGGGGTTTGATCCCAGAAACTCGATCACTCCTACGCTCGGTGTAGCTAGCACTGTAGATCTTCAAGCTCCCGAACCCGAGAACTCAATACAACCAAAGCAGGAGTAGGGTTTTACGCGTCCGCGCGGCCCGAACCTGGGTAAACTGCCCGCGTGTGCCCCTCGATCTGCTCTTCATGCTCCCTCCGCTCCCTTGCCGTACCGTAGAAAGGGGCTCCAGTCCCATAGGTGCTCGTGGGAGGTCAGTTTCCCCGACAGTATTGAATGGAATTTCATCATTTCGGCTCTCTCACGTAAAGGGTTGCATGCTCACTTCATTAATCTAATCTATGTGTGCATTTCTACTCCAATTTTTTATGTCATCATTAATGGCCAAGCCACTTAGAGATTCAAAAGTAATAGGGGTATAAGACAGGGCTGTCCTCTTTCTCCCTATCTTTTTGTGCTTGCCATTAATGAACTTTCTCTTGCTCTTAATGATGCTATGGCTGCTAACAACCTTGAAGGATCGTGCTTGGACCAAATTCCCCTCTAGTCCACTCCTTACTTTTTGCAGATGATCTACTGGTGTGTGGAAAAGCTAGCTTGCAGGAAGCTCATACCATGGCTCATATCATTCACCATTTTTGCGCTTCTTCAGGTCAGACTCCAAACTGGTCCAAGTCTTATATACTTTTTAGTGCTCAGGTTAACCAGTGTGTTGTCTTGGATATTAAAAGCATCTTTCCTGTTCCTGCCATGGATGAGAACTTCACCCACCTGGGACACCCTTTGATTCTCCCTACCAAGAATAGAACTATTGCTTACAATTTTGTTCTAGATAAATTTATGGCCAAGCTTCCTTGCTATAAGGCTAATATGCTTTCTCATGCGGCTAGATTGGAGCTCATTAGATCTATTTTTTCGGCCATTCCGGTGTATTATATGTCTAATATTTTGTTCACCAAGAAATTTATTGCCAAACTTTCTGCTATCATTAGAACCTTTTGGTGGACAGGAATCAGAGAAGATAATCCTACTATAAGTCTTTGCCTCGGGGCCTGGAAGGATATCTGCACGTCAAAAAAAGAGGGTGGCTTGGGTATAAGAAACCTACAAGCCATGAATCAAGGTCTTATCCTAGCCTCTGCTTGGATAATTGCCAACTCTCCCACCTCCCACCTGCATCTTGTTCTTAAGTCCAAATATTTTTGGGACTCTTCTTTTTGGACTCCCACCTCTAGCGCTCCAAAATCGGCCTTCTGGTCCTCCATTCGCAAGATGCTCCCTAAACTCAAAGCTCACTCCTTCTATCAGATCACTCAAGGAAAAAATTCCATTTGGAGTACTCCCTGGTGCCCAGCTTGGACTGATATCTACAATCATCTCATTATTCAACCTACAAACTTTACTTATCCTGCTCAAGACAAAGATCTTTGGCTCCAAGGACAGAAAGCCTGGAACAATGCTCTCATCTATTCTCTTTTTCGAGAACCTACAACCTCTGTTATTACTCAAACCAAGATCATTCAAGATGACTGTGATGATATTCTTTCCTGGGATCTCACGCCTAATGGTAAGTGTACACCAAAAGTACTTACAAATTGTGCTTGCAGGACATTCAAAGCCAACCAAGAAATCATCCTACACAGATTTCTCACCTTGTCAAAGATTTGCTTAATCAAGTCTGGAAACAAAAGCATATGGTGCCAAGGGTCCAAACATTTGCATGGAGACTTCTTAGGAAAGCCCTTCCTACAGGTCGCAGAGCTAGTCGTTTTTCTAGGCATATTACTAAAGCATGCTGTCGTTGTTCGCAAGATGAGGATTAAATGCATGTTTTTTTCCTATGTCCGTTTGTGAGAGCATCTTGGTTTTCTCATCCTTGGTATCTTAGGACAGATCTTCTTACCGAGAATCATCATTCTATGCAAAATATTACTTATGCTTTGCTTAGTATGAATCACCCTTATGCATCGATCCCAAACGTTTTCAACTTCTTATGGTGCATTTGGAAATCAAGAAATGATTTTCTTTTTGCTAGAAAATGTACTTTTCCTCATCAGGTACATCTTGCTGTGCTGGCCATGGCTGAATGCAACATTGTCCAAGAGGCTCCTCCCGACAATCCTAATTCTGCTCTCCATGCTCATATTAACAGGGACAACAGTTTGGTGCTACAACAGGGCTGCACCATTGGGTCTGACCTTGTAATTTCAGGAGCCAAAATATTCTCTGACGCTTCTTTCAAATGTTAAAAAATTCCAGGTTTATCAAATGGAGATGCATCTACGGGCATTGGAGTTTTTCTCAATTTTTTGTAGGACAATAGAAGTATCCAAGTTCAGATTCAAGCATCCGCACCACTAACTTCATCACCTCTACAAGCAGAAGCACAAGCTCTTCTTCTTGCTGCCAAAGCAGCGCAGATCTTACAAGTCGAGCAGTCAACATTTCTCATCGACAATCTTTCTCTTGCCAAGGCGGTGGCGAACAGGAATCTAACAGCAGATTCCACTCTTTGGGTGATTAGAGAATCTCTTGCTGATTTCTACAAGACTACCCAAAATCTACAGCCTCAGGTCTTCCATATATCTAGAGAAATAAATGGGAGTGCGCATAATGTAGCTCATCAGGTTCTTAGTCGCTCTTTGGAACCTGTCTATAGTTGTTTCGGGTCAGCTCACAGGAATAGAATATGCCCTAACATTTCTACTATTTCTACCTTAAATTTACAGGGTCTTGTACTCCATGTTGTACACTGTTTTTGAGTTGAATGAAATTGGCGCTGAGGGCGCCTTTCCCCGTTCAAAAAAAATGTCAACCTAAAAGCATGATGCAAAATGGACGTATCAACTCCCCCAAGCTTAGACCTCACTTGTCCTCAAGCGAAAGCCGATGTCGAAAAATATGCCCACATGTTTAGAGATAGAGGTGTCGATAAAAAAATAATACGGACATGAGGGCATCATGATCATTCTTATAACAGCAACATATATATATATATATATATATATATATATATATATATATATATATATATATATATATTGTCATATGACTCTTATGCTAAAGTAACAATTCATTCACAATGTCAAGTATGAATCAAAAACTTCATTGAAAACCAACAAACTATGATCTCAGTCATTGAAGCAATTGCAATTTATCATAACATCGGAAAGAGTTAATATAAGAGCTTTTGAGCAAGTCCACATACTCAACTATCATCTAGTCTTTCACAATTGCTCACACTCACGCAATACTTATGGGTATGGAGTTTTAATCGGAAACAGAGAAAGATAGGGGCTTATGGTATTGCCTCCCAACCTTTTACCTCAAGGGTAATGCCAACAGTAATAGACCATGATAACTTACATCCAATTGGGTATATATGTCTGGATCTTTCCAACACAATGTGCTTGCCAAAGGATAAAATGTAAAAAGGAAAGGTGGAAATCATCTTGACTCTTATAAGGCAAGAATAATTGATAGGCCCTTCGCAGAGGGAAGTAGAGGTTGTCATGTGCTTTTATGGTTGGATGCACAAAATCTTAGTGCAAAAGAACGTCACTTTATATTGCCACTTGTGATAGGGACCTTTATTATGCAGTTTGTTGCTTTTATTACTTGCATATCACAAGAACGTATAAAGCTTATTTCCTCCACACTAATAAATCATACATATTTTAGAGAGTTTGCAACAATGACAACTTACTTGAAGGATCTTACTCAATCCATAGGTAGTTATGGTGGACTCTCATGGCAAAACTGGGTTTAAGGATGTATGGAAGCACAAGTAGTATCTCTACTTGGTGCAAGGAGTTTTGGCTAGCATGAGGGGGAAAGGCAAGCTCAACATGTTGGATGATCCATGACAATATACTTTATTTCGGATATAAGAAAACATAACCCATTATGTTTTCTTCCTTGTCCAACATCAACTCTTTAGCATGTCATATTTTAATGAGTGCTCACAATCATAAAAGATGTCCAAGATAGTATATTTGTATGTGAAATCTGTCTTTCTTTATTACTTCCTATTAATTGCAACGATGACCAAAACTATGTTTGTCAACTCTCAACAACTTTTATTCATCATACTCTTTATATGTGAAGTCATTACCTTCCATAAGATCAATATGGTCTCTTTGATAATTTTTATATTTTATTTTATTCTCTCATGACCATAGGGAAGAAATCAAGCCCTTGACTCAACACTAATCTTTATTATATATAGCTCACGGACTTGATTACAAAGGTAAAGATCATAAAGCAAAAGCTCACAACTAGATCATGCTAACTTTATTCTGCTAGATCAAGATATTACCAATAGGATCGAACAAAGAAAAACGGTAAAGATAGGAGTGTGATGGTGATACGATACCGGGGCACCTCCCCCAAGCTTGGCATTTGCCAAGGGGAGTGCCCATACCCATGTGATTATGTCTGTCTCTCTTCGGAAGTGGTGATGGAGTTGCTGATGATGTAGGATTGTCGTCCATCTTCCAAGGCATGGGCTCACCATCATAGAAGGATGATCGAGTCTCCGGGATCCTCAAATCTATACCCAAACTCATTTTGTTGAATCTATATTCATACTCACAGTTCTGGTTTTGCAGGTCATAGATCTGGGCTTGGAGGTGCTCGATTTTTTCTTGGAGCTTGGAGATGGCTTCCCCAACGATCTTGGCGTCCAACTTGTGGTTGTTGGCGAGCTCCGTGATCATCATGTGGTTGGCGTTGAGTCCTCGTTCCACCATACCTTGGCACTTGAAAACTTGCTGCTCCATTGCTTCGAGTCTCGTCTTCATGCTTCCGTCGCGGATGTGCAGCACCCACTCACACACCTCGATGGTTTGAGGGTGTTGCAACACCTCCGCGAGGTAGGGGTTGATGACCTTCTCGAAGAACTTGTCCTTGGGGGTGTTGGAAGATGTCATGGTGATCTAGATCTGTCAGAAACAACAGCTCAAAACAAAAACAGAGGATTTTTGCGTGATATGATTGTCAAAACCTTCGGGAGAATATATAGTGAATTTTTACCGACTAAAAGAAGTAACATGCAAGAAATCGGAGCCCGGGAGGCACACGAGGTGCCCACGAGGTAGGGGGCATGCCCAGTGGGTAGGGCGTGTTGGAAATATGCCCTAGAGACAATAATAAAAGTATTATTATTATATTTCCTTGTTCATGATAATTGTCTGTTATTCATGCTTGAATTGTATTGTACGGAAACATCGATACATGTGTGAATATAAAGACCACAATGTGTCCCAGGTAAGCCTCTAGTTACCAGCACGTTGATCAACAGATGGTCACGGTATCCTGACCATGGACATAGGATCCCAGTGATAACGGGATCACATCATTAGAAGAATGATGTGATGGACAAGACCCAATCAGAGCCTAGCACGAGATCGTATAGTTCGTAATGCATAAGCTTTTCTGATGTCAAGTATTTATTCCTTAGACCATGAGGTTGTGCAACTCCCGGATGCCGTAGGAATACTTTGGGTGTGCCAAACGTCACAACGTAACTGGGTGGCTATAAAGGTACGCAACGGGTATCTCCGAAAGTGTCTGTTGAGTTGGCACGAACCGAGACTGGGATATTGTCACTCCGTATGACGGAGAGGTACCTCTGGGCCCACTCGGTAAGACATCATCATAATGAGCTCAAAGTGACTAAGGAATTAGTCACGGGATGATGGATTACAGAACGAGTAAAGAGACTTGCCATGACGAGATTGAACAAGGTATCGAGCATACCGACGATCGAATCTCGGGCAAGTACCGTACCGATAGACAAAGGGAATAACGTACGGGATTGAGTGAATCCTTGACACAGTGGTTCATCCGATGAGATCATCGAGGAACACGTGGGAACCAACATGGGTATCCAGATCCCGCTGTTGGTTATTGACCTGAGAGTCGTCTCGGTCATGTCTGCGTGTCTCCCGAACCCGTAGGGTCTACACACTTAAGGTTCGGCGAAGCCCTGTAGGTTTTCCTGTTGCATCCACCACCACGCCGTCGTGCTACTGGATCTCCGATGACCTCTCCTCCACCCTTGCTGGATCAAGAAGGAGGATACATTGCTGTACCGTACGTGTGTTGAACGCGGAGGTGCCGTCCGTTCGGCGCTGGGATCATCGGTGACGAAGAACGCGAAGAGTACGACTACTTCATCCACGTTCCTTCGAACGCTTCCGCACGCGATATACAAAAGGGTATGTAGATGCACTCCAGTATGCTCGTTGCTAGATGAGTCCTTAGATTGATCTTGGTGAAGCGTAGGAATTTTTCTGAATTCTGCTACGTTCCCCAACAGTGGTATCACAGCTAGGTCTTTGCGTAGCATCTTGCACGAGTAGAACACAAACAAGTTGTGGGCGTTGAGTTTGCTCAATTTTCTTACCGTTACTAGTCCAATCTTGATTCGGCGGCATTGTGGGATGAAGCGGCCCGGACCGACCTTACACGTACGCTTACGTGAGACTGGTTCCACCGACAGACATGCACTAGATGCATAAGGTGGCTGGCGGGTGTCTGTCTCTCCCACTTTAGTCGGATCGGATTCGATGAACAGGGTCCTTATGAAGGGTAAATAGAAATTGACAAATCCCGTTGTGGTTTTGGCGTATGTAAGAAACGTTCTTGTTAGAAAACCTATAGAAGCCACGTAAAACTTGCAACAACAATTAGAGGTCGTCTAACTTGTTCTTGCAGCATGTGCTATGTGATATGCTATGGCCAAGAAGATGTGATGAATGATATATGTGATGTATGAGATTGATCTTGTTCTTGTAATAGGGAATCATGACTTGCATGTCGATGATAATGACAACCGGCAGGAGCCATAGGAGTTGTCTTAATTATTGTATGACCTGCGTGTCACTGAATAACGCCATGTAATTACTTTACTTTATTGCTAAACGTTAGACATAGTAGTAGAAGTAATAGTTGGCGTGACGACTTCATGAAGACACGATGATGGAGATCATGATGATGGAGATCATGGTGTCGAGCCGGTGACAAAGATGATCATGGTGCCCCGAAGATGGAGATCGAAGGAGCAAGATGATATTGGCCATATCATGTCACTTTAATTGATTGCATGTGATGTTTATCATGTTTATGCATCTTGTTTACTTAGAACGACGGTAGTAAATAAGATGATCTCTCACTAAAATTTCAAGAATTGTGTTCCCCCTAACTGTGCACCGTTGCTAAGGATCGTTGTTCCGAAGCACCACGTGATGATCGGGTGTGATAGGCTCTAACATTCGCATACAACGGGTCTAAGCCAGATTTACACACGCAATACACTTAGGGTTCACTTGACGAGCCTAGCATGTACAGACATGGCCTCGGAACACGGAAGACCGAAAGGTCGAACATGAGTCGTATAGAAGATACGATCAACATGAGGATGTTCACCGTTGATGACTAGTCCGTCTCACGTGATGATCGGACACGGGCTAGTCGATTCAGATCATGTATCACTTAGATGACTAGAGAGATGTCAATCTGAGTGGGAGTTCATTAAAATTTGATTAAGATGAACTTAATTATCATGAACTTAGTCTAAATTCTTTACAATATGTCTTGTAGATCAAATGGCCCACGCTCATGTCACCCTCAACTTCAACGCGTTCCTAGAGAAATCCAAGCTGAAAGACGATGGTAGCAACTACACGGACTGGGTCCGTAACCTGAGGATCATCCTCATAGCTGCCAAGAAAACTTATGTCCTAGAAGCACCGCTAGGTGACGCTCCCGCCCCGGCAAACCAAGATGTTATGAACGCTTGGCAGTCGCGTTGTGATGATTACTCCCTGGTTCAGTGCGGCATGCTCTACAGCTTAGAATCGGGGCTCCAAAAGCGTTTTGAGCACCACGGGGCATATGAGATGTTCCAAGAGCTGAAAATGGTTTTCCAGGCTCATGCCCGAGTTGAGAGATATGATGTCTCCAACGCATTCTACAGCTGTAAGATGGAGGAAAACAGTTCTGTCAGTGAGCACATCCTCAAGATTTCTGGGTTGCACAACCGCTTGTCTCAGTTGGGAATGAATCTCCCGGACGAAGCGGTCATTGACAGAATCCTCCAGTCGCTCCCACCAAGCTTCAAGAGCTTCGTGTTGAACTTCAATATGCAGTGGATGGAGAAGTCCATTCCCGAGGTGTATTCAATGCTGAAATCAGCGGAGGTGGAGATCAAGAAAGAGCATCAAGTGTTGATGGTCAATAAAACCACTAAGTTCAAGAAGGGCAAGGGTAAGAAGAACTTCAAGAAGGACGGCAAGGGAGTTGCCGCGCCCGGTAAACCAGTTGCCGGGAAGAAGCCAAAGTATGGACCCAAGCCTGAGACTGAGTGCTTTTATTGCAAGGGAATGGGTCACTGGAAGCGGAATTGCCCCAAATACTTAGCAGACAAGAAGGCCGGCAACGTCAAAGGTATATGTGATATACATGTTATTGATGTGTACCTTACCAGCGCTCGTAGTAGCTCCTGGGTATTTGATACCGGTGCAGTTGCTCATATTTGTAACTCTAAGCAGGAGTTGCGGAATAAGCGGAGACTGGCGAAGGATGAGGTGACGATGCGCGTCGGGAATGGTTTCAAGGTCGATGTGATCGCCGTCGGCACACTACCTCTACATCTACCCTCAGGATTAGTTTTAAACCTTAATAATTGTTATTTAGTACCAGCTTTGAGCATGAACATTGTATCTGGATCTCGTCTTATGCGAGATGGCTACTCATTTAAATCTGAGAATAATGGTTGTTCTATTTATTTGAGAGATATGTTTTATGGTCATGCCCCGCTGGTCAATGGTTTATTTTTGATGAATCTCGATCGTGATGATACACATATTCATAGTGTGAATGCCAAAAGATGTAAAGTTGACAATGATAGTCCCACATACTTGTGGCATTGCCGCCTTGGTCATATTGGTGTCAAACGTATGAAGAAGCTTCATGCTGATGGACTTCTGGAGTCTCTTGATTATGAATCATTTGACACGTGCGAACCATGCCTCTTGGGCAAGATGACCAAGACTCCGTTCTCCGGAACAATGGAGCGAGCAACCAACTTATTGGAAATCATACATACCGATGTGTGCGGTCCAATGAGTGTTGAGGCTCGCGGAGGCTATCGTTATGTTCTCACCCTCACAGATGACTTGAGTAGATATGGGTATATCTACTTGATGAAACACAAGTCTGAGACCTTTGAAAAGTTCAAGGAATTTCAGAATGAGGTTGAGAATCAACGTGACAGAAAAATAAAGTTCTTGCGATCGGATCGTGGGGGTGAATATTTAAGTCATGAATTTGGCACGCACCTTAGGAACTGTGGAATTGTTTCACAATTGACACCGCCCGGAACACCTCAGCGTAACGGTGTGTCCGAACGTCGAAATCGTAATCTGTTGGACATGGCGCGATCTATGATGTCTCTCACCGACTTATCGCTATCTTTTTGGGGTTATGCTTTAGAGACTGCCGCATTCACTTTAAATAGGGCTCCGTCGAAATCCGTTGAGACGACACCGTATGAACTTTGGTTTGGCAAGAAACCTAAGTTGTCGTTTCTGAGAGTTTGGGGTTGCGATGCTTATGTCAAGAAACTTCAACCTGAGAAGCTCGAACCCAAATCGGAAAAATGCGTCTTCATAGGATACCCAAAGGAAACGATTGGGTACACCTTCTACCACAGATCCGAAGGCAAAGTCTTTGTTGCCAAGAATGGATCCTTTCTAGAGAAAGAGTTTCTCTCGAAAGAAGTGAGTGGGAGGAAAGTAGAACTTGATGAGGTGCCAGTCACCCCTCCCAAATCGGAAAGTAGCGCAGCGCAGGAAATTGTTCCTGAGGTGCCTGCACCGACAAGGGAGGAAGTTAATAATGATGATCATGAAGATACAGATCAAGTTACTACTAAACTTCGAAGGTCCACAAGGATACGTTCCGCACCAGAGTGGTACGGCAACCCTGTCTTGGAAATCATGTTGTTAGACAACGGTGAACCTTCGAACTATGAAGAAGCGATGGCGGGCCCGGATTCCAATAAATGGCTTGGAGCCATGAAATCCGAGATAGAATCCATGTATGAAAACAAAGTATGGACTTTGGTGGACTTGCCCGATGATAGGCATGCCATAGAAAATAAATGGATATTTAAGAAGAAGACAGACGCGGATGGTAATGTGACCATCTATAAGGCTCGGCTTGTCGCTAAGGGTTATCGACAAGTTCAAGGGATTGACTACGACGAGACTTTCTCTCCCGTAGCGATGCTGAAGTCAGTCAGAATCATGTTAGCAATTGCCGCATTCTATGATTATGAGATATGGCAAATGGACGTCAAAACGGCATTCCTTAATGGCTTCCTCAAGGAAGAGCTGTATATGATGCAGCCGGAAGGTTTTGTCAATCCAGAAAATGCTAACAAGGTGTGCAAGCTCCAGCGCTCGATTTACGGGCTGGTGCAAGCATCTCGGAGTTGGAATATTCGCTTTAATGATGTGATCAAAGCGTTTGGCTTTATACAGACTTATGGAGAAGCCTGTATCTACAAGAAAGTGAGTGGGAGCTCTGTAGCATTTCTCATATTATATGTAGATGACATATTGCTGATGGGAAATGATATAGAATTCTTGGAAAATGTAAAGGCCTACTTGAACAAGAGTTTTTCAATGAAGGACCTTGAAGAAGTTGCTTACATATTAGGCATCAAAATCTATAGAGATAGATCAAGACGCCTCATTGGTCTTTCACAAAGTACATACCTTGACAAGATATTGAAGAAGTTCAATATGGATCAGTCCAAGAAGGGGTTCTTGCCTGTTTTGCAAGGTATGAGATTGAGCAAGGCTCAGTCCCCGACCACGGCAGAAGATAGAGAAAAGATGAGTGTCATTCCCTATGCCTCGGCCATAGGTTCTATCATGTATGCCATGCTGTGTACCAGACCTGATGTGAACCTTGCCATAAGTTTGGTAGGGAGGTACCAAAGTGATCCCGATATGGAACACTGGACAGCGGTCAAGAACATCCTGAAGTACCTGAAGAGGACTAAGGATATGTTTCTCGTCTATGGAGGTGACGAAGAGCTCGTCGTAAAGGGTTACGTCGATGCTAGCTTCGACACAGATCTGGATGACTCGAAGTCACAAACCGGATACGTGTATATTTTGAATGGTGGAGCAGTCAGCTGGTGCAGTTTCAAGCAGAGCGTCGTGGCGCATTCTACATGTGAAGCGGAGTACATAGCTGCTTGCGAAGCAGCACAAGAAGGAGTCTGGATGAAGGAGTTCATCACCGACCTAGGAGTCATTCCAAGCGCGTCAAGCCCGATGACTCTCTTCTGTGACAACACTGGAGCTATTGCCATTACCAAGGAGCCCAGGTTTCACAAGAAGACCAAGCACATCAAGCGCCGTTTCAACTCCATCCGGAATTATGTTCAAGATGGAGACATAGATATTTGTAAAGTGCATACGGATCTGAATGTTGCAGACCCGTTGACTAAACCTCTTCCACGGGCAAAACATGATCAACACCAGAACTCTATGGGTGTTCGATTCATCACAATGTAACTAGATTATTGACTCTAGTGCAAGTGGTAGACTGTTGGAAATATGCCCTAGAGACAATAATAAAAGTATTATTATTATATTTCCTTGTTCATGATAATTGTCTGTTATTCATGCTTGAATTGTATTGTACGGAAACAGCGATACATGTGCGAATATATAGACCACAATGTGTCCCTGGTAAGCCTCTAGTTACCAGCTCGTTGATCAACAGATGGTCACGGTTTCATGACCATGGACATAGGATGCCAGTGATAACGGGATCACATCATTAGGAGAATGATGTGATGGACAAGACCCAATCTGAGCCCAGCACAAGATCGTATAGTTCGTAATGCATAAGTTTTTCCGGTGTCAAGTATTTATTCCTTAGACCATGAGGTTGTGCAACTCCCGGATGCCGTAGGAATACTTTGGGTGTGCCAAACGTCACAACGCTATAAAGGTACGCAACGGGTATCTCCGAAAGTGTCTGTTGAGTTGGTACGAACCGAGACTGGGATATTGTCACTCCGTATGACGGAGAGGTACCTCTGGGCCCACTCGGTAAGACATCATCATAATGAGCTCAAAGTGACTAAGGAGTTAGTCACGGGATGATGGATTACGGAACGACTAAAGAGACTTTCCATGACGAGATTGAACAAGGTATCGAGCATATCGACGATCGAATCTCGGGCAAGTACCGTACCGATGGACAAAGGGAATAACGTACGGGATTGAGTGAATCCTTGACACAGTGGTTCATTCGATGAGATCATCGAGGAACACGTGGGAACCAACATGGGTATCCAGATCCCGCTGTTGGTTATTGACCGGAGAGTCGTCTCGGTCATGTCTGCGTGTCTCCCGAACCCGTAGGGTCTACACACTTAAGGTTCGGTGACGCTAGGGTTGTAGAGATACATGCACATGGAAACCCGAATGTTGTTCGGAGTCCCGGATGAGATCCCGGACGTCACGAGGAGTTCCGGAATGGTCCGGAGGTAAAGAATGATATATAGGAAGTCCAGTTTCGGCCATCAGGTGAACTCCGGGGGTCACCGGGAGTGTCCCGGGACCACCGGAGGGGTCCCCGGGGTCCACCGGGTGGGGCCACTCATCCCGGTGGGGCCCCTAAGCCGCAAGGGGAAGGGGGCCAGCCCCTGGTGGGCTGGCGCACTCATATGCCCCCCCCTCCATGCGCCTAGGGTTGAAACCCTAGGGAGAGGGGGCGCCCCCTATGCCTTGGGGGGCAAGTCTACCCCCCTGGCCGCCGCCCCCCTGGAGATCTGATCTCCCAGGGCCGGCGCCCCCCCTGGCCCCTATATATAGTGGGGGGGGAGAGGGTATCCGCACCCCAAGCCTCTGGCGCCTCTCCCCCCTCCCGTCACACTTCCTACTCCTCCGCAGGGCGCCGGCGAAGCCCTGCAGGTTTTCCTGTTGCATCCACCACCACGCTGTCGTGTTGCTGGATCTCCGACGACCTCTCCTCCGCCCTTGCTGGATCAAGAAGGAGGAGACGTTGCTGTACCGTACGTGTGTTGAACGCGGAGGTGCCGTCCGTTCGGCGCTGGGATCATCGGTGACGAAGAACGCGAAGAGTACGACTACTTCATCCACGTTCCTTCGAACGCTTCCGCACGCGATCTACAAAAGGGTATGTAGATGCACTCCAGTATGCTCGTTGCTAGATGACTCCTTAGATTGATCTTGGTAAAGCGTAGGAAGTTTTTTGAATTCTGCTACGTTCCCCAACAGGGCACGCTCTCCACCCTCATGGACGCCTTGTGTCCTTTCCGGACTGCCTCTTATTTTTCTATTTTTCTAAATATTCCAAAACGGTGAAAAATTGCCATTAGAACTGTTTTGGAGTCGGTTTACTTACCGTACCACATACCTCTTCCTTTTCGGGGCCTGAATCGTTCTGGAAAGTGTCCCTTATGTATTCCTCCAGAGTTACGGTTTCAATAACATTGGTTTCAACATTTATAGGATTACCTGAGCTATAATGTTTGATTCTTTGACCGTTCACCACCTTTTGATTTGTGCCTTCGAAGTTGTTGATTTTTATGGCACCGGAACGATAGACCTCCTCGATAACGTAAGGACCTTCCCATTTAGAGAGAAGTTTGCTTGCAATTTTTTTTAAACGAGAGTTGTATAACAAGACATAATCACCTATGTTAAACTCACGCTTTTGTATCCTTTTGTCATGCCATCTTTTAACCTTTTCTTTAAACAGCTTGGCATTCTCATAAGCTTGGGTTCTCCATTCATCAAGCGAGCTAATGTCAAATAACCTCTTTGAAAGATCGTGGATGTCGCCTAGAGGGGGGGGGGTGAATAGGCGCTTTAAAATAATTACGGTTTAGGCTTGAACAAATGCGTAATAAACCTAGCGGTTAATTTGTCAAGCACAAAACCTACAACAACTAGGCTCACCTATGTGCACCAACAACTTATGCTAAGCAAGATAAACAACTAGGTGATAGCAAGATATATGATAAGAAATAATATATCTATCACAAAGTATAGTGCATAAGTAAAGGGCTCGGGTAAGAGATAACCGTGGCACGCGGAGACGACGATGTATCCCGAAGTTCACACCCTTGCGGATGCTAATCTCCGTTTGGAGCGGTGTGGAGGCACAATGCTCCCCAAGAAGCCACTAGGGCCACCGTAATCTCCTCACGCCCTCGCACAATGCAAGATGCCGTGATTCCACTAAGGGACCCTTGAGGGCGGTCACCGAACCCGTACAAATGGCAACCCTTGGGGGCGGTCACCGAACCCGTACAAAATGCTCGGGGCGATCTCCACAACCTAATTGGAGACCCCGACGCTTGCCCGGAGCTTTGCACCACAATGATTGAGCTCCGAACACCACAAGGTTGGGGCTACCTCCCCAATGACACCACGAAGCTTCACCACAATGGAATATGGCTTCGAGGTGACCACAACCGTCTAGGGCACCCAAGCACCCAAGAGGAACAAGCTCAAGGGTACCAAGCACCCAAGAGTAATAAGCTTCTCAACTTGTAACTTCCACGTATCACCGTGGAGAACTCAAACCGATGCACCAAATGCAATGGCAAGGGCACACGGAGTGCCCAAGTCCTTCTCTCCCAAATCCCACCAAAGCAACTAATGCTAGGGAGGGAAATGAGAGGAAGAACAAGAAGGAGAACACCAAGAACTCCAAGATCAAGATCCAACGGGTTCCCCTCACTTAGAGGAGAAAGTGATTGGTGGAAATGTGGATCTAGATCTCCTCTCTCTTTTCCCTCAAAAACTAGCAAGAATCCATGGAGGGATTGAGAGATAGCAAGCTCGAAGAAGGTCAACAATGGGGGAAGAACACGAGCTCAAAGGATAAGGTTCATTGGGGAAGAAGACCCCCTTTTATAGGTGGGGGAAAATCCAACCGTTATGCTCACAGCCCGCACAGAGCGGTACTACCGCTCCAGGAGCGGTACTACCGCTAGGGCAGTAGAACCCCTTTGAAAAACAACAGCGAGGAGGCAAAAAGGCCAGAAAAACCGACGGAGCGGTAGTACCTCTTGACCTCACGGTACTACCGCTAGGGGTAGCGGTAGTACTACTAAGGGTAGCGGTACTACTGCTTGCGAGCGGTACTAAAAAATTACATCCGTGCCTACCACCGCTGGACTTGTGATGAGTTTTTGGTCCCGAGCGGAAGTAGCCACGGAAGTAGCCGTGGTAGTACTGCTCCAAGCGGTAGTACCGCTCCCGAAAGCGGTAGTAAAAAATTACTTCCGCTCCTACCCGCGGTAGTACCGCTGCAGCCTTTTCAGTACACCAAAACGTCAATAACTTTTGCATACGAACTCCGAATTCGATGAAACCAAGTTTGTTGGAAAGCTAGCGACAAGGGCTAACACAATCTTGATAGAAAAACCAATAAGAAGCAAATTAGAAAAGGCCCATAAGAAAATGGTGAGAACCCTTCCTCCGATAAGACCGGTAAAACACCCAACACCGAAAACATCATAGAAGACACATGTGAACTCCGTTTTCGATGAACTCAAGCTTGTCATCAAGATGACCATAAGCTCTAAGACTCACAAAGAGAACCAAACAAGAACCAAGAAACATGATGCAAGGATGCAATGGTTTGAGCTCTCTACTAACGATACGATCAAGCTACCAACTTGAGAGCCCCCCTTGATAGTACGGCAAACGATCCTATAACCCGGTCTCCCAACTACCACCACGAGACCGGTAAAATAGAAAACCTATCAAGGGAAAACCTTTGCTTTGCACAAAGTCCACTTGAGCTAGATGTAGACGATCTTGACTTCCTCAAGTTGGACCACCTTTCTTGATTGTGTTGTCTCGGTGAAGACTAGTAGATTGCTCCCCCATACTCCTCTATGGGAGAGCCACTCTTCGGCATATCTTCACAAGTCCATTGTCACGACAATGGACGGCAAGCTTCAAGCACTTGATTTCTTCGTGATGCTCCACTTGAACTTGCACACCGCAACCTAACCCCACAAAGAACTCTCACGAAGACCATGGGTTAGTACACAAAGCGTGATTGACAATGCTTACCATACCATAGGATTGCTTGATCCCACTCGGTACATCTTCTACGCTTTGTGTGTTGATCAACTTGATTCACTCCTTCACTTAGTCTTGATCAACCTTGAATCTTTCCAACACTTCATTTGGATGATGTATTGAAGGTAAACATGAATGATAACACATTCTTCTTCTTCAAGACATGCTTGCAATAAGCTCAACACTCACAAGACCAATCTTTGGATAATTCCTTAATAGCACCTTGGTCATCATAAACTCTCCTTGAAACCAACAAATGAACTCCAAGAAAAGCCTATGGACAAACCCTTCAAATATAACTCAAGGAAACCATTAGTCCATAGAGATTGTCATCAATTACCAAAACTAAACATGGGGGCACCGCATGTTCTTTCACTCTTCTCACCGGCAAGTTTGAAATTGTAATTGAGCTCTTTAATAGCCCGATATGCCTTATGTTCTAGCTCAAGAGGTAAGTGGCATGCTTTTCCATAAACCATTTTATATGGGGACATACCCATAGGATTTTTGTATGCAGTTCTATAGGCCCATAATGCATCATCAAGTTTCTTGGACCAATTCTTTCTAGACCTATTAATTGTATTTTGCAAAATTAATTTCAGCTCACTCTTACTTAGTTCTACTTGACCACTAGACTGTGGATGATTAGGAGATGCAATTCTATTACTAACATCATACTTAGCAAGCATTTTACGGAAACCACCATGAATAAAATGTGAACCACCATAAGTCATTAAGTATCTAGGGACTCAAAACCTTGAAAAAATAACTTCTTTAAGCATCTTAATAGAGGTGTTGTGATCAACACTACTAGTTGGAATAGCTTCTACCCACTTAGTAACATAATCAACATCAACTAAAATATGTGTATACCCATTAGAGGAAGGAAACGGTCCCATATAATCAAAGCCCCAAACATCAAATGGTTCAATAACAAGTGAAAAATTCATAGGCATTTCTTGACATCTACTAATATTACCAATTCTTTGACATTCATCACAAGATAAGACAAACTTATGAGCATCCTTGAAGAGAGTAGGCCAATAAAAACCAGATTGCAATACCTTATGTGCAGTTCTATCTCCAGCATGGTGTCCTCCATAAGCTTTGGAGTGGCACTTGCGTAGGATCTGTTCCTGTTCATGCTCAGGTACACTTGATAACCCACAAGTGTAGGGGATCAGTTGTAGCCTCTTTCGATAAGTAAGAGTGTCGAACCCAACGAGGAGCTAAAGGCAGAACAAATATTCCCTCAAGTTATATCGACCACCGATGCAACTCTACGCACGCTTGACGTTTACTTTATCTAGAACAAGTATGAAACTAGAAGTACTTTGTGGTTTTTGTGGGATAGGTTTGCAAGATAATAAAGAGCGCGTAAATAAAAAGTAGGGGCTGTTAAGATAAAGACACAACTAAATTAGTTTTAGTAGAGAGATTTTTGTCACGAGAAAGTTATTTATCCCTAGGCAATAGATAACTAGACCGGTAATCACTATTGCAATCTTATTTGAGGGAGAGGCATAAGCTAACATACTTTCTCTTATTGGAGCATATGCACTTATGATTGGAACTCTAGCAAGCATCCGCAACTACTAAAGATCATTAAGGTAAAACCCAACCATAGCATTAAAGTATCAAGTCCTCTTATTCAACCTACTTACTCGGGTCTGTGCTTCTGTCACTCATGCCACCCACCATAAGCAAATCATGAACATATTGCAAACCCTACAGCGAGGATTCCTCACGCTTGCGCGACACGGAGAGCACCATAGGACAACACCAATAATAAAACATGTAACTCAAACCAATCACGATCATCAATTAACCCATAGGACAAAACGGATCTACTCAAACATCATAGGATAGTCATACATCATTGGGAAATAATTTATAGCGTTGAGCACCATGTTTAAGTAGAGATTACAGCGGGTAGAAGAGGGGTTACACCGCTGCATAGAGGGGGGAAGAGTTGGTGATGACGGCGGTGAAGTTGTTGGTGTAGATTGCGGTGACGATGATGGCCCCGGCGGCACTCTGGTGCCACCGGAAGCAAGGGGGAGAGAGCACCCCCTCCTCCTTCTTCTTCCTTGGCCTTCTCCCTAGATGGGAGAAGGGTTTCTCCTCTGGTCCATGGTGTCCATGGTGTCGGAGGGGCGAGAGCCCCTCCGAGATTGGACCTGTCTCTCTGTCTCTATCTATTTCTGCGTTCCCAGATTCTGGCCCTTCACCGTTTCTTAAATTCCTGGAGATCCGTAACTCCGATTGGGCTGAATTTTGGACAAGTTTTTTATCCGGATATTAGCTTTCTTGCGGAAAAAGAAGGGCATCAACCGCCTTACGTAGTGGCCACGAGGGCCCAGGGTGTGCATGCCCCTTGGGCGTGCCCCTCACCCTCGTGGGCCACCCGGGCATCGTCTCACGTTGGTTCTGCTTCCCAAAATTCACATATATTCCAAAAAAAAAATCTCCGTCCATTTTTATCCCGTTTGGACTCCGCTTGATATGGATATTATGTGAAACGAAAAACATGCAACAAATAGGAACTGGCACTGGGCACTGGATTAATATGTTAGTCCCAAAAAATAGTATAGTAAGTTGCAAAAGTATATGAAAGTTGTACAATATTGGCATGGAACAATCAAAAATTATAGATACGATGGAGACGTATCAGCATCCCCAAGCTTAATTCATGCTCGTCCTCGAGTAGGTAAATGATAAAAAAGATAATTTTTGATGTGGAATGCTACCTAGCATAATTTTGATCATGTAATCTAATCATGGCATGAATATTAAGACACGAGTGATTCAAAGCAATAGTCTATCATTTGACATAAAAGAATTTAATACTCAGTCATCCCAACAAACAATCAAGTCTTTCAAAATATCAATGCTAAAGAACGTTATCCCTAGAAACTCATATAGTCTTTTATGCTCCCTTTTCTTAACACAAGGTACCCCTCATGCCTATCCCTTGTCAGCCAAGCAATTGTTTTCATACTTTACTCTTTCGAACCTTTTCAAATCTTCACGCAATACATGAGCGTGAGCCATGGACATAGCACTATGGGTGGAATAGAAGGTGGTAGTAGACAAAAGGAGGGAGAAAGTCTCACATAAACTAGGCATATCAATGGGCTATGGAGATGCCCATCAATAGATATCAATGTGAGTGAGTAGGGATTGCCATATAACGGATGCACTAGAGCTATAAGTTTATGAAAGCTCAAAAGAAAACTAATGGGTGTGCATCAACTTGCTTGCTCATGAAGACCTAGGGAATTTGAGGAAGCCCATCGTTGGAATATACAAGCCAAGTTCTATAACGAAAAATTCCCACTAGTATATGGAAGTGACAACATAGGAGACTCTCTATCATGAAGATCATGGTGCTACTTTGAAGCACAAGTGTGGAAAAAGATAGTAGCATTGTCCCCTTTTTCTTTTCCTTTTTTTTCTTTTTTCTTTTTTTTGGGCCTTCCTTTTTTTGCCTTTCTCTTTTTTTGGCCTGTTTTTTCTTTTGGCCTTTTTTTTTCTTTTTTTTCAAGGGACAATGCTCTAATAATGATGATCATCACACTTCTATTTACTTACAACTCGATACTAGAACTAAAATATGACTCTATATGAATGCCTTGGGCGGTGTACCGGGATGTGCAATGATCTAGCGTAGGAATGACATCAAAAAAGGGACAAGCCATGGAAACATCATGCTAGCTTTCTTACGATCATGCAAGGCAATATGACAATGATGGTGCGTGTCATAATAAATGGAACGGTGGAGTTACATGGCGTATATCTCAGAATGGCTATGGAAATACCATAATAGGTAGGTACGATGGCTGTTTTTAGGAAGGATATAAGGTGGTTTGATGCAGCGGCGAAAATTGCGCGGTACTAGAGTGGCTAGCAAGGTGGAAGGGTGAGAGTGCGTATAATCCATGGACTCAACATTAGTCATAAAGAACTCACATACTTATTGCGAAAAATCTATTAGCCCTAGAAGCAAAAATACTACGACGCATGCTCCTAGGGGGGAGGTTGGTAGGAGTTAACCATCGCGCGCCCCCGGCCTTCACGCAAAGATAAACAATCAAAATACAATGCGCGCCAATTTGGTTACATAGTTAGGAGACCATACGTGCATGTTTCGGGAATCACAAACCTTAACACCAATATTATTACTAAACCACAATCATTCACTAGTACCTCCCACATATTAGCATCTCTATATCGCAAAACTATTGCAAGGAATCAAACATATCATATTCAGCGATCTAAAAGTTTATGTAGGATTTTATGACTAACCATGTGAATGACCAGTTCCTGTCAACTCTCTAAATAGATATAAGTGAAGCTAGAGAGTTTTAATTCTTTCTAAAAAAGTTATGTCCACGCCCTAACAAATATAAGTGAAGCAAAAGAGCATTCTACAAATGGCGGTTTTCTATGTGAGGAGAAACAGGCAATCCAAACTTTAAATGATATAAGTGAAGCATAAGAAGCATTCTATAAAGCCATACTCAAAAGATATAAGTGAAGTGCAAAGAGCATTCTATAAATCAACCAAGGACTATCTCATACCAAGATGGTGCATTTATTAAAAGGAAAAATAAAAAGCACACGACGCTCCAAGAGTTTACGCATATCAAGTGAACGAAATGAATCCGAAAACATACCGATACTTGTTGAAGAAAGATGGGATGCCTTCCGGGGCATCCCCAAGCTTAGACGCTTGAGTCTCCTTGAATATTTACTTGGGGTTCCTCGGGCATCCCCAAGCTTGAGCTCTTGCCTCTCCTCCTTCTCCTCGCATTGAGAGCTCCTCGATCTTCGAACACTTCATCCACACAAAACTTAACCAAACATTTAGTGGCGGGGTTAGTGCATATGATCAATAAAATCCCATCATGTACTGCTCTAACATTATTGTATAATTATGAAAAAAAATTACCCACAATATGCTATCACAATTCTATGGCCCCAAGTCAAGGAGGCTTCAACAAGAATTCAAACATTGCAAATAATGAAGCCATAACAGCAATCTGTGAAAACAGGATAGTGAGTAGTAATATGAACATTAACCATACTTCTGTAACTCTAAATTTTTTGGAAAAATTAGGAAAAACCAAAAATTTGTATAGCAAGACTTTGCAAAAAGTTTTAGATCCTTTTGACGTTTGAGTAAAAAAATTAAAATCGCGCACTACAGCCAAAGTTTCTGGTTTTGCACCTTACAAACCAACAAGCA
The DNA here is from genome assembly GCA_902687465.1 of Secale cereale. Classification (NCBI taxonomy): domain Eukaryota; kingdom Viridiplantae; phylum Streptophyta; class Magnoliopsida; order Poales; family Poaceae; genus Secale; species Secale cereale. The sequence goes on along the minus strand of LR738711.1, from coordinate 879,527,274 downwards.
GTTTAATCATCCTAATGGAAACTCCTGGCACATTATTTTTATAATACAATGGAATTGTACAAGGGGATAATTATTTTTGTTGAAAAGTTTCTGTAATCAAGGTTTACAAAGTTTCCATGGGCATGAACAAAGTTCAAGGCTAGCTCCCACTTTAACAATGCTTGTCTTTCTCACTTTCGCTTTTCTTTTTGAAAAAGTTTTAGGTTCCCCTCTTTATTTATTTTGTTTTTAAACTTTATAAAATCACACAACAGAAATAAATGACTATATAAAACTTCTGGGTTGTCTCCCTGGCAGCGCTTTCTTTAAAGCCATTAAGCTAGGCATATAGTGCTCAAGTAATGGATCCACCCGGATCCCAAGGTATATCAAAGCCAATTTTAATTAGCAATGATTTGGCATTTAGTAGTGAGCACAAAGTGATATGTGTCATGCAAAAATGAAGTCTAACTCTCTTCCTATGCATAGGCATGTCATACAAAAACAATTCATGCACACATAGTAAAGGCCAACGCATAACATAAACAATTTCTTGCATTTTTATCATGTTGGAAACATAGAGAGGCGGAGATGTAGTTCCTCTCTCATAATAATTGCAAGTAGGAGCAGCAAGCACATGCAAATTATAGTCATCAAAATCATCATGTGTAACGGAAAAAAGCAACCCATCAATATAATCCTTAATAAGTGCAAACTTCTCCGATATAGTGTAGTCTGGAGAATTCAAAAAGATAATAGGACTATCATGCATGGGTGCAATAGCAACAATCTCATGTTTAACATAAGGAACTATAGCAAGTTCATCTCCATAAGCATAATTCATATTGACATCTTGTCCACAAGCATAACAAGCATCAATTTCATCAAAAAGTGATATTTCAAAAGAATCCAAGGGATCATAGCAATCATCATAGCATTCGTCCTTCGGTAAGCACGAACGGAAATTAAACAATGTATGAGTTGAAGAGTTACTCTCATTAGAAGGTGGGCACGGGTAGCTAATCCACTCTTCCTCCTTTTGTTCTTCGCTCTCCTCGTCATCTTTTTCATGTAATGAGCTCACAGTGTCATCAATTTCCTCTTCCATAGACTCCTGCAAAATATTAGTCTCTTCTTGGACAGCGGAGACCTTCTCAATAAACGCATCAATATCAGCATTGTATTCATAATTATCATAGCAATATTTCAATATAGCAAAATTTTCAGGCATATAAACATCATCATCAAAAGCTTCATACCTTTTAAACATAGATTCAATTTCATAAGCACCCATAAAAGCAACAAATTCTTTTATTTGTTCAACATCATAGTAATCATATATACCATTAGCATAAGATGCTAAGGTTTCATTATCATTAAATTTGCATGAAAAGGGAAAGTGTGGAGCCTTCATCCTAGAGCAACAATTATAATCATATCTCAAGCATAGTTGCCGAGCATACCAATGCAACATATGAATTTGATCGCATAATAGTTTCCCTTTTTGTGTCAAGCGATAATCCCTAAAGTATTCACGTTGATCCAACGTTACTCCCATAATATAGTTGAATGGGGTTTTCTCAGGATTATCAAAGTAGTACATAATATCTTTCACATAATGAGCATCGAGGGTTTTAGGAGGTTCCCCATCTCCATGAGTAGCAAGTACACCTATTTTTTCGGTATTTCGTGTTCCATATCCATAACTAAAGATAGAGAACAACTTAGAACATCAAATAAAATCTACTAAGTGATAAAGCAAACAAGCACACACGAGAATATTCACAACACGCTATTGCTCCCCGGCAACGGCGCCAGAAAAAGGTCTTGATAACCCACAAGTGTAGGGGGTCAATTGTAGCCTCTTTCGATAAGTAAGAGTGTCGAATCCAATGAGGAGCTAAAGGCAGAACAATTATTCCCTCAAGTTCTATCGACAACCGATACAACTCTACGCACGCTTGACGTTTACTTTACCTAGAACAAGTATGAAAATAGAAGTACTTTGTGGTTTTTGTGGGATAGGTTTGCAAGATAATAAAGAGCGCGTAAATAAAAAGTAGGGGCTGTTAAGATAAAGACACAACTAAATTAGTTTTAGTAGAGAGTTTTTTTTCACGAGAAAGTTATTTATCCCTAGGCAATCGATAACTAAACCGGTAATCACTATTGCAATCTTATTTTAGGGAGAGGCATAAGCTAACATACTTTCTCTTCTTGGATCATATGCACTTATGATTGGAACTCTAGCAAGCATCCGCAACTACTAAAGATCATTAAAGTAAAACCCAACCATAGGATTAAAGTATCAAGTCCTCTTATTCAACCTACTTACTCGGGTATGTGCTTCTGTCACTCACGCCACCAACCATAAGCAAATCATGAACATATTGCAAACCCTACAGCGAGGATCCCTCACGCTTGCGCGACACGGAGAGAACCATAAGACAACACCAATAATAAAACACGCAACTCGAACCAATCACGATCATCAATTAACCCATATGACAAAACGGATCTACTCAAACATCATAGGATATCCATACATCATTGGGAAATAATATATAGCGTTGAGCACCATGTTTAAGTAGAGATTACATCGGGTAGAAGAGGGGTTACACCGCTGCATAGAGGGGGGAAGAGTTGGTGATGACGGCGGTGAAGTTGTTGGTGTAGATTGTGGTGACGATGATGGCCCCGGCGGCACTCCGGTGCCACTGGAAGGGAGGGGGAGTGAGCCCCCTCCTCCTTCTTCTTCCTTGACCTTCTCCCTAGATGAGAAGTGTTTCCCCTCTGGTCCATGGTCTCCATGGCGTGGGAGGGGCAAGAGCCCCTCCGAGATTGGATGTGTCTCTCTGTCTCTCTCTGTTTCTGCATTCCCACATTCTGGCCCTTCACCGTTTCTTAAATTCCCGGAGATCCGTAACTCCGATTGGGATGAATTTTGGACACGATTTTATCCGGATATTAGCTTTCATGCGGCGAACGAAGGGCATCAACCGCCTTATGGAGTGGCCACGAGGGCCCAGGGCGCGCCCCTCACCCTCGTGAGCCACCTGGGCATCGTCTTACGTTGGTTCTGCTTCCCAAAATTCACATATATTCCAAAAAAAATCTCCATCCGTTTTATCCCGTTTGGACTCCGTTTGATATGGATATTCTGCGAAACAAAAAACATGCAACAAACAGAAACTGGCACTGGGCACTAGATCAATATGTTAGTCCCAAAAAGTAGTATAAAAAGTTGCCAAAAGTATATGAAAGTATTAGAATATTGTCATGGAACAATCAAAAATTATAGATACGACGGAGATGTATCAGTACACAACGTCTAATAATACCATCTACTCCTTCTTTATAAAGGTGTGGGTCATCCCAGAAGTAATGTCTCAAATCATAGAATAACTTTTACTTTTGCTGGTATGTGAAACTAGGTGGTATAAACTTAGCAACAATGTAATTAGCATAATCAGCATACCATGGAGCAGTACATGAAGTATTTATGACAACTAATTGTTCATCAGGAAAGCTATCATCAATAGGTAGTGGGTCATCAAGAGTATTCTCTAGCCTAGACAAGTTGTCTGCAACGGGGTTCTTAGCTCCCTTTCTATCAGTAATATGCAAATCAAATTCTTGTAGCAGGAGAACCCACCTAATAAGTCTAGGTTTAGCATCTTTCTTTTCCATAAGGTATTTGATAGCAGCATGATCAGTGTGAATAGTTACTTTAGAATCAACAATATAAGGTCTAAACTTATCAGAAGCAAATACGACTGCTAAAAACTCCTTCTCAGTAGTAGCATAATTTCTCTGGCACTGTCTAGAGGTTTACTAGCATGTTGGATAACATTCAATTTCTTATCAACTCTTTGTCCTAGAACATCACCTACATCATAATTACTAGCATCGCACATAATCTCAAAGGGTAAATTCCAGTCAGGAGGCTGGACAATAGGTGTAGAGATAAATGATTTCTTAAGTATTTCAAATGCTTCTACACAATCATCATCAAAGGCAAAATGAACATATTTTTGTAAGAGATTAGTCAAAGGTCTGGAGATTTTGGAGAAGTCCTTAATGAATGCCCTATAAAACCCAGCATGACCAAGGAAACTTCTTATACCTTTGATGTCCTTGGGACACGGCATCTTTTCAATAGCATCAACTTTAGCTTTGTCAACTTGAATACCTCTTTCAAAAAATTTATGCCCCAATACAATTCCTTCATTAACCATAAAGTGACACTTTTCCCAATTCAAGACAAGATTAGTTTCTTCACATCTCTGCAAAACTCGATCAAGGTTGCTCGAGCAATCATCAAAAGAAGATCCGTAAACGGAAAAATCATCCATGAAAACCTCAACAATATTTTCACAAAAATCAGAGAATATAGCCGTCATGCATCTTTGAAAGGTAGCAGGTGCATTACATAAACCAAAAGGCATACGTCTATAAGCAAAGGTACCAAAGGTACAAGTAAAGGTGGTATTTTCTTGATCCCCTTTTGACCTAGGTACTTCAGAGAAACCAGAATAACCATCTAGAAAGCAAAAATGGGTATGTTTGGATAACCTTTCTAGCATTTGATCAATAAAAGGCAAAGTTTAATGATCTTTCTTAGTGGCTTTATTTAATTTACGGAAATCAATTACCATCCTATAACCTGTAACAATTCTTTGCGGGATCAATTCATTTTTATCATTAGGAACTACAGTCATACCTCCCTTCTTAGTGGATAGGACTTACCCACTGGCTATCAACAACTTGATAGATTATACCTGCCTCTAGAAGCTTTAGTATTTCCTTCCTTACCACTTCTTTCATCTTAGGATTTAACCGTCGTTGATGATCGATAACCGGTTTCGCGTCCTCTTCCAACTTTATCTTGTGTTGGCATAAAGTGGGACTAATGCCCTTAAGATCATCCAGAGTATATCCAATAGCAGCACGGTGATGGGCCTCTAACCCCTCGTTGGTTACCCCAAGTCGAAGGTGAAAGATGCAGTGTTGTGGAAGTGTTTTCCCTTAGCAAAGATGCCAAGGATCGAATCCCCAGAGACTCCTAGGTTCAACAAGTAGGTGTCAACTGCTAACGGCGCAATTAGCAATCAACGTGGACCTGCACACAGATACAAATAACTTTGCTCCCAACGAGTACAGAGAGGTTGTCAATCCCTCCGGCCTTGTAGTTCACAAAGGATTAAAAGCAAAATGATAGTAGTGATAGATAGTGTTTGCAATAGTAAGTAAAAGCGAAAAGTAAATAGCAAATGTGATCAATGATGGTAATATGGACCGGAGTCTCATGATGTTCACTAGTGATGTCTCTCTCCCAAAAGACGATAAAATAGCTATGTGAGGTAAACGAATTACAGCTAGGCAATTGACAGGACCACGAACGCAAACCAATGCTGACTACATTGCAAGAAAGGTTGAGGTTCAAAGCATGGACGGTACGCCAAAGTAAGTAGACCAAAATCCATCAATATCTACTACTAATCATCCACCTTGAGATATCTATCTAGAACATCTCGCTGGTATTAAGTTGCGAGCCCCACCCATAGTGTAAACTCAAAGCAACAGACAACTGCATTAAAAGAACTTTGCGTAAAGTAAACAATCCTTGCACCCGCGGGCACAAGCACCGTTGTTTTCCCCCTTGTGGCAACAGCACATCCCCTAGACTCATGTTTCTGTCACTCAAGCTAGTCATCGAGGGGCATGAACCCACAATCAAGCATAACGTTCCCTCTTGGAGTCACTACATATTACTCGGCCAAAGCAATAAATAACAATGGAGAACATGCAAGAATTACTTATGAACATAAATATAAAAGAGGTAGATCAAATATATTACTCAAGAACAATCTGAACATAATCTCATAATCCATCGGATCCCAGCAAACTCATCATAGCAACAGCATAAGGATTACATATGTGCCTCGATCATGTAGGGCAGCTCACGAGGACTAATTAGTGAAGCACAAGAACGGGAGGAGAACATCACATAGCTACTGGTCATGGACTCATGGTCCAAGGGAGACTACTCACGAGTCATCCGGGAGGCGTCCATGGTGGTGGAGAAGCTCCCGGTGGTGATCCTCCCCTCCGGCAGGGTGCCGGGAAGAGTTCTCCTGGTGCTCCCGATCTTGGAAGCGGCGGCAGCGGCAGAACAGAGATGGGATCGCAAAAAGAGTTCCTCCCCCGAGGGTTTCGAGGGACCCTTTAAATATATGCCAAAGGGGGGCACCGGACGGGCTTCGGGGGGCCCAGGCGCCCCCCCCGGCGTGGCCCAGGGGGGGCGCCCACAGGGCGCCCCGAGCCCCGGTGGCCCCCCCGGCTGTAATTCGGGCGCAAGGTCGGTTCCGGAACGCTGATTTTTTATATAATTTTTCTGGATTTTTCCTGGCAGTTCTCGTAACGTGAAAACCTGAAATACAAAATCAGCCGAAAACAGAAACTGGCACCGGGGTGCACTGGATTAGTTGGTTAGTCCAAATATGATCAAAAGTGTATGGAAGTGTATGAATATCATAGCAATATCACCCAAAAGTGGCATGGAGCAAGCAGAAATTATAGATACGTTTTGGACGTATCAACATCCCCAAGCTTAATTCCTGCTCGTCCTCGAGTAGGTAAATGATAACAAGAATAATTTCTGTGGTGACATGCTATTAACCATATAGGACTTTTTATAGTCATATGACAAAAGCTTACTGAGACAATGATTCTATAGTAATTAAGTTGCCTCATGAGAAAATCACAAATGACTGAAAGTTTTACAACATGAAACTGAAACATCAAAAAGATTTGCAATGATCATGATGTGCAAATATGATAAAGTGATATCTAGCTTGCCCCCTTAAGTGATGCAAAACATAAATGCAGGGGCACCTTCAAGGTTTAAGTGATGACTAGATACAATGATTTCAAAATAAACGATATCACAATCATGCAAAAGACAATGCTACTTTGGGACAATGCACATTACACTCAGAATGACAATCATGCTCTCAGTAGTTGGTGCTTTTAAAAGAAGATGGAGACTCAACATGAAAGTAAAAGAATGGTTATGTGCTAGAGCTTTTTATTTTGAAAACATATAAGCAATTTTGTCAACGGTAGTAGTACTTCATATGTGTCATGCATAACACATCCTATAAGTTGCAAGCCTCATGCATCGAATACCAATAGTGCTCGCACCTTGTCCTAATTAGCTCGGATTTCTATGGGTTATCATTGCATTACATATGTTTCAACCAAGTGCCACAAAGGGGTACCTCTATGCCACCTGTACAAAGGTCCAAGGAGATAAATCGCATTTGATTTCTCGTTTTTGATAGATCTCAACTTGAGGACATCCATACCGGGACAACATAGAAAATAGATGATGGACTCCTCTTTAATTCATAAGCATATTCTAATAAGAGACTGAGGATTAAGGTCCAAGCTAAAACTTCCACCATGATACATGGCTTTGGTTGGCGGCCCAATGTTCTTCTCTAACAATATGCATTTCATTCAACCCACGGAAAATCACCCTTACTTCAGACAAGACGAACATGCATAGCAACTCACATGATATTCAACAAAAGTGTGATAGTTGATAGCGTCCCCAAAAACATGGTTACCTCTCAGCAAGCAACTTATAAGAAATAAGATACATAAGCAACATATTCTTTACCACAATAGTTTTTAAGCTACTTTTCCATGAGATATGTATTGCAAAAATTGAAGGTTTTAAAGGTAGCACATGTAAATTACTTGGAGTGGCGGTGAAATACCACGTATAGGTAGGTATGGTGGACTCATATGGCATAACTGGTTTAAAAGGATGTGGATGCACAAGCAGTCATTCCGCTTAGTACAGGTGGAGGTTAGCAAAAGACTGGGAGCAACCAACTAAGAGAGCAATGACGGTCATAATCATGCAGAGCGACAAAGCAACATTGAATCAGGCATGGTAGTTATATCGCTACTCAGAAATAAAAGATCATCAAGGCTTGACAGACTTTCTTTACAGTCTTAAATATGCGTGAGCATACGCCAAGTCAATCAAAATAAATTCTCGAAGGAAGATATTACTAAACCATACCACATCATAGGCAAACAAATCATGTTGGTACTCCAATAACACATTGGGAATCCCACAGCTATTTGAGACTAACCATAAGAAAACCTGAACTACTAAGCACCATTATGCAAGTAGCATCTTTATCATAGACATATTAACCAATGCAACGGAAGCAAACTCTCTTAATAAGGTGAGCATGGTAATTAAAGAGAGTTCAAGCAACCAACTAAACAAAAGCTCTTTGAAAAGATAAGCATGAATACTAAGAGCAGAGCACGATAGTAGCTATTAAAAGACAAAGAACACACACAGCAAGGATAGGCATGAAAGTTCTATGTTAGGTTCTAGGTAGAAGTGGAGCGTGTTTCTCTCCCACATAAAGGAATGCTGAGTTCCGACTCGTTATGAAAAACTAAAAAGAAAACTAAAAGCAAGACGCTCCAAGCATAGCACATAACACATGAAGTGATAAAAATATAGTGGAACGAAAGACGAACTGATAATGTTGATGGAGAAGGGGATGCACGGGGGCATCCCCAAGCTTAGACGCTTGAGTCTCCTTGAATATTTCTTGGGGGTGCACGGGGGCATCCCCAAGCTTGAGCGCTTGACACTCCTCAATCTTTTTATCATCTTCCCTCGCACACTTGAAAACTCCCTTCATACATAACTCATCATAATCTGATTAGCGAGGTTAGTACCCTTAATAAAATAATTATACCTTGCTGGAAATAAAGATATTCTTGAAGTTCTACTGTTTCTCAAGATTGCCAAAAGGTTTTTGCAAAGAAAAAGCAAGCTCTTGGTTTGCAAACTGAAGGAAAGGCAAAACAGGACAGAATCTGTGAAAAACAGAACAGCAGGTAGTAATCGATTTGTTCGGGATACTTCTGCAACTCAAATCAAAAAACTCAGAACAGACGCACGAAAGGCAATTATATAGAGAATGCTGTCGAAAAAATTCAGACCAAAAAGATGATCTGGTCATTTTATACGAATTTTTCTATCCAAGGACAGAATCTGTTTCCTGGACAGCACCTCACAACTTTTGAACTTTCTAGCAATCAGAGGCTATACTTGGCACAAATATGAAAAGCAAAGATACAATGATGATGCTACAGCAGTAAACAACATCAAGACACAACAAAAGAAAAAAAATTATTCATTTGGGCTGCCTCCCAAAAGCGCTTTCTTTTATGCCTTTAAGCTAGGCATAATGCATAGAGATCAAGTTTTATCAAGAGTAAAAGAATAGCTAGCCCGTACAACGGACTCAAAAGGTAACTTGATCTTCTTTCGAGGGAAGTGTTCCATCCCTTTCTTGAGAGGAAACTGAAATTTTATATTACCCTCTTTCATGTCAATGATAGCACCAACGGTGCGTAAAAAGGGACGTCCCAAAATAATTGGACATGAAGGATCACATTCAATATCCATAATAGTGAAATCAACGGGAACATAATTATCATTAACAACAATAAGAACATTGTCGATCCTCCCCAAAGGTTTCTTTATGGAAGAATCAACGAGACGAACACCAAAAGAACAAGAATCATAAGGTTTCAATTTAAGCATATCATATAGTCTTTTGGGCATAACAGAGGTACTAGCTCCAACATCACATAATGCATAGGAAGAGAAGTCATTCAATTTAATTTTTATCATAGGATCCCAACCATCTTCTAGCTTTCTAGGTATGGAGGCTTCTACTCTAAGTTTCTCCTCCCTAGCTTTGATGAGAGCATTAGTGATATGCTCGGTGAAGGCAAGGTTAAGCGTGCTAGTGCGGGGGTCTCTAGACATCTTGTGAAGGAAATCAATAACTTCGGTAAGAGTGCAATTATCAAAATCAAGGTCACGAGCATCAAGTAAAGTGGTAGTAGTATCCTTTAGGTTCACATGTTTGGTAGTTTCTATAGTCATAGCATCACCATTAATAGGTCCATTGGGACCAGGAGTACATTGGGTGCTAAGAGTTTGAACATCCTCAATAACTTGGATAGTAGCAACAGTGTGGTGGGTAGGAAGGCTCTTAATTCTATCCTCTTCCTCCCTTTCTCTAGCCCATCTCTCTTTAAGTTTAGCCATCATCCTAATATTTTCATTAATTTGCACTTGAGTAGCATTAATAGGAGTGACCTTCCTCTCCTCAAGAGGAGAAGTTTCAATTTTTAGCAATTTTACCTCATTGGCTAAATGGTCTACCTTAAAAGAAAGATCATCTAGTTTATGTAGTTTTTCTTCTACACTCTTATTAAAGGCTTTTTGGGTAGTGATGAAATCTTTAAGCATAATCTCTAGTTCTGTAGTGGAGTTCTTGGTGATAGGATAAGCATTGTTGTTCCCATAAGAATTAGAGGGGAACGGTCTAGGATTGTTACCGAAGTTACTCCTATAAGCATTGTTGTTAAAATTGTTTCTAGAGATAAAATTCACATCTACTTGTTCTTGAGCAATCAAAGAATTTAAAGGAACATCACGAGGATCAACAGTAGATTGCTTCGAAAGTAGAGACATGATCAAGTCAACTTTTCATTTAAGGAGGAAATCTCCTCGACAGAGTTTACCTTCCTACCTGTTGGAGCGCGTTCGGTGTGCCATTGGGAATAGTTGGTCATCATCTCATCGAGAAGCTTTGTGGCAGCACCAAGTGTAGTTGACATAAAAGTTCCTCCCGCGGCCGAATCTAACAAGTTCCGCGAGGTAAAGTTCAAGCCTGCATAAAAAGTTTGGATAACCATCCAAGTAGTCAAACCATGAGTAGGGCAGTTCTTGATAAGAGATTTCATACGTTCCCAAGCTTGGGCAACGTGTTCATTATCCAATTGTTTAAAATTCATTATGTTACTTCTAAGTTGGATAATTTTAGCAGGTGGATAGTATTTTCCAATAAAAGCATCTTTGCACTTGTCCCATGAATCTATGCTATTTCTAGGCAAAGACTGAAACCAAATTTTAGCTCCTCCTCTCAAGGAGAAAGGAAAAAGCTTAAGCTTAACAATATTACCATCTATTTCTTGGTACTTTTGCATATCACAAAGTTCAACAAAGTTGTTTAAGTGTAAAGCAGCATCATCTCCAGCACCGGAGAATTGATCTCTCATGACTAAGTTCAGTAAAGCAGGTTTAATTTCATATGAAGGTGCTGAAGTGGCAGGTGTAGTGATAGGTGTGCTGATAAAGTCATCGTTGTTGTGACTAGTGAAGTCACACAACTTGGTGTTCTCGGTGGAACCCATAGTAGCAAGCAAGCAAGATAACTATTTTTGTGATTTTCGATAAAAGGGTACTAAAGAAAAAACTGAAAGGTAAACTAACAAGACTAAAAAGCAAAGGTAAAAGATAGCATGCAACTCCCCTATCCAGAAGAGTGGAGTCCCCGGCAACGGCGCCAGAAAATACTCCTTGATGGGCCTCTAACCCCTCGTTGGTTACCCCAAGTGAAAGGTGAAAGATGCAGTGTTGTGGAAGTGTTTTCCCTTAGCAAAGATGCCAAGGATCGAATCCCCAGAGACTCCTAGGTTCAACAAGTAGGTGTCAACTGCTAACGGCGCAATTAGCAATCAACGTGGACCTGCGCACAGATACAAATAACTTTGCTCCCAACGAGTACAGAGAGGTTGTCAATCCCTCCGGCCTTGTAGTTCACAAAGGATTAAAAGCAAAATGATAGTAGTGATAGATAGTGTTTGCAATAGTAAGTAAAAGCGAAAAGTAAATAGCAAATGTGATCAATGATGGTAATATGGACCGGAGTCTCATGATGTTCACTAGTGATGTCTCTCTCCCAAAAGACGATAAAACAGCTATGTGAGGTAAACGAATTACAGCTGGGCAATTGACAGGACCACGAACGCAAACCAATGTTGACTACATTGCAAGAAAGGTTGAGGTTCAAAGCATGGGCGGTACGCCAAAGTAACTAGACCGAAATCCATCAATATCTACTACTAATCATCCACCTTGAGATATCTATCCAGAACATCTCGCTGGTATTAAGTTGCGAGCCCCACCCATAGTGTAAACTTAAAGCAACAGACAACTGCATTAAAAGAACTTTGCGTAAAGTAAACAATCCTTGCACCCGCGGGCACAAGCACCGTTGTTTTCCCCCTTGTGGCAACAGCACATCCCCTAGACTCATGTTTCTGTCACTCAAGCTAGTCATCGAGGGGCATGAGCCCACAATCAAGCATAACGTTCCCTCTTGGAGTCACTACGTATTACTCGGCCAAAGCAATAAATAACAACGGAGAACATGCAAGAATTACTTATGAACATAAATATAAAAGAGGTAGATCAAATATATTACTCAAGAACAATCTGAACATAATCTCATAATCCATCGGATCCCAGCAAACTCATCATAGCAACAACATAAGGATTACATATGTGCCTCGATCATGTAGGGCAGCTCACGAGGACTAATTAGTGAAGCACAAGAACGGGAGGAGAACATCACATAGCTACTGGTCAAGGACTCATGGTCCAAGGGAGACTACTCATGAGTCATCCGGGAGGCGTCCATGGTGGTGGAGAAGCTCCCGGTGGTGATCCTCCCCTCCGGCAGGGTGCCGGGAAGAGTTCTCCTGGTGCTCCCGATCTTGGAAGCGGCGGCGGCGGCGGAACAGAGATGGGATCGCGAAAAGAGTTCCTCCCCCGAGGGTTTCGAGGGACCCTCTAAATATATGCCAAAGGGGGGCACCGGACGGGCTTCGGGGGGCCCAGGCGCCCCCCAGCGCGGCCCAGGGGGGGCGCGCCCACAGGGCGCCCC
>LR738711.1:879448575-879514424 GCA_902687465.1 Secale cereale | reverse complement strand
CCCCCCCCGGCTGTACTTCGGGCGCAAGGTAGGTTCCGGAACGCTGATTTTTTATATAATTTTTCTGGATTTTTCCTGGCAGTTCTCGTAATGTGAAAACCTGAAATACAAAATCAGCCGAAAACAGAAACTGGCACCGGGGTGCACTGGATTAGTAGGTTAGTCCAAATATGATCAAAAGTGTATGGAAGTGTATGAATATCATAGCAATATCACCCAAAAGTGGCATGGAGCACGCAGAAATTATAGATACGTTTTGGACGTATCACACGGTGCTTCTTCAGAGTTTTCAATAATTTTTCTTCTTCCTGCTCTGAAAGGTTAGCACTAATAATAACAGGATATATCTTCTTTTCATCGAGATAAACATACTTAAGAGTATCAGGTAATGGTTTAAGTTCAAACATGGGATCACCCTTGGGTGGAGGAGGATCCCCTAGAATTTCAATAGGCAACTTGTTTTTCAATAAGGGTCCCTGCTTAAAGAATATTTCATCTATTTACCTTCTCTCATTCATATACATATCATTTTCATGGTCTAGCAGATATTGTTCTAAATGATCGTTGGGAGGCACAGCAATAGAAGCAAGACCAATAATTTCATCCTTACTAGGCAATTCTTTATCATGCAATTGTCTACGAAATTTAGCAAAGTTAAAATCATGAGACATATCCCCTAATCCAACAGTAACTATATCTTTTGCGTAGTCTATCTTAGCATTAACAGTATTCAAGAAGGGTCTACCAAATATAATGGGGCAGAAATTATCTTGTGGGGAACCAAGAACAAGAAAATCAGTAGGGTATTTAACTTTCCCACACAAGACTTCAACATCTCTAACAATCCCCATTGGTGAAATAGTGTCTCTATTGGCAAGCTTAATAGTGACATCAATACCTTCTAGCTCAGCAGGTGCAATATCGTGCATAATTTCTTTATATAAGGAAATGGGTATTACACTCGCACTAGCACCTACGTCACATAAACCACGATAGCAATGATCTCCTATTTTAACAGAAATAACACGCATTCCTACAACAGTTCTATGTTTATTTCTAGTATCAGGTTTGGCGATTCTAGCAGCTTCCTCTTGGAGGTAAATAACATGTCTATCTAAATTTTTAACCAAGAGATCTTTAACCATAGCAACACTAGGTTCAACTTTAATTTGCTCAGAGGGTGTAGGTGTTCTAGTATTACTCTTACAAACCTCAATTGAAGCTTTAGCATGATCATTTATCCTAACAGGGAAAGGCGGTTTCTCAATATAAGCAGTAGGAACAATAGGATCAACATTATAAGTGATAGTCTTTTCTTCAACTTTAACAGGTTCAACTACTTTTACTTCAATGGGAGGATGTTATTTAAACCACTTCTCCTTACGGAGATCAACATGAGTAGCAAATGATTCATAGAAAGAAGCTACTATCTCAGAGTCAAGTCCATATTTAGTGCTAAATTCACGGAAAACATCGGTATACATAGAAGATTTAACACAATCAAACTTATGGGTCATACCCGACTACATACCTTTGTCGAGGTCCCAATCTTCAGAGTTGCGTTTAATTCTTTCCAATAAATCCCATTTGAATTCAATAGTCTTCATCATAAAAGAACCAGTACAAGAAGTATCGATCATGGAGAGGTTATTGAGAGAAAGCCGAGCATAAATTTTTTGAATGATCATTTCTCTTGAGAGCTCATGATTGGGGCATGAATATAACATTGACTTAAGCCTACCCCAAGCTTGAGAGATACTTTCTCCTTCGCAAGGCCAAAAATTATATATATAATTACGATCACGATGAACCTGATGCATAGGATAGAACTTCTGATGAAATTCCAACTTCAATCGATTGTAGTTCCATGATCAAATATCATCGCATAGCCTAAACCATGTCAATGCATATCCCTTCAAAGATAAAGGGAAGACCTTCTTCTTGATAACATCCTCGGGCATACCTGCAAGCTTAAATAATCCACAAACTTCATCCACATAGATTAGGTGCAAATCAGGATGCAGTGTTCCATCTCCTGTAAAGGGATTAGCTAGTAGTTTCTCTATCATACCCGAAGGAATTTCAAAGCAAACATTTTCAGTAGGTTAAGTAGGTTGAGGAGCAACTCTTTTCTCTACTGGTCGGGGTGAAGATACCCCGAATAAGCCCCTCAAAGGATTATGAGCCATAGTAACAAGTGACAGTAAATTTCAGCACACTATATAAATTTTTCCTTACCAAATTCCACTTACCAAAGGCGCTTCACTCCCCGGCAACGGCGCAAAAAAAGAGTCTTGATAACCCACAAGTATAGGGGATCTATCGTAGTCCTTTCGATAAGTAAGAGTGTCGAACCCAATGAGCAGCAGAAGGAAATGATAGGCAGTTTTCAGTAAGGTATTTTCTGCAAGCACTGAAATTATCGGTAACAGATAGTTTTTTTTATAAGGTAATTGGTAGCAAGTAACAAATAGTAAAAGTAAATAAGGTGCAGCAAGATGGCCCAATCCTTTTTGTAGCAAAGGACAAGCCTTGACAAACTCTTATACGAAGGAAAGCGCTCCCGAGGACACATGGGAATTATCGTCAAGCTAGTTTTCATCACGTTCATATGATTCGCGTTCGTTACTTTGATAATTTGGTATGTGGGTGGACCGGTGCTTGGGTGCTGCCCTTACTTGGACAAGCATTCCACTTATGATTAACCTCTATTGCAAGCATCCGCAACTACAAAAGAAGTACTAAGGTAAACCTAACCATAGCATGAAACATGTGGATCCAAATCAGCCCCTTACGAAGCAACGCATAAACTAGGGTTTAAGCTTCTGTCACTCTAGCAACCCATCATCTACTTATTACTTCCCAATGCCTTCCTCTAGGACCAAACAATGGTGAAGTGTCATGTAGTCGACGTTCACATGACACCACTAGAGGAAAGACAACATACATCTCATCAAAATATCGAACGAATACCAAATTCACATGACTACTTATAGCAAGACTTCTCCCATGTCCTCAGGAACAAACATAACTACTCACAAAGCATATTCATCTTCATAATCAGAGGGGTATTAATATGCATAATGGACCTGAACATATGATCTTCAACCAAGTAAACCAACTAGCATCAACTACAAGGAGTAATCAACACTACTAGCAACCTACAAGTACCAATGTGAGGTTTTGATACAAAGATTGGATACAAGAGATGAACTAGGGTTTGAGAGGAGATGGTGCTGGTAAAGATGTTGATGAAGATAACCCTCCCGGAGATGGGAGAGTTGTTGGTGATGAGGGCGGTGACGATTCCCCCTCCCCCCGAAGGGAATGGTCCCCGTCAAAACAGCTCCGTCGTAGCCCTAGATTGGTTCCGCCTCGAGACGGCGGCGTCTGGTCCCGAAAGCCTCCTTCTGATTTTTTTTCCAGGTCAAAACACCTTATATAGGAGAAGATGGGCATCGGGGGGTCACCGGCTGGCCCACGAGGCAGGGGCGCGCCCCCACCCTCGTGGACAGGTGGTGGCCACCCTGGCAGATCTCTTTCGCCAGATATTTTTTATATTTTCTGAAACGGTGTTTCGTGGAGTTTCGGAGCTTTTTGAGTTGTGCATAATAGGTCTCCAATGTTTGCTCCTTTTCCAGCCCAGAATTCCAGCTGCCGGCATTCTCCCTCTTCATGTAAACCTTGTAAAATAAGAGAGAAAAGGCATAAGTATTGTGACATAACGTGTAATAACAGCCCATAGTGCAATGAATGTCAACATAAAAGCATGATGCAAAATGGACGTATCACCTGCAAGTAATCCCTAATCCTGGTGTATTGCCCCCTCTGATCTCCTTGCACCACCTTAATAGCATTGTTCTTAGCCTTGTAGGCCATATGAGTGCCGATCTCAACTCCGTACTTGCTCTTCAGATTTTGCATTATTGTACTTATTGGTGTGTTCAGGTCTGTTCTTATTGCTTCTAAAACTTGATGTGTAACCCACTTTGTAGTCACCTTGGTGCTCTCTGCTACAGCTGGACATGTGTGAAGAAAATTAGTTTTCCTAATGCAAAAAGTTTTCTCTTTTCCCGCCACAGAAGCTGCAATGAAGAAAGGGCAGTCTTCATGTGTGCACACAGCTATGATTCTGTCATTGCAATTCCTATGAAACTGATAGTTTTTGTTCTGTGCTATGTGAAAAGTGAGAAGTTCCCTTCTAAATTGGTACACATTCTCAAAGCATAACTTCTTAGCAAACTGCAGCTCTGGGCTCTCTCTATCCTCATGATACCATACCCTTGGTTTGGTTTTTTAGCCCTAGACTTACTGCCAAGCACAAATGCTAGGGGTACAGCCCCATCATCTTGCTCCTCCTTCAAATGACCAGGATCTGGATCCTCATCAAATGAAGTTACCCAAACATCATCAAAATGTTGCTCCAAACTGGCATGTGATCTTGTGGTTGGCCCCATTATTACTTTCAACTTCGTCCTCTTTTGCCCATGTGGTAGCACCTCCTTTTCAAGTTCCTCATGATCTCCATGCTCCTCTTGCTCTGCATTTTCCTCATGCACTTCCTCTTGTATCTCATAAGGTTCATCTACATCAGTGTCACCTTCAAAGTGTAAGAGTGGGTCCTCTCTCTGCCTCCTTAGCTCAGCCATCCTTGCCATGAAACCCTCATCTTCCTCCAAGTCAGAGTCATCTTCAATTAGTAGCACATGAAGTTCTCTTTTCACTGACTGCACCCTCTCAACATTCTTCTGATGTTGCTTAAATCTCAGAATTTTTTATCTCCTTCTAAGCTCCATACTTCTTTCTAACTCATGTTGCTCCATGTCAACATCATCTCCATTGCCTTTCTCCATACCAACATTGTGGCTCTGCTGTGTGGAGAAAAACTGGATTGGTACAGGCTCCTCAACTACGTCATCTCTTCTTGATACTTTGGATGGTGACTTGTACACACACCAACATCATTCACCTCATATACAATGCTCTCTCCAACATTGGCTATAGGAACTTGCTGATCACAAACATAACCTCTGTTTATATCTGCAGGTCTGGGCTCACTACCCCTAACTACTGTCAGGTTTACTATGTTCTAATCTTTATTGGCAATGTGATCCAGCATCTCATCCACCTTGTCATCATCACATATCTCCTCCAAACCAGCAACTCCCAACCCAACATCCCTCACATAATACATATAATCTTTACTTCCATATCTTGTTGTCTCTATGAGTGCTAACAGATTGTAAAAAGTGATGTCTGAAACACACATAGTCCTTTCCAAGTTATCCATATCATGAAAGTGCAGTCTAACCTCCCAAACATCATCACACAAGCTACAACAAGGAACAATTCGTATAATTGTTTATTAAAAAGTATAGTACCAACTACAAACAATACAATTGACCAATTTAAAATATACAATGCATACCAATTTAAATAAGAGCAAACTGTGACCCTAATGTCTACTAATTAAACAGTGCATCCTAACCCAAATATCATCAGTGCCAATTTCAATACACTAAAAATATGAGTACACTTTGTACTAAATCATACAATAAAATTAGCACTGTCTACTATATCAACAGTGCATAGCAATTAAAATCAACTCTACATGGATACTAGAAAAGTGCATAGCTATTTGTCTACTAAACAGAGCATGGGAATAGCACTATCTACTCAGCTAAAAAATTATCACTATATTGTCTCCTAAACAGAGCATACTAATATCACTACAATATAATTTATAGAGCAGATGAACAATTAGTACTAGGCAAAAGAACCTTTTTTGATTTACACACCTAACCCTAACTATGGAATCGACAGAAAATGAGGGGGTGGGGGTCAGAGGAGATATCTTACTCCACACCGCCGAATGTAGATGCCCACTGGTGGCTCCCCATTGGAGTAGCGTAAGGGCCAGGGCGCCGGTGGCACGGTACTCCAGCGACGGGGACGGTGGTCTGCTCCGCGGGGCCTGGCTAGGGTTAGAGCTCCCGCAGACCTCCTCGGGTGGCTTTGGATCTCCGCCGCCAAGCAACACTCCTGCATCATCGCCGCCTCTGCCATTCACTCTGCCGCCGGCTACACCACCCACTCCGCCGCCGGCGTCCGGGCTCGCCGTTGCCATGAATGAGACAGAGAGAGGGGAGAGCACGCTGTCGCGGGGATGGTGGGGAAATTTCCAGACGCGAGCGAAGTGTCGTTTCGATCTGGTATCTTGACCTAGCGGGGGCGTCGTGGGTACTGTAGCGCTGTCAAATGGCATCAGTTCGCGGCCGTGACGCCACGTCGACCAGACATGGTCCCACCTGTCATAACAGTGCTTAAACTACGCGAACAGGAGGTTTGGTGCTTTCTGCAAAAGATTAGAAAAAAGTCAGTGTTTTCTGCAGCAAAAACGTAGAAGAGTGTTTCCTGCAAACCTAAGCTGAAATGTGGTGGTTTTCTGCAATTCACTCCACATGCTACGTCTTCGACCCGCGCTTCCGCAGGACGCTGGGCGTCTTCCCCCACGACAGCGGCTTCAACTCCCACCACTGCGTCGGCCTCATCCGCGGCCGCACCCGCACCGGCAGGGCTCTCATGGTGGCGGACCTCAACCCATGCTTCTTCGAACCAGAAACCTACTTCACGCTCTTCTGCACCGTGGACCTGTACTCGTGGCTCGAGAAGGAGAATGACTGCTCCGGCATCTCCGACAGGCAGCCATGGCGCGGCGACGACGTCCTCGCCCACGGCGTGCTCCTCTAGTGGTGCGACTTCTATTTCTGCATCCTTGCCTGCGACCCTTTTGAGGAGAAGCCGGTGCTTCGTCAGATCAAGTTCCTGCCTGTGCTTCACCCACCGCCCTTCGCGCCGTTCTCGTTCAACGGCGACACGCACCGCTGCTTGAAGGTGAGCGACGGCCGCCTGCGGTACGTGGAGATCCATGGCTCCAGCGAACTGGTGGTCAGCATGTGGACGCTGTCCTCCAACGATTCGTCGGAGGCGAAATGGGAGCCGACGCACGAGGTGCCCTTGGTGAAAATCTCGAGCCACGAGAGCTGCAGAAGAGTATTGACGAAAAACTACCACATTAGAGGTTGCCGTCCCACTTGAACTACCACATTTAAAAAAGTGATTGATAACTATCAAAAATTTCTAATTTTGTGACTAAAAACTACCACTTATGAAAAATGGCCAATTTAGATAATTTAAACACGTTTATGACATGCGGGACCCACCCGTCTGGGCTGACATGGTGGCAAAGTCAAATCCATTTATTTTGACCATTAAGTTGACCGTTATAACATGTGGGGCCCACACATCATTCTTCTTCTTCCTCTCTCTATCTTTCTTTGACATTTTTCCAAACACCTCTTGTGCATCATCCTGTGCAGCTTTCAGCCGGTGCCCACCCGCCCCCTCATGCTCCGGTGGCCTTTGCCGCCCCGCGCTCCGGTGGCCTTCCATGCCAGAGGGTGCCGGAGGATAATCCCACGCAGCTGCACGCAAAGCCGAGGTGCTGCGAGCTCTAGGCCCTTGTAGGATCGAAGAAGGTGAGAGTGTCTAGAGGGGGGTGATTAGACTACTCGACAAGATAAAAATTATGTCTTTTATCAAGAACAGATTTTGGCAGATTTTGCATAACACACAAGTCAAGTAGCATACTACACATGCAATTCTAGAGTATGGGCAGCGGAAAGTAAATTGCACATATAGTAAAGAGAAGTGGAGAAGATCAAACACAGTTTGGAGACACGGAGAATTTTGTCGTGGTTCCGATAGGAGGTGCTATCGTACATCCACGTTGATGGAAACTTCAACCCACGGAGGGTAACGGCTGCGCGAGTCCACGGAGGGCTCCACCCACGAAGGGTCCACGAAGAAGCAACCTTGTCTATTCCATCATGGCCTACGCCCACGGAGGACTAGCCTTACTCGGGGTAGATCTTCACGAAGTAGGCGATCTCCTTGCCCTTAAAAACTTCTTGGTTCAACTCCACATCTCAAAGACGGAGGCTCCCAAGCGACACCTAACCAATCTAGGAGGCACCACCCTCCAAAAGGTAATAGATGTTGTTGATGATGATGAACTCCTTGCTCTTGTGCTTCAAATGATAATCTCCCCAACACTCAACTCTCCTCACTGATATGGCTGTGGTGGAAGAAAGGATTGAGTGGAAAGCAACTTGGGAAGGCTAGAAATCAAGTTTCATATGGTAGGAATGGAATGACTTGATCTCAACACAAGGGTAGGTGGTTCTCTTCTTAGAAAGTGTAAGGTAGGAGTGGTAGACTTTCTGATGGCTCTCTCCACGAATGAAGAGGGGGTGGAGGGGTATATATAGCCTCCACACAAAATCCAACCGTTACACACATAATTGAGCAATCTCGGTGAGACCGAAGTGAAAACTCGGTCAGACCGAAAGTTCAAATATAGTGAACGTTGGGGTTTTTGGTGGGACCGAAAATACCATCTCGGTGAGACCGAATAGTGCAAATAATATGAACGTTGGAGTTTTCGGTGGGACCGAGAAAGAAAACTCGGTTAGACCGATTTGACAAAAGACAGGAACATGCCAGTTTCGGTGTGACCGAAAATGCAATATCGGTGAGACCGATTTGAGCCAAGACAGAGGCTTGTCAATCTCGGTAAGACCGAAAAAGCAAACTCGGTTATTCCGAAATGATGTCAAATGGTTACAGAAGGTTGGCAGTCCAGTTTCGGTGAGACCGATCTCAAACTCGGAATGACCGATTTTTCTAGGGTTTGGAATATGGCTGAAGTGGTTCATCTCGGTGGGACTGAGTTGGAAGAATCGGTTTGTCCGAGATTACTTATGAGTGTGTATAGAAGTGAAAGGTGCTGATAGTTGAAGGAGATATATCACTAAGCACTTGAGCAACCAGATCATCAACACAACCTCATCCCCTTTTAATAGTATTGGCTTTTCCTATGGACTCAATGTGATCTTTGATCACTAAACCAAAAATGGAGTCTTGAGCTTTTGCCAATGCTTGCCTTAGCATTTTGAGGGGTCCACTTCTTCAGTCATCTTGCCATACCAATGTGATTGGATTTCCTGAAACATACTTGATAAAAGCATTAGTCCAACCACAAAGTATGTTGTCATTAATTACCAAAACCACCCAGGGAGCAAATGTGCTTTCAATCTCCCCCTTTTTGGTAATTGATGGCAACACACTAAAATCACACTAAACAAGACATCAAAGCTTATTGAAAGAAAGACATAATTATCATGAAAGCTTTGACAAGCATGTAGTACACAGGCTCCCCCTACAAGTGTGCAAGATTTTCATAGATTATGGTTTTGGACTACCACAAGCACTCAAGAGAGATAAGCAAGATGTGCTACATGCAGCTTGGCTATACGCATCAGAGCAGATGAAAGGGAAGTGAGTGATAATGCATATGTGCATGGTGATTTCTTGCAAACAAGTATTTACAAGCAAGTCACTATCATGCACATTCTGCAAGATGCATATACTTACCTTGAGGTTCCTTGGCATTGTACCTGAAAGAATAAACTTGGGAAAACAAGGTTAGATAACACAAGAGTATTCCTTCAACCAACTGCAAGAACATCAAGAGTACCAAGCCAGGGAGAACATGTACAAAGAGTGTCTCATATTGAGCACAAGCTTGAATCAGCAAACATGTCTCCGAAACTAAAATATTTTCAATGAACTCTGAGAGATTTTGCTTTCCATAAGATATCGATGCCTCTAAGTCTTCTCCCCCTAAACTAAAAGATTCCATAAGATATCAGAACAAGGGGTTTTGATGGAAAGAGCAAAAATCAAAAGAATGATGTCAAATACGGCAAAGCTTTGATGTGATTCTCTCCCCCTTAAGATAAGATTGCTTTTCTTCTCCCTAAGTCTTCTCTTCTCCCCTTACTCCCCCTAAGTCTTCTCCCCCTTTGACATCAAGTGCCGAAAAGGACAGCAAACTAGGTAGGGCAGGAAAGATGGAAAGAAAGAAAGAAGTGGGATCCTTAAGAATCACAACAGGGCAAATAAGAACATTCAAGGAGAAACAATTTGAATTTAAATTTGAGTCTTCTCCCCTTTAAGATTTAAATTTGAGTGGAGCTGCAGAAGTTGATGTCCTGGAAGATAAATCAGTGACACCGAATTGAGTTAGGGTAGACCCTTTTCGGTTAGACCGAAATAAATAAATCGGTGACGCCGAGTTTAATTCCAAGGAAATACAGAAATAATTCAGCTCACTTTGCGAGGAATGTTTCAAAGGATTTGCAATGAATTTGTAAAAGATTTTCAACGAAATGATCAGAGACATAAGGATATTCAAAGAAACATAAGAAAAGAAATAAAAAAGATTCCTAGATGAAGTTTTTTTTTTAAAAGAAAACTCAATGAGAGAACATAAGAGAAAACAGAAAGACTCCAAAAGCATATGTACTTCATCTAGATAAAGGTCGGCAACAAGGTCACCTATGTTTGAGTATGTTGACTTAGGAGTCAAATGAGGACATTTGATCATAGGTCATACTCATCATTTAAGCTCAAAATGGGGTTGCCATTTTTCGATTAAGCATTTGATGTGATCACATCTTATGAAGCTGCTTGTACTCATGACTTTGAGCAAAGCTCCTTAAAGATGTGAAGAACATACCTTGGGCTTGTTGTTGCTTTACTCATGTAGGTAAGCTTGATGTAGGTGCTCATTGAATGAAGTTGGAGCGCCATTTCCACTTGTGTAGTTCATCTTCCTACATGGGTTAGGCAAGCAAGGAAATACTCGAGGATATCCAAGATGACAAGAGTGAAATACTAGATGTATAATATGTCAAAAAGGATATGTGGAATTTTGTTCCTTGAACTCAACATCCCAAAGGGCTAGATACTTGGTCAATGACAAGATTACTCATGATTTGAGTGTGTGGTAATCTTGTGGAATGTAGATCATCCAAGTACCTGCAAAGAGTTAGATGCAATACAAGGAGGAAAATGTGTCCAAGACATATGATCATCATTATAAGAGAAATATCAAGGATTAGTCAAGTGAGCTCATGCCTTGCATGCATCAATGGAGTTATCACTCCAAGTTTGAAGCATCAATGATGTTCAACTCACTCCTTAAGCGACAAAACACTTTCTCATCAAGAGGTTTTGTAAAGATATCAGCAAGTTGTTTGTCAGTACGAACATGCTTAAGATTAATGTCACCCTTGGCAATATGATCACGAATAAAATGGTGACGAACTTCAATATGCTTTGTCCGAGAGTGTTGCACTGGATTGTGTCCAATTTTAATAGCACTCTCATTGTCACAAAGCAAGGGAACACGTCTCACATGTATCCCATAATCTTTAAGCGTTTGTGTCATCCATAGCAATTGAGCACAACACGAACCAGCAGCAATATATTCTGCTTCGGCATTGGATAAAGATACCGAATTTTGTTTCTTGGAGGACCAAGATACAAGGGATCGACCAAGGAATTGACACGTACCCGAAGTTGACTTTCTATCAACCTTGTCACCAGCATAGTCCGAGTCGTAATAGCCAACAAGATCGAAAGAGGCCCTCTTAGGATACCAAATGCCAAAGTTTGGTGTGTGTATCAAGTATCTCACTATCCTTTTAACAGCTTTAAGATGACATTCTTTAGGGGCTGCTTGATATCGCGCACACATGCATACATTTAACATTATGTCAGGACGAGAAGCACAAAGATATAGTAGAGAACTAATCATAGAACGGTAAACCCTTTGATCAACGGGTTCTCCATCTTTTGTCAAGTCATTGTGTCCACTTGTGGGCATGGGGGTACTCATACCTTTGCTTTCTTGCATGTTGAACTTCTTGAAGAGATCCTTGGTGTACTTTGTTTGTGAGACAAAGGTACCCTCCTTAGATTGCTTGATTTGCAACCCAAGGAAGAATTTGAGTTCACTCATCATGGACATCTCATACTTCTCCGACATGAGCTGTCCAAACTTCTTGCTAAAATGGGGGTTAGTTGAACCAAAGATAATATCATCAACATATATTTGGCACACAAATAGTTCACCATTAACCCTTTTCGTGAACTGCGTTGAGTCTATCTTTCCAATCTCAAAGCCTTTTTCAAGAAGAAAACTAGTTAAGCATTTGTACCAAGCTCTAGGAGCTTGTTTAAGACCATAAAGAGCTTTATGCAACTTGTAAACATGATTAGGCTTTTTGGGATTCACAAATCCGGGAGGTTGTTTCACAAATACTTCCTCCTCAATTTCACCATTTAGGAAAGCACTTTTGATATCCATTTGATAGAGAGTAATATCATGGTGATTGGCATAAGCAAGAAGAATGCGAATGGACTCAAGTCTAGCAACGGGGGCATAGGTCTCACCATAGTCCATACCTTCGACTTGTGTGTAACCTTGAGCTACGAGACGAGCCTTGTTGCGGATGACTTGTCCATCTTCATCTTGCTTGTTCCGAAACACCCATTTGGTTCCAATGATGTTTTGATCATCGTTGGGCTTCTCTACCAAAGTCCATACCTTGTTCCTTTCGAAGTTGTGTAGTTCTTCGTGCATAGCGTTCACCCAATCCGGGTCTTTAAGTGCTTCTTCTACCTTCATAGGTTCAATACTAGAGATAAATGAGTAATGCTCACAAAAGTTAGCTAAGCGAGTTTTAGAGCGAGTAATTCTCCCGGAGTTGATGTCGTTCATCATTTGTTCCACGGGATGATTCTTCTTGACTCTTGCTCGGACTCGGGATAGCTTTTGTTGATGTTGTGGCTCAGCTTCCTCATCATCTTCATCTTCTTCTTCTTCTTCTTCATTGTTGTTGGTGTTGTCTTGAGGTGGTGGAGAAGGAGGTTGTGGTGGATCTTCTTGTTGCATTTCCTCATCTTGGTGAGTTCCACTTGTGGAGGCCTCCATGTTGCCTTGAGGTTCATCTCTCTGTGAGGTAGGTGGCTCCACATATGTAGATGAGGTACTCTCCTTCACCTCCATGGGACGAATCTTTCCAATGGATAAATCTTGGATAGCTTCCGATGGGTCCTTGTCTCCTACATCAATAGGCATTTGCTCTACTTGCGAGCCATTAGATTCATCAAACTTCACATCTACCGTCTCTTCAACCTTTCGGGTGAAATTATTGTAGACACGGTAGGTGTGGGAGTTTGATCCATAACCAAGAAGAAAGCCTTCATGAGATTTAGGAGCAAATTTAGACCGACGATGCTTATCAAGGATATAGCATTTTGAACCAAAGACACGAAAGTATCCCACTTGGGGTTTGTTACCGGTGAGAAGCTCGTATGATGTCTTGCCAAGAAGCTTATGAAGATAAAGCCTGTTGATAGCATGACAAGCTGTCTCGACCGCTTCTCCCCAAAAATGCTTCGGTGTCTTGTATTCATCAAGCATCGTTCTTGCCATCTCTATGAGCGTTCGGTTCTTCCTCTCAACAACTCCATTTTGTTGAGGAGTGTACGTAGCCGAGAACTCATGTAGAATCCCTTCCTCATCGAGAAAAGAGTCTACATTGGCGTTCTTGAACTCCGTTCCATTGTCACTCCGAACTTTCTTGATCTTCACTTCAAATTGATTTTGGGCCTTTTTGGCAAAGGTCTTGAAGATCCTCTGAACCTGCGATTTATCATCAAGGAAAAATACCCACGTAAATCTGGAATAATCATCAACTATAACTAGACCAAAGGAGTTACCACCAAGGCTTTTGTAAGCATTGGGACCGAAGAGATCCATATGAAGAAGCTCGAGCGGTCTCCTTGTGGTCATGATATTTTTTACGGGATGACTTCCACCAACTTGTTTTCCTGCTTGACAAGCACTACAAAGTCTATCTTTGTCAAAGAAAACATCTTTAACACCAAGAATATGATCACCTTTGATTAGCTTGTCTAGATTACGCATACCAACATGTCCTAGCCTTCTATGCCATAACCAACCTTTAGAGGATTTAGCAATGAAACAAGCTCTAGATTGGGCTTTCTTAGTGAAATCAACAATATATAGATCACCTCTACGGATACCGGTAAAAGCCATGTTTTGATTGTCACGACGAAAGACTTGGCAATCTACTTTGGTGAATAGCACATTGAATCCAAAGTCAGCTAATATAGACACGGAAAGTAAATTGTATCCAAGAGATTCTACAAGCATGACATTTTGAATAGAGCTATCATGAGATATGGCCACCTTACCAAGGCCAAGTACCTTACCCTTGGAGTTGTCTCCAAAAGTCACATACTTGCGTGGACCATCGTTCTTTGCAAGCTCTCGAAACATGTCTTTGTCTCCGGTCATGTGGTCGGTGCATCCACTATCAAGAATCCACTCTTTTCCGCCGGACATGTAGTCTCTCAGATTTGCCATAAGATTGAGACTCTTCATGACCTTGTCTAGCTCGGTGTCCGAATCGGAGTAATCATCATCATGCTCATGCTCATCATCATATTGACCCATAGATTGTTCATCATCAACACCTAGGTCAATTTGATAAGTACTTGCATTAGTTTGGTCAATGTGACAATAATCTTCGGAATGCAAAGCAAGAGCATTTCTAATTATAATATTGATAAGACCGGGATCACCCTTCTTTTTCATTAGATCACGAAGCTCAAAGAAGCATTTATCAAAGTTGGGATCATTGGGGTGCAACTTATCAAATTCAATAGTCTTGTGTAGAATTTCATCAAGACTTCTCAAAGAGTAGTCCGGATAAAGTTCTTCCAAGAATTTCCACATAGCATAGGCGCACTCAAAGTTTGTAACAAGATTAAGCAAGTCATCGGGTAACCCTCTAATGATAAGATTTACAGTTCTAAGGTTACGAAGCAAATCAAGCTCTTCATCTATGGTAGGGTGCAAGGGGTTGAAAGGAGGCACATAGGGGGTCTCAACATATTTGCACAAATTGTACATTTTAAAGATACTAAGCATTTCAGACCTCCATGAGTTATTGAACCTTCCATTAAGAACAGGCACTCTATGGCTAACACTCCCAACCGTAGACACGTCCATCTTCCTCCAATGGTGTGTAAACCAAAGCAATGGAGACCAAGGCTCTGATACCAATTGTAGGATCGAAGAAGGTGAGAGTGTCTAGAGGGGGGGTGATTAGACTACTCGACAAGATAAAAATTCTGTCTTTTATCAAGAACAGATTTTGGCAGATTTTGCATAACACACAAGTCAAGTAGCATACTACACATGCAATTCTAGAGTATGGGCAGCGGAAAGTAAATTGCACATATAGTAAAGAGAAGTGGAGAAGATCAAACGCAGTTTGGAGACACGGAGATTTTTGTCGTGGTTCCGATAGGAGGTGCTATCGTACATCCACGTTGATGGAGACTTCAACCCACGGAGGGTAACGGCTGCGCGAGTCCACGGAGGGCTCCACCCACGAAGGGTCCACGAAGAAGCAACCTTGTCTATTCCATCATGGCCTACGCCCACGGAGGACTAGCCTTACTCGGGGTAGATCTTCACGAAGTAGGCGATCTCCTTGCCCTTACAAACTTCTTGGTTCAACTCCACATCTCAAAGACGGAGGCTCCCAAGCGACACCTAACCAATCTAGGAGGCACCACCCTCCAAAAGGTAATAGATGTTGTTGATGATGATGAACTCCTTGCTCTTGTGCTTCAAATGATAATCTCCCCAACACTCAACTCTCCTCACTGATATGGCTGTGGTGGAAGAAAGGATTGAGTGGAAAGCAACTTGGGAAGGCCAGAAATCAAGTTTCATATGGTAGGAATGGAATGACTTGATCTCAACACAAGGGTAGGTGGTTCTCTTCTCAGAAAGTGTAAGGTAGGAGTGGTAGACTTTCTGATGGCTCTCTCCACGAATGAAGAGGGGGTGGAGGGGTATATATAGCCTCCACACAAAATCCAACCGTTACACACATAATTGAGCAATCTCGGTGAGACCGAAGTGAAAACTCGGTCAGACCGAAAGTTCAAATATAGTGAACGTTGGGGTTTTCGGTGGGACCGAAAATACCATCTCGGTGAGACCGAATAGTGCAAATAATATGAACGTTGGAGTTTTCGGTGGGACCGAGAAAGAAAACTCGGTTAGACCGATTTGACAAAAGACAGGAACATGCCAGTTTCGGTGTGACCGAAAATGCAATATCGGTGAGACCGATTTGAGCCAAGACAGAGGCTTGTCAATCTCGGTAAGACCGAAAAAGCAAACTCGGTTATTCCGAAATGATGTCAAATGGTTACAGAAGGTTGGCAGTCCAGTTTCGGTGAGACCGATCTCAAACTCGGAATGACCGATTTTTCTAGGGTTTGGAATATGGCTGAAGTGGTTCATCTCGGTGGGACTGAGTTGGAAGAATCGGTTTGTCCGAGATTACTTATGAGTGTGTATAGAAGTGAAAGGTGCTGATAGTTGAAGGAGATATATCACTAAGCACTTGAGCAACCAGATCATCAACACAACCTCATCCCCTTTTAATAGTATTGGCTTTTCCTATGGACTCAATGTGATCTTTGATCACTAAACCAAAAATGGAGTCTTGAGCTTTTGCCAATGCTTGCCTTAGCATTTTGAGGGGTCCACTTCTTCAGTCATCTTGCCATACCAATGTGATTGGATTTCCTGAAACATACTTGATAAAAGCATTAGTCCAACCACAAAGTATGTTGTCATTAATTACCAAAACCACCCAGGGAGCAAATGTGCTTTCAGCCCTGCTGCCGCTGCCCTCGCCGGCCTCCCTTTGAGTTGGAGCTCGTGGTCATCGGCAAGGAGCAGCAGCAGCGGCTACAAGCAACAGCACCACGGGCCTCGCCCGCCTCGACGCGCTCCACGCCGCGCTCGCCGAACTCCTGCTCATTCCGGAGCCCTCGCTGCACTACACAACGGGTCAAACACCATCGACTGCCTCCTCGACGGCTTCGTGTATCTCCCCGATGCGCACAACATAGTAGCAGTAGCAGCGGCCGCAAGCAGTAGCACTAGACAACGGCCTCGCTCTCGCCTCCTGCAACAACCATAGGTGAGCCGTAGCTTCACAACACCCTCGTCCCCATCCGCTGGAACGGGACATTAAGGCTCCCGCCTGCCACGAGGCTCAGCCGTAGTGCGCAAGCATCATGGTGAGCAGCTCCTGCAGCACGCGCGAGAACCATGGCGAGCAGCTCCTGCAGCACGAGAACCTTGGCGAAGCACCTCGGGCAGGTGAGGCGCGCACCTCGCTATCGTCCTGGGTGCGCGAGGATGGGGCGTCCTGTGGACCATCTTCCTCGGTCAGGAGCAGCGGGCGCGTCACCGGAGTTGACCTGCTTCCTTCCCATGCGGAGGAGGTGTTTGGTAAAATGCCAAAGAAAGATAGAGAGAGAAGAAGAAGAATGACGTGTGGGCCCCACCAGTCATAACAGTCAACTTAACAGTCAATATTAACGAAGTTGATTTTGCCGCCACGTCTGCCCTGGCGGGTGGGTCCCGCATGTCATAAACGTGTTTAAATCATCTAAACTGGTAGTTTTTAGTCACAAAATTAGAATTTTTTTTGTAGTTATCAATCATTTTTTTGAATGTGATAGTTCAGTGGGACGGCAACCCTAATGTGGTAGTTTTTTGTCAAATACTCGCTACAGAAGGACCCCGCTGCGGTCGGGGGTGGTGCGAGTCCCTCACACCTGCACAAGCAAATAAGAACTTCGCAGCCAACGCGATAAGGGATCGTCAATCCCTTTAAGGTCACTTACGAAAGTGAGATCTGATAGAGATGATAGTTTATATTTTTGGTATTTTTGTTTATAAGAACAGAAAGTAAAAGCGGAAAAAGTAAAGTAGATGTAGATTGATATGTTGAGAATAGACCCGGGGGCCATAGTGTTCTCTAGTGGCTTCTCTCACGATAGCGATATTCTACGGCGGGTAAACAAATTACTGTCGAGCAATTGATAGAAAAGCGAATAATTATGAGACTATCTAGGCATGATCATTGT
This sequence comes from Secale cereale, assembly GCA_902687465.1. Taxonomy (NCBI): domain Eukaryota; kingdom Viridiplantae; phylum Streptophyta; class Magnoliopsida; order Poales; family Poaceae; genus Secale; species Secale cereale. Next base: position 879,496,457 of record LR738711.1, on the reverse strand, counting down.
ATATAGGCATCATGTCTGAGACAAGTAGACCGACTCCTGCCTGCATCTATTACTATTACTCCACACATCGACCGCTATCCAACATGCATCTAGTGTATTGAGTTCATAAGAACAGAGTAACGCCTTAAGCAAGATGACATGATGTAGAGGGATAAACTCAAGCAATATGATATAAACCCCATCTTTTTATCCTCGATGGTAACAATACAATACGTGCCTTGATGCCCCTACTGTCACTAGGAAAGTACACCGCAAGATTGAACCCAAAGCCAAGCACTTCTCCCATTGCAAGAACTAGAGATCTAGTAGGCCAAACCAAACCAATAATTCGAAGAGACTTGCAAGGATATTATGAGCACACATAAAGAGTTCAGAAAAGAACCAAATATTTCTCATAGATAATATTGATCATAAACTCACAATTCATCGGATCTCGACAAACGCACCGCAAAAAGAGATTACATCGAATAGATCTCCACGAAGACCGAGGAGAACTTTGTATTGAGATTCCAAGAGAGAGAAGAAGCCATCTAGATACTAGCTATGGACCCGAAGGTCTGTGGTAAACTACTCACAACTCATGGTGAGGGCGATGATGATGATGTAGAAGCACTCCGTGATGGATCCCCCCTCCAGCGGAGCTCCGGAACAGGCTCCAAGATGGGATCTCACGGGAACAGAAGGTTACGACGGTATAATTATGGTTTTCTCTCTGTTGCTGATGGTTTTGGGGTACGTAGACTTATATATGAGGAAGGAGGACACCGGGGGACTCACGAGGGCCCCACGAGGCAGGGGGCGTGCCCTGGGAAGGGGGGCGCGCCCCCACCCTCGTGGGCACCTTGTGGCTCCCCTGACGTGGTTCTCAAGTCTCCCGTGCGTGATTTTATCCAAAAATATCTCTCCCGAAGGTTTCATTCCGTTTGGACTCCGTTTGATATTCCTTTTCTGCAAAACCCTGAAACAGGCAAAAAACAGCAATCTAGACTGGGCCTTTGGGTTTTTAGGTTAGTCCCAAAAATGATTTAAAAGTGTATGACAAAGCCCATTAAACATCCGGAACATTATAAATAATAGCATGGAACAATCAAAAATTGTAGATACGTTGGAGACGTATCAAGCATCCCCAAGCTTAATTCCTGCTCGTCCTCGAGTAGGTAAATGATAAAAACATAATTTTTGATGTGGAATGGTAACCAACATAGTTTTTCAATGTAGTTCTCTTCATTGTGGCATGAATGTTCAGATCTGAAAGATTCAAGACAAAAGTCTATATTGACGTAAGAAATAATAATACTTCAAGCATACTAACAAAGCAATCATGTCTTCTCAAAATACTATGGCTAAAGAAAGTTATCCCTACAAGGTCATATAGTCTGGCTATGCTCCCTCTTCATCACACAAAATATTCATATCATGCACATCCCCGATTTCAGCCAAGCACTTGTTTTCATACTCTATTATTTCAAACCTTTCAACTTTCACGCAATACATGAGCGTGAGCCATGGACATAGCACTATGGGTGGAATAGAGGTGGTTGTGGAGAAGACAAAAGGAGGGAGATAGTCTCACATCAACTAGGCGTATCAATGGGCTATGGAGATGCCCATCAATAGATATCGATGTGAGTGAGTAGGGATTGCCATGCAACGGATGCACTAGAGCTAAATATGTATGAAAGCTCATCAAAAGAAACTAGTGGGTGTGCATCCAACTTGCTTGCTCACGAAGACCTAGGGCATTTGAGGAAGCCCATCGTTGGAATATACAAGCCAAGTTCTATAATGAAAATTCCCACTAGTATATGAAAGTGACTAAACATGAGACTCTCTATCATGAAGAACATGGTGCTACTTTGAAGCATAAGTGTGGAAAAAGATAGTAGCAATTGTCCCTTCTTTCTTTTCTCTCATTTTTTTGGAGGGGCTTTCTCTCCTTTTTTATTAGCCCCTCTCTAGTTTTTTGGGCCATCTCTTTTTTTATTGGCCTTTCCTCACATGGGACAATGCTCTAATAATGATGATCATCACACTTTTATTGGTTTACAACTCGATACTACAACAAAGTATGACTCTATATGAATGCCTCCGGTGGTGTACCGGGATGTGCAACGAATCAAGTGTGACATGTATGAAAAATTATGCATGGTGGCCTTGCCACAAATACGATGTCAAATACATGATTATGCGTGGCAATATGACAATATGATGCATGTCATATGAACGGAACGGTGGAAAGTTGCATGGCAATATATCTCGGAATGGCTATGGAAATGCCATGATAGGTAGGTATGGTGGCTGTTTTGAGGAATAATATGGTGGCTGTTTTGAGGAAGGATATATAGTGGGTTTATGGTACCGGCAAACATTGCGCGGTACAAGAGAGGCTAGCAATGGTGGAAGGGTGAGAGTGCGTATAGTCCATGGACTCAACATTAGTCATAAGAACTCATATACTTATTGCAAAAATCTACGAGTCATCAAAACAAAGCAATCAACGCATGCTCCTAGGGGGGAGGTTGGTAGGAGTTAACCATCGCGCGCCCCCGATCTCCACACAAAGGTTGGCACTTTACAAATACCTCATGCTCTAACTTCGTCACATAGCGATTCAGCATACGTGCATGCTACGGGAATCACTAACCTTAACACAAGCATTTCTCAATTTCATAATAACTCCACTAGCATGACTCTAATATCACTATCCTCATATCTCAAAACAATTATCAAGCATCCAACATCTCATCATATTCAACGCACTTAGTGTGAAAGTTTTTACTACATTGATATTGGATGTCTATCATGTGAAGACTAGTTTTATAGCCTAAACACATTACCATGCTGTTTTAATAGACTCTCAAATGAATACAAGTGAAGCATGAGAGTTCAACAATTTCTTCAAAATATAATCACCACCGTGCTCTAAAAGATATAAGTGAAGCACTAGAGCAAAAACTATTCAACTCAAAAGATATAAGTGAAGCACATAGAGTGTTCTATCAATTCCTAGGCCATATTTAACTCTCTCAAATAGGTGTGTACAGCAAGGATAATTGTGGCAAACTAACAAGCAAAGACTCAAATTATACAATACGCTCCAAGCAAAACACATAGCATGTGGTGAATAAAAATATAGCTCCAAGTATAGTTACCGATGGATGAAGATGAAACAGTGGATGCCTTCCCGGGGCATCCCCAAGCTTAGGCTTTTGATTGTACTTGAATTTTACTTGGGATGCCCTGGTCATCCCCAAGCTTAGGCCTTTGCTACTCTTTGTTCCATAGTCCATCAAAGCAATACTCAAGACTTGAAAACTTCACAACACCAAACTTAGACAAAAATTCCCGTGAGCTCCGTTAGTATAAGAAAGCAAACCAACTCAAAGGTACTGCAATGAATTCATTCTTTGTTTATATTGGTGTTAAACCTACTGTATTCCAACTTCTCTATGATTCATACTTCACAATATTGCTCATAGATGCATTGAAATAAGCAAACAACACACAAAAAACAGAATCTGTCAAAAAACAGAACAGTCTGTAGTAATCTGCAGGTTTCGCATACTTCTATAACTCCAAAAAAATCAAACTAAATTGGTAAACGTGAGGAATTTGTCTATTAATCATTTGAAAAAATAATCAACTAAATACGACGCTCCAGTAAAATCTGATGACCGTTCTAGTGAGCACTAACGATTCTGTTTTTCACAGCAAGATCACATAAACTTCACACAAGTCTTCCCAAAGGTTCTACTTGCCACAAACACTAAACATAACATGAAACCAGATCTAAACAGAAGCTAGATGCAATATTTATTCCCTAAAGCAGCAAAAACAAAAAATACAAAATTGGGTTGCCTCCCAGCAAGCGCTATCGTTTTACGCCCCTAGCTAGGCACGATACAAGATAGATCTAGGTATTGCCATCTTAGGAAGGCAATCCATAAGTGGCTCTCATAATAGATTCATATGGTAATTTGATTTTATTTCTAGGAAAGTGTTCCATGCCTTTCCTTAACGGAAATTGGAATCTAATATTTCCTTCCTTCATATCAATAATTGCACCAATCGTTCTAAGGAAAGGTCTACCAAGAATAATAGGACATGAAGGATTACAATCTATATCAAGAACAATGAAATCTACGGGCACATAATTCCTATTGGCAACAATAAGAACATCATTAATTCTTCCCATAGGTTTCTTAATAGTGTAATCCGCAAGATGCAAATTTAAAGAACAATCATCAAGCTCATGGAACCCTAGCAAATCACACAAAGTTTTTGGGATAGTGGAGACACTTGCACCCAAATCACACAAAGAAAAGCATTCATGATCTTTTACTTTTATTTTAATAGTAGGTTCCCACTCATCATAAAGCTTTCTAGGGATAGAAACTTCTAACTCAAGTTTTTCTTCATAAGATTGCATCAAAGCATCAACTATGTGTTTGGTGAAAGCTTTATTTTGACTATAAGCATGCAGAGAATTTAGTATGGATTGCAACAAGGAAGTACAATCAATCAAAGAACAATTATCATAATTGAATCCCTTGAAATCCAAAGTAGTGGGTTCATCACTATGCAAAGTTTTAATCTCTTCACTCCCACTTTTGACAATTTTAGCATCAAGATCTAAAAACTCTGAATCATTGGGACACCTTAAAGTAGAATCATCTCCAATCCTATCTTCATCAAGACTTATACTAAAAAACAAGGATCTAATGGGAGACACATCAATAACTTTCAGATCTTCATCTTTATTTTCATGATAACTAGAAGAACACGCTTTCATATAATTCTCTCGTTCAGCATGCATCCTAGCGGTTCTTTCTTTGCATTCATCAATGGAAATTCTCATGGCTTTGAGAGACTCATTGATATCATGCTTAGGTGGGATAGATCTAAGTTTCAAAGAATCAACAACAAGAGTAATTCTATCCACACTTCTGGCCAATTCATCAATCTTAAGCAATTTCTCTTCAAGCATAGCATTGAAATTCTTTTGCGAGATCATAAACTCCTTAACACTAGTTTCAAATTCAGAAGGCATCTTTCCATAATAGTTGTTGTAGGAATTACCATAACTATTAGAGGAATTACTAGGAAAAGGCGTAGGATTAAAATTCCCTCTATAAGCATTGTTACCAAAATTATTCCTACCAACAAAATTCACATACAAAGATCTATTGTTATTTTCAATCAAAGTGGACAAAGGCATATCATTAGGATCAGAAGAAGCACTCTTAGCAGCAAATAATTTCATAAGTTCATCCATCTTTCCACTCAAAACACTAATTTCTTCAATAGCATGCACTTTTTTACTAGTAGATATTTCGGTGTGCCATTGAGAATAATTAACCATAATATTATCTAGGAGTTTGGTAGCTTCTCCTAAGGTAGTTTCCATGAAAATGCCTCCTGCGGCCGAGCCTAAAAGATTTCTAGAAGCAAAATTCATGCCAGCATAAAAGTTCTGAATAATCATCCATAGATTCAAACCATGTGTAGGGAAATTACGTATCATTAATTTCATTCTCTCCCAAGCTTGTGCAACATGCTCATGATCTAGTTGCTTAAAATAAATAATATCGTTTCTAAGAGAGATGATCTTAGCAGGAGGGAAATACTTAGAGATAAAAGCATCTTTGCACTTATTCCACGAATCAATACTATTTCTAGGCAAAGAGGAAAACCAAGTGTTAGCACGATCTCTAAGTGAAAACGGAAATAACTTCAATTTAACAATATCGTTATGCGTATCCCTTTTCTTTTGCATATCACACAAATCAACAAAGTTGTTTAGATGGGTAGCGGCATCTTCACTAGGAAGGCCGGAGAATTGATCTTTCATGACAAGATTCAACAAAGCAGCATTGATCTCACAAGATTCAGCATTGGTAATAGGAGCAATCGGAGTGCTAATAAAATCATTATTGTTGGTATTGGAGAAGTCACACAATTTGGTATTGTTCTGAGCGATAGTGACAAGCAAGCAATCCAACACACACAAGCGAAACAAGAAGCAAGCGAACAATAAACACACGGCAGAAGAAGGGCAAATAAAACGGCAAGGATGAAGTGGGGGAGAGGAAAACGAGAGGCTAAAAATGTAATGCGAAGGATAAGGGTTTCTGATAGGTACTTGGTATATGACTTTTGCGTAATCCACCCCGGCAACGGCGCCAGAAATTCTTCTTGCTTGTTCTCGAGCTTGCGTTGTATTCCCTCGAAGAGGAAAGGGAGATGCAGCACAATAGCGTAAGTATTTCCCTCAGTTTTTTAAAACCAAGGCATCAATCCAGTAGGAGACCACGCACGAGTCCCTCACACCTGCACAAACAAATAAGAACTTCGCAGCCAACGCGATAAGGGGTTGTCAATCCCTTTATGGTCACTTACGAAAGTGAGATCTGATAGAGATGATAGTTTATATTTTTGGTATTTTTGTTTATAAGAACAGAAAGTAAAAGCGGAAAAAGTAAAGTAGATGTAGATTGATATGTTGAGAATAGACCCCGGGGTCATAGTGTTCTCTAGTGGCTTCTCTCATGATAGCGATATTCTACGGCGGGTAAACAAATTACTGTCAAGCAATTGATAGAAAAGCGAATAATTATGAGATAATCTAGGCATGATCATTGTATATAGGCATCACGTCCGAGACAAGTAGACCGACTCCTGCCTGCATCTACTACTATTACTCCACACATCGACCGCTATCCAGCATGCATCTAGTGTATTGAGTTCATAAGAACAGAGTAACGCCTTAAGCAAGATGACATGATGTAGATGGATAAACTCAATCAATATGATATAAATCCCATCTTTTTATCCTCGATGGCAACAATACAATACGTGCCTTGCTGCTCCTACTGTCACTGGGAAAGGACACCGCAAGATTGAACCCAAAGCCAAGCACTTCTCCCATTGCAAGATCTATAGATCTAGTAGGCCAAACCAAACCAATAATTCGAAGAGACTTGCAAGGATATTATGAGAACACATAAAGAGTTCAGAAAAGAACCAAATATTTCTCATAGATAATCTTGATCATAAACTCACAATTCATCGGATCTCGACAAACACACTGCAAAAAGAGATTACATAGAACAGATCTCCTCGAAGACCGAGGAGAACTTTGTATTGAGATCCAGAGAGAGAGAGAGAAGAAGCCATCTTGATACTAGCTATGGACCCGAAGGTCTGCGGTAAACTACTCACAACTCATGGTGAGGGCGATGATGATGATGTAGAAGCACTCCGTGATGGATCCCCCCTCCGGCAGAGCTCCGGAACAGGCTCCAAGATGGGATCTCACCGGAACAGAAGGTTACGGCGGTGGAATTAGGGTTTTCTCTCTGTTGCTGATGGTTTCAGGGTACGTAGACTTATATAGGAGGAAGGAGGACACCGGGGGACTCACGAGGGCCCCACCAGGCAAGGGGCGCGCCCTGGGAAGGGGGGCGCCCCCCCACCCTCGTGGACACCTCGTGGCTCCCCTGACGTGGTTCTCAAGTCTCCGGTGCGTGATTTTCTCCAAAAATATCTCCCCCGAAGGTTTCATTCCGTTTGGACTCCGTTTGATATTCCTTTTCTACAAAACCCTGAAACAGGCAAAAAAACAGCAATCTGGACTGGGCCTTTGGGTTAGTAGGTTAGTCCCAAAAATGATATAAAAGTGTATGACAAAGCCCATTAAACATCCAAAACATTATAAATAATAGCATGGAACAATCAAAAATTATAGATATGTTGGAGACGTATCATCGACCTGCAGAGCGGGAGTGTGGTGCACTGGGACAAGTTCGAAGGTTTGGGATTGCCGGACCTATCCTCCCGCCTGGTCCATGCTTGGCAGTTTCCGCCGGAGCTCGGCGAGTATCGTTCCTTGCCTGGTAACCATCTCGTGCCCACTCTGTTGTCTCAAGTGTTTGTATGTATGGATAGATCAGTAGGATCGGCTATAAATTGACTGAGCACTGTCGTGTGTGTAGCAGCGCTATTTTGGCAACGGAAGTACTGTGCAGCCGAAACTCACTGGCCGATCAATGGACAATGCTCCATCCAGCAGATGTGCTTCATTTTATCCCATGCATGTTGTTCGCACACGAACACGTCACGTGTACCCTCGACGTCGGGGGTGGTGCACCGCAGCTCACGTCGAAGGAGTCTCACAGGAAGCACGATTCGCAAGTCGACCGGCGAGAGCTTTTGAAGACCCGAAACCCTACACTCCCGTGAGGGACCCCGTCGGGGAGTGCGGCGGCTATGGGATGCCCTAGGTCGGTCAAGCCGCCCCTAGAGCCTCGGTATTCGCAGCTCTCCAACACGAAGAACGACGAAGAACGAGGGAGCAAGAACGAGGGAGGAACAAAACGTAGATGAAAAAGTTGTAGATGCGTATACGATTGTGTGTTGTTCAATCGGCCGTCACTCCTTAGGTATATAAGAGGTGGCTGGACTTCCCGTGCAAGGAAAAGGCTTGGATTCACGTCCAAAACCCTTGCCAAATTCGGATTGGTTTGGTCCGAACTTTCCAAAACTGTTCGGTTTAAACTAGCTGTACCTTGCGGGTAATTTTTGAGGTGGTACACGACCTTGGATGGAAAAGAGCCCAAAAGCAATCTTGACCATTTCGACGAGATGAACAACTTTCATGTTGAACTTTTTTCGATTTGAAGCAATCTTCTAGGCCAAAATGGTCACGCAATACAGGCTGTTATTCGCGCTACCCATCAGACACGTGGCTGGTGGGGCGCGCCACTTATGGCTCTGTGACAGGGCTGTGTTCGGATGGCTGTAACTTTTGTATACGAACTCGGATTGGGACGATTTTTATATCAAAATCGACCGTTTTGACGAGACGCACAACTTTCATGTTGAAACTTTTTCCATTTGAAGTCATCTTAATTGGGTTTCAAGTCATTTGTTAATCTGGTGTCACCATGAGCATATCTGAACTTGTCATAACTTTTGCATCCGGACTCCGTTTTAGACCACTTTCATATCCATATTGATCTTCTCAAAGAAATCCATCTCATGGTTACTTCCAATCATAAGTTTGAAATAATATTGACATAGATTAAAGCAACTTTTACGATTGTACCACTTTTGAGCGTCAACACATGCCCCCCTGTTTTTCGGCAAAGCAAGCGTGCCGAAAAATAATTTGTACCATGTTGGTTCTAAGGACGATGTCAACACCCCATCGGCTATTTATATGCTTAGGACAATAATTATAAATCGGCCATGTTTATGCTAAGGGCGATAGTTATATATCGGCCGTTTGCCTATCTAGGCTTCTTGCCACACACTTGGGTGATACTTCTTTAAATATTTGCCATTGAGAGCTCGAGGTAATAATGTGCCTTGTACGGATTCCACCAAGTATTAGTTTTCGGGAACCACTCTTGTAATCTTAAAAGGACCTTCCCAACTTGGAGACCACTTCCCGAACTTTCTATCTCTTGAACCAATTGGTAGAATCACCTTCCACACGAGATCGCCAACTTGAAAATTCTTCAACTTGACCTTCTTATTGTAAGCTCTTGCCACCCTCAACTTATCCCTCTCTATGGCCTTTAAAGCAACCAAACGTTTATCGGTAACTTCATCAATATTTTCCACCAGCAAGTTATAGAAGTCCACAGGCGAAAAATCATTTTGTTTGGCTATTCTCAAAGCATTCAAATTCACTTCCACTGGTAAAATGGCCTCCTGACCATATACGAGCTCATATGGAGTCACCTTTGTAGCACCATGCCTTGAGATCCTATGTGCCCACAAAGCTTCGGACAATAGCTCATGCCATCTCCTTGGATTATCCTCAATCTTCTTCTTGATGAGCTTGATTAATATTTTATTACTAGACTCAGCTTGTCCATTGGCTTGGGCATAATATGGAGAGGAATTGAGCAACTTTATCTTATATGATTCAGCAAATTCTCTGACTTGATGTGACATAAAGGATGAACCTTGGTCCGTAGTTAATGTTTGAGGAATGCCGAATCTATGAATAATATGCTCAGTTATGAATTGAATTACCTCTGTATGCGTCATATTTTTGAGTGGTATTGCTTCAGACCATTTAGTGAAATAATCAGTCACCACCAACACGAACCGGTGCCCCTTTGAAGAAGAAGGCTGAATCTCTCCAATAAAATCTAATCCCCAACCTCTAAAAGGCCACGGCTTGATAATAGGATGTAACATAGCAGCGGGAGCCAACTGAATATCACCAAACTTTTGACAAGCTTCACATCCTTTGTAATACCGGAAGCAATCATTAACCATCGTTGGCTAATAAAACCCAGCACGTCGTAATAGCCATTTCATCTTGGGAGCCGACTGATGAGTGCCACAAATACCTTCATGGACCTCTCCCATAGCAACTCTCGCTTGGTCCTCGTCCAAGCACTTTAAAAGAACATCATCAACCGTTCGGCGATAGAGACCATCATCTCTCATTGTGTATTTGAAAGCCATACGCCGAACAGTCCTGTCCACCCTTTTACTAGGATCACACAAATAATCAATAATGGGTTTCCTCCAGTCTTGATTTTCTCCTGCATTAAATTTTTCATTAGTGGCCGAAACGGTGGGCTCTGGTTCGGCCTCCCCTATGTTGGCAAGACTAGACATCGGCCTTTGAGAAATATGAAACATGCCACGATCAACATGATAGCCGGATGCTTGTTGTGCCAACTCATTTGCTCTCCAATTGTCATGTCTAGATATATGAGCAATGCTAAAATAATCCAAATCTGAAATTATATCTAGACATTTATCAAGATAAACATTAAGTGATTCGTCAAAACATTGAAAGACTTTGGATATTTGTTGCACTACTAATAATGAATCACCAAAAGCCTCAGTATGTGTAGCACCAATGGCAAGCAACATCTCTAAGCCGAATAACAATGCTTCATATTCGGCTTGATTATTTGTGCAAAAGTATTCTAAGCGGCATGAGGCTTCAAAAACTGCACCATGAGGAGATATATAAACAATACCAACACCTTGGCCACTGAACCATCAAAATATAATCTCCATGGTGCTAATGAGACAACGTTTATATCAATATCATGCTTGTCATCAATACAATGCTCAACAATAAAATTAGCAACAATTTGGCCTTTCATGGATTTCAGAGATTCATAAGCCAAATCATATTCAATTAAAGCATAAGCCCACTTGCCAATTCTACCACTAAGAATTGGCCTATGCAACATGTATTTGATGACATCAGTTTGACAAACTATAATGCAAGTACTAGGCACTAGATAATGTCTCAATTTTGTGCAAGCATAATATAAGCATAAGCATAGTTTCTCAATAAATGTATACCTTGTCTCGGCGTCCAATAACCGTCGGCTCAAATAAGTAATAGCATGCTCCTTTCCTTCGGTCTCTTGAGTCAAAACAGCACCAATAACACCTTCCTCTGCTGCAACGTAAAGTCTAAATGACTCCCTGTGCCTGGGCGCTTTCATAACTGGAGGAGTGCACAAATATTTCTTAATCATATCAAATGCCTCTTGCTGTTTTGCTCCCCAAGTAAAATCAACATCATTCTTTAACCGAAGGATAGAGTAAATGTTTCAACCTTTCCTGATAGATTGGCTATGAACCTCCTCAAATAATTGACCTTGCCAAGGAATTTTTGCATATCTCTCTTGCATGTTGGAGCCCCTACTTTCTGTATAGCTTCTATCTTTTTGGGATCAATTTCCACGCCATCTTCATGAATAATGAAACCCAGAAACTTCCCAGCCGATACACCAAAGGCACACTTCAAAGGATTCTTTTTCAGCCCATATTTCTTCATTCTTTCAAAGGCCAAACGCAAATCGGCTAAGTGAGATTCAAAAGCATCCGATTTGACAACAATATCATCAATATAAACCTCAAGTATAACACCAAGTAAATCATGAAAAAATAAATTCATAGCCCTTTGATACGTGGCACCGGCATTTTTTAATCCAAAGGTCATCACTGTCCACTCAAATAAACCAAGAAAAACAGGACATCGAAAAGCCGTTTTGGACATGTCCTCTTCGGCCATAAAAATCTGGTTATACCCCGCATTACCATCAAGAAAGCTAATGACCTTATGTCCAGAAGCATCATTAATAAGCATATCGGCTATTGGCATGGGATACTCATCTTTAGGTGTAGCTCTATTCAAATCTCTGAAATCAATGCACACCCTCAACTTGCCAGAGCCTTTCTTCTCTACTGGTACAATGTTAGAAATCCACTCGGCATACCTGCAAGGTCTAATAAAATTAGCTTTAAGAAAACGACCGATCTCTTCCTTGATCCGGTCATACGTTTTTGGATTAAACTTTCTGGCCGATTGCTTGTATGGTCTAAAACCGACCTTTATAGGTAACCGATGCTCCACTAGCTCTCGGCTTAAACCCGGCATCTCATGATATTCCCATGCAAAGCAACAAACATATTCTATCAATAGCTCGATCAACTTAGCCTTATGATCAGCTCTTAAATTTTTGTTTACAAATGTCGGCCTAGGAATTGAACCATCTCCTATATCTATCTCTTCTAATGGATCGGCCGATGTAAAACCTTGTCCTAACTTATCCATATCATCTAACTCTTCTATGGACTCATACATATCGTTCTCATTGGACCGATATTCTACAAGACGCTTTTGTAACCACTCTGAGTTAGGATCCATTTAAATACATCATACCTTGGAGCCGATTATCGCCAACCGGCTTTAAAGAAACGGGCACGAAACCACTTTTTATGGCGCTAAGAAAATCATATTCTGATAAGTCGCGCCCCGTCAAGCAAGTAGCATTGGGATGTTGCCAATCCACCGATTCATCGGCCAAAGCAACACAAGCTGAATTATCCGCAGGAATCACTTCTACTTCATCATCAACCCATTGAATCAAAAATTGGTGCATAGTAGATGACACACATTGGTTCGCATGAACCCAATCGCGGCCTAATATCACATTGTAGTTACCTTGCACCTCGGCGACAAAGAATGCGGTAGCCAAAGTTTTGCTTCCCACCGTAAGCTCCACATACATCACACCTTTGGCTTCAGTTTTCTCTTTGCCTTCAAATCCATTAAGCACCATGTTGGTCTTTATTAACTCTTCATCACGCAGCCCCAATTTTTTGAAGACCGAATATGGCATAAGATTAACCACAGCACCACCATCGACAAGCATTCTAGCAACCGGCGATCCATTAATATGACCTTTAAGGAACAATGGCTTCAAGTGCGTCACCGGTTCTTTTGGCTTCTCAAATATAGCATTTTTAGGACCAAAATCTAGTTGAGCTACTTCCCCTTCTTCATCTATAGCACGAAATTCAGCGGGTAAGTAATACACCATATTAATATCCATACCTTCATGAACTGGTGTAGACTCATAATCAAGCATTTCATCTCCTTCCGCAAGCATGTCCACTGACTCCGAAATATCTTCAAGGGAAGGGGAAGTAGTAGGCAAAGTGGACGATGTAATAGTAGCCGCATCATCCTCCATTGGTGGTGTAGGTGTTGCTATGATCAATGCAGAAGCTGCAATGTTTTGCTTTTGCTTTGGCCTCCACACTTGTTTTGGGGGTACCATGGGACGACTTTCATTGAATAATTTATCCCTTAGCTTTTCTGCTTCTTGTTCCTCCTTCTCATGACTCCTCATGCGCTGCAATCTCCTTTTTTGCGCCTTGATCAGACCGAAAGGACACCACTTAGGCTGAGTATATTTTGGATCCCTCGACTTGGCTTTGCTTATGCTAGCTTCATGATCATTAGCCATGGGGCCTTGCTGGACCGCAGCCACATCTTTATTAGAATCAGCCGGATTATCAACAATAACCGGCTCTTTGATTATTAATTCTTTAGTGCCTATCATAATAGTTTCGCCACTAGCATTCTTCTCCTTTTGCTTGCTAGGCTCTGAAATTTCAGCACTTGGTGATTTGGCACGCCACACTTGCCGGTTGACCCTTTTTTGATTTTCTTGCATTGGCCGATTGACACCATTGTTCAAACGGCCTCGTGTGGGATAAGAAAGCCTCTCATGAACGGGCCTCCTTGTTTCTGCCCAACCCGGATGAAAAGCATAAAGGGCCATTGGGGGTTGCCCCCATCCTCCATTGAAGCCTCACATGTAGTATGGCGCATAGGGGGGCGGCGCCATCCATGGTCCTGGTGCCCATGACCCATATGGCCTTGCGTGATGATGAGATTCTTCCCTCGGAGGTGATCTTGAGCACTTCAAATTTGATGACCGGTTAGAGCTAGAACCGGCCGCTTAATTGGCATACTTGGACAACAGCATATCAAAAGTTGGCTTGATTCTCTTGCGCTGCACTTTAGCTTCATTCGTCTTCCACTTGCCAACCTCTGGACTCTTGGGCTTAACAAATTTGACATGAGTGTTCTCCTGCACTTGTGATTGCCCCCCGAGTGTAGGATTCTTGATGGTGATCTTGATTATCTCCTTGCCACCGGGTTGCTTGTCAAGCACAACTTGTCTCCCCAAGACCTTGTTGCTCTCCTCATTTTTCCTGGGCTCACCAATGACAATATTATTTTTATTAGCTGATTCGGCTATGTTGGGCCGAATTAACATCTTCTTCCCCTCCAAATCCATGGTGTTCATTGGGAAAGGCTGCTTATCAACTTGCATTTCAGAAAAATTCAATCGTCCATCATTAATGGCCGATTGTATCTGTCGTCGAAAAACATTACAATCATTAGTAGCATGAGAAAAAGAATTATGATACTTGCAATAAGCACGCCGTTTCAGCTCTTCGAACGGCGGTAAAGTATGAGATATTCTAATAATCTTGGCTTGTAACAAAGCATCAAATATTCTATCACACTTAGTAATGTTGAAAGTAAATTTCATCTCTTCATCACGATTCTTATGAATCGGCTTTAAATCATTGCAAGTAAATGGTTTGGCCTTAGATGGCCAAACAAATTCAGCAGCATACTAATCACCCTCATCGTCCGAGTGGTCACTACCATACTCAACCATATTCTTTTTCGAACGATCAGTTTTATATCTATGCACCTCTTTAAGATCTTTGCTTCGGCTTTCTTGAGCCAAAGCCCTTTGCAAGACTTGGTTGATATTTAAAAACTCGTATCCTTCTAGCCTTTCTCTAATGTGAGTTCTCAAACCACTAAGCACAAGATCAGCCAAATCTCTCTCGGTTATCACCAAACTATAGCACCGGTTTTTTGTATCCCTAAATCTTTTGACATAATCGGAGACCGATTCATCAAACTTTTGCTTAACCGATGTAAGATGGGATAGCTTAAGCTCATTGTCACCACTGTAGAAGTGATCATGAAACTTTTGTTCCAAGTGAAACCATGTAGTAATAGAACCAGGTGGTAACGCAGAAAACCACGAGAAAGCAGTACCGGTTAAAGATAAAGGAAAATAACGTACTCTCCACTCATCTCATGAACTTGCCTCACCTAATTGTGCCAAGTACTGACTAACATGCTCCTAGGTGGTTTTTGTGCCCTTTCCATTAAACTTAACAAAATCTGGAATTTTATATCCCGGAGGGCATTGAATTGCATCAAAGTATTCTGGATATGGCTTCTGATAAATACGGTTCCTTCGCAACTCAACTCCAAAATTCTCTCGGAGCATCTTAGCCATCTCCCCTCTAAGATTAGCTAGACCATCATCCACGGTGGACGATGAAGCTTGTGGTGGTAGCATAGGAGGAGTAGGGTTAGTAGTTGCAGGTGTGAATTGTGGCATGCATGCCGAATTGTAATTCGGCAGTGATCTAATAGGGTTTGCTCTTGTAAGTAGGTTTTTGTTCGGCGTCACCACCGAACTTGGCATACTCATGATAGGATTAATGGGTGCAGCAACAATTTGATTTGTGGGGCTAGGATAAAAATTCATCGGCACGGGGGGCGCCGATGATATAGGTAAAGTTGGACTAGGGATTTCTGCGGTAATAGGCACACCAACATTACCACTAGATGATTGAGGCACACTATTTTTAGCATTACTATTTTCCAAGAAAATTTGGTATAAAAGATTATTGCTATCAGTAATGCGACTATCAATTTCAGCCCATACCTCAGGAGAGAAGGTATTACTTACAGAGGGTTTAACCTGTTCATCATGAAGAGGAGGAAACTTGATTTCTCCAACCGGAGTGATATTGCCTTGACGATCCTTTTTGAACTTAGCAAGGAACTCCTGCATCTCCTTCTCTTCACGTGCCTTCTTGTACTCCTCATAAGCTTGGCGATGTTCCTCCGATAACTCCTCAAAATTGGGCTTGATTATGTTATCGGCGTCGATTTCCGAGGGTTTGGGGATCTTGTCGTTGCCAGACATGATGGATGATGATGATGATTGACCTTTTTCCCCAGCGGAGTCGCCAAAAAGTGTGTTCGCACACGAACACGTCACGTGTACCCTCGACGTCGGGGGTGGTGCAACGCAGCTCACGTCGAAGGAGTCTCACCGGAAGCGCGATTTGCAAGTCGACCGGCGAGAGCTTTTGAAGACCTGAAACCCTACACTCCCGGGAGGGACCCCGTCGGGCAGTGCGGCAGCTATGGGCTGTCCTAGGTCGGTCAAGCCGCCCCTAGAGCCTCGGTATTCGCAGCTCTCCAACAGGAAGAACGACGAAGAACGAGGGAGCAAGAATGAGGGAGGAACAAAAGGTAGATGAAAAAGTTGTAGATGCGTTTACGATTGTGTTTTGTTCAATCGGCCGTCACCCCTTAGGTATATAGAAGGTGGCTGGACTTCCCGTGCAAGGAAAAGGCTTGGATTCACATACAAAACCCTAGCCAAATTCGGATTGGTTTGGTCCGAACTTTCCAAAACTGTTCGGTTTAAACTGGCCGTACCTTGCGGGTAATTTTTCAGGTGGTAAACGACCTCGGATGGAAAAGAGCCCAAAAGCAATCTTGACCGTTTCTACGAGTCAAACAACTTTCATTTTAAACGTTTTTGTATTTGAAGCCATCTTCTAGGCCAAAACGGTCACGCAATACAGGCTGTTATTCGCGCTACCCATCAGACACGTGGCTGGTGGGGCGCGCCACTTATGGCTCTGTGATAGGGCTGTGTTCGGATGACGGTAATTTTTGCATAGGAACTCCGATTGGGACGATGTTTATATCAAAATCGACCGTTTCGACGAGGCGCACAACTTTCATGTTGAAACTTTTTCCATTTGAAGTCATCTTATTTGGGTTTCAAGCCATTCTTTAATCTGATGTCACCATGAGCATCTCTGAACTTGTCATAACTTTTGCATCCGGACTCCGTTTTAGACCACTTTCATATCCATCTTGATCTTCTCAAAGAAAGTCATCTCATGGTGAATTCCAATCATAAGTTTGAAGTAATCTTGACATAGATTAAAGCAACTTTTACGATTGTACCACTTTTGAGCGTCAACACATGTATGGTTAGATCAATAGGATCGACTGTAAATCGACTGAGCACTGTCGTGTGTGTAGCAGCGCTCTTTTGAGAAGCAACATATATAGGAGTAGTTTTTTTAGCTGCACACACTGTCCCAGATCCCACATGCATGTATGTACTACACATACAACCATAGAAAATATTGATCTCTATCCTGCAACCACACAAAACTACTTAAATCCTTTACACTGGTCCCGATTCATGTATGAATCCAAAATGAGTATCTCTCTTTTTGTTGAGAGTACGTTGTACACTACATATGTATAGGACTAGGGTCTGTATTTATACCATTGTATCTCTCTCTCCCCTCGTATATTTGTACATCTTGGGAGACAAGTAGAGGCCGGTTGATAACCCACAAGTGTAGGGGATCGCAACAGTTTTCGAGGGTAGAGTATTCAACCCAAATTTATTGATTCGACACAAGGGGAGCCAAAGAATACTCGTAAGTATTAGCAGCTGAGTTGTCAATTCAACCACACCTGGAAACTTAGTATCTGCAGCAAGATAGTTTAGTAGCAAAGTAATATGATAGTGGCGGTAGCGGCAATAAAAGTAACGATAGTGTTTTTGTAGTTTTTGTAATAGTAGCAATGGAAAAGTAAATAAGTAACAAGCAATATGAAAAAAAACTCGTAGGCATTGGATCGGTGATGGCAAATTATGTCAAATGCAATTCATCATGTAGAAGTTATAACCTAGGGTGACACAGAACTAGCTCCAGTTCATCAATGCAATGTAGGCATGTATTCCGAATATAGTCATACGTGCTTATGGAAAAGAACTTGCATGACATCTTTTGTCCTACCCTCCCGTGGCAGCAGGGTCCTATTGGAAACTAAGGGATATTAAGGCCTCCTTTTAATAGAGTACCGGACCAAAGCATTAACACATAGTGAATACACGAACTCCTCCAACTATGGTCATCACCAGGAGTGTTCCCGATTATTGTCACTTCGGGGTTGCCGGATCATAACACGTAGTAGGTGACTATAGACTTGCAAGATAGGATCAAGAACACACATATATTCATGAAAACATAATAGATTCAGATCTGAAATCATGGCACTCGGGCCCTAGTGACAAGCATTAAGCATAGCAAAGTCATAGAACATCAATCTCAGAACATAGTGGATACTAGGGATCAAACCCTAACCAAACTAACTCGATTACATGATAGATCCCATCCAACCCATCACCGTCCAGCAAGCCTACGATGGAATTACTCACGCACGGCGGTGAGCATCATGGAATTGGTGATGGAGGAAGGTTGAAGATGACGATGGCGACGATCTCCACTCTCGGGAGCCCCGAACGGACTCCAGATCAGCCCTCCCGAGAGAGATTAGGGCTTGGCGCTCTGTCTCATGAAACGTGATAATTCTTTCTCCTTGATTTTTTTTCTCCCCGAAAGTGAAGATATAGGATCTGGGGGTACGTCGGTAAGGCACCAGGGGGCCCACGAGGCAGGGGCGCGCCCTGGGCAGGTGGGCACACCCCCCACCCTCGTGGACAGGCCCTGGGCCCCCTAGTGTGGATTTTCTTGCAGATATTTTTTATATTTTCTAAAATAATTCTCCGTTGATTTTCAGGCGATTCCGAGAACTTTTTATTCTGCACAAAAACAACACCATGACAGTTCTAGTGAAAACAGCGTCAGTCCGGGTTAGTTCCATTCAAATCATGCAAGTTAGAGTCCAAAACTAGGGCAAAAGGGTTTCAAAAAGTAGATACGTTGGAGACATATCAACTCCCCCAAGCTTAAACATTTGCTTGTCCTCAAGCAATTCAGTTGATAAACTGAAAGTGATAAAGAAAAAACTTTGACAAACTTTGTTTGCTCTTGTTGTTGTAAATATGTAAGCTAGCATTCAGGTTTTCAACAAGATCATGAACTAACCACATTCACAATAACTTTCAGGTCTCAAGACTACTCACATCAATGGCATAATCAACTAGCGAGCAATAATAATGAACCTCGAATGACAACACTTTCTCAAAACAATCATGATATGATATAACAAGATGGTATCTCGCTAGCCCTTTCTGAGACCGCAAAACATAAATGCAGAGCACCTTTAAAGATGAAGTACTGACTAGACATTGTAATTCATGGTAAAAGAGATCCAGTCATGATCATACTCAATGCAAATTAATAGTAATACATGCAACGACAAATGTGCTCTCCTACTGGTGCTCTTTGATAAGAGGATGATGACTCTGGATAAAAGTAAATAGATAGGCCCTTCGCAGAGGGAAGCAGGGATTTGTAGAGGTGCCAGAGCTCGATTTTTAAATAGAGATGAATAACATTTTGAGCAGTATGCTTTCATTGTCAACATAACAACCAATAGTCTCGATATCTCCCATGCTACGCACATTATAGGCGGTTTCCAAACAGAATGGTAAAGTTTATACTCCCCCAACCACCAACAAGCACACTCCACGGCCATCCCGAAACAACGGGTACCGTCCAAACCAGCAACAACCCTGGGGGAGTTTTGTTTAATTATTATGATTTTGAGCATGGGACTGGGCATCCCGATTACCAGCCATTTTCTCATGAATGATGAGCGGAGTCCACTCATCGTGAGAATAACCCTCCTAGCATGGAAGATATAGACAGCCCTAGTTGATACATGAGCTGTTCGAGCATACTAAACAGAATTTCATTTGAAGGTTTAGAGTTTGGCACATACAAATTTACTTGGAACGGCAGGTAAATACCATATATAGGAAGGTATAGTGGACTCATATGGAATAACTTTGGGGTTTATGGAAGTGGATGCACATGCAGTACTCCCGTTTAGTACAGGTGAAGGCTAGAAAGAGACTAGGAAGCGACCAGCTAGAGAGCAACACCGGTCATGAACATACATTAAAATTAATCCATAATGAATGCAAGCATGAGTAGGATATAAATCACCATGAACATAAATATCGTGAAGGCTATGTTCATTTGTTTCAACTACATGCGTGAACATGTGCCAAGTCAGGTCACTTAAATCATTTAAAGGAGGATACCACCCATCATACCACATCACAACCATTTTAATATCACGTTGGCACGCAAGATAGACCATTATAAACTCTCAGCTAATTAAGCATGGCATAAGCAGCTATGATCTCTAATTGTCATTGCAAGCATGTTTCATTCATAACAAGCTGAATCAGGAACGATGAGCCATCATATTTACAAAAACAAGAGAGGTTGAGTTCATACCAACTTTTCTCATCTCAATTAGTTCATCATATACCATCCTTATTTCCTTTCACTCGCACGACCGAACGGTGTGAATAATAATAATAGTGCACGTGCATTGGACTAAGCTGGAATCTGCAGACATTTAATACAAGAGAGAAGACAAGGTAATATGGCTCAAGATTAAATCAACAACAAAGCATAAAAGAGCCACTAAGCAATTTCAATCATGGTCTTCTACTCTTAACTCCCAAAGAAAAGAAACGAAACTATTTACACGGGAAAGCTCCCAACAAGCAAAAGAAGAATGGGAAATCTTTTTAGGTTTTCATTTTTAACTACTACTACAAACAAAGAAAGTAAACTAGCTAGAAGCTACAACTAATATTTTTTGTTTTTCTGGATTTTCTAGCACGCAAGAAAAAGACTAAGAAAAAGAAATTGAAACTAAGCATGGATGGTAAAGTGAAAGAGTGTGAGCTCCGACAACTAGAATAAGTGTGAACATGAATGTAAGTCGGTGAGAAACACGTACTCCCCCAAGCTTAGGATTTTTGGCCTAAGTTGGTCTATGGTCAGTACTGGCCTGACGGATATCCAAAGTCGTAGTTGGGGTTGTACTGGGATGCAGCAGATACTGCATGCTGAGCTGCATCTCGAAGGCGGGCTGCCTCCGACATGTTATAATAAGCATTTGCCTCCTCCATAGTTATAGTGTATCGCCCTTTTTCCTGAAACTTGAACAAAGTAGGGGCAGGAAGAACAATAGGGATGGCATGCTGCCTGTTAAAGATTAGTCGATATTTGAGGGTCTGATCATCCCACTCTATAAACCTGTGACTAGTCATAGCATGGCAATCTAAATGAGCAGGGGGTAAAGGTTCATCATTCACGTGCACAGACACACCAAGAATGCGGGCTATGCGGGTAGCATAGATCCCACCAAATAAATCTCCATGCAACCCATTATGGTGTAGTCTAGATGCAACAATGGCTCCCAAGTTATATTGCCTATCACCTAGTATGGCACTCCTGAGAACACTAAGATCAGGTACACATATGTGACAAGCCTCATCCTTACCGTTTATGCATCTACCGATAAAGAGAGCAAAGTAATGGTAGCTTGTGTGATTTCCCTGGATTCCCCCACTATAATACTAGCAAGGAATTCTCTAAATTCAGATTTGCGAGGATCACTCATACTGCCCCACTGTGGGAGCTTGCAAGCATAATTAAAATCCTCTAAATCCATGGTATAAGATTTATCATATAGGTCAAACAGTACAGTGTGAGAATTACGTGAAGATGGAAATTTAAACCTTCTCACAAAGCTATCAGTAAAGCCACGGTATTGAGGACACTTATCTTGTATGAAGTCCTCGAGGTCAGCATTGCGCACGTATGCGCAAAATTTATCATTGATGCCATCTTGACCCATGAACTCATCTGACGGCCATTCACAGGGCCGTACATCGGCATCCCTCGGTAGTTCATCGTCCGGCTCCCGGAACGCAAGCCACGGTTCTTGCTTCCTTGAAGAACCACCTTGAAAGTTTCTCCTAGACATTTTCTGAAATTTTCTGAAATTTTTAGTAACTTCAAAATAAAAGTTAACCAAACTCAATAAGATTGATAGCAACAACTCCTATAAGTGCCTAGAGACTATATCATGCATTAGAACTACTTGGGACCAAGAAAATTTGACATGCAAGCTCAAGAACAAGGTCACCACAGCAGCATAAATTTGCAACAAATAAAGCACTAGAACAAAAACTAATTGGACCAATGGAGGAGTCACATACCAAGGAACAATCTCCCCAAACAGTTTCGTGAATGGTGCTTTGAGCAAGGAGATCGAAAATGGCAGCAGGATGAGCTAGAACTCGGGTTTGAGCTGGTTGGAGTTTTTTTTGGAGGAAGAAGAAGAGCATGGGTGCAAGGATAAGAGGAGGGGGCCACGTGGGGCCCATGAGGCAGGGGGTGCGCCCTGGACCCTCGTGGCCACGTGCTAGCTCCCCTCGCTGTGTGTTCAGTGCCATATTTCCTCAAATATTCTAGAAAAAAAAAATCATATTTCATTTTCATGGCATTTGGGGAACTTTTATTTTTGGGATATTTTTTATTGCACGGATAAGTCTGGAAACAGACAAAAAATACTATTTTTTTTTCTTTATTTATCCTAATTAACAGAAAGTAAAAGGAGGGTATAGAAGGTTTGTGCTATCTAGATTCACCTATCCCATGCTCATCAAAAGGAATCCATTAACAAGGTTGATCAGGTCTTGTTAATAAACTCTTTCCGAGTAACATGAAACCGAAGAATTTTTGAATAACACTAGGTTACCTCAATGGGGATATGTATGTCCCCAACAATAAGAATGTCATATGCTTTCTTGATAGTAGGAATAGGAAACTCAAAACCTCCAATAGTGATAGTTGAAGTTTTTCCAATATAATTGATACTGTGGACCTAAGGTTGTTTCCTTGGAAAGTGTACCGTATGCTCATTACCATTGACATGATAAGTGACATTGCCTTTGTTGCAATCAATAACAGCCCCTGCAGTATTCAAAAAGGGTCTTCCAAAAATAATAGACAAACTATCGTCCTCGGGAATATCAAGTATGACAAAGTCCGTTAGAATAGTAACATTTGCAACTACAACATGCACATCCTCACAAATACCGACAGGTATATCAGTTGATTTATCAGCCATTTGCAAAGATATTTCAGTAGGTGTCAACTTACTCAAGTCAAGTCTACGATATAAAGAGAGAGGCATAACACTAACACCAGCTCCAAGATCACACACAGCAGTTTTAATATAGTTTCTCTTAAAGGAGCAAGGTATAGTAGGTACTCCTGGATCTCCTAATTTATTAGGCATTCCACCTTTAAAAGTGTAATTGGCAAGTATGGTGGAAATTTCTACTTCAGGTATCTTTCTTTTGTTGGTAATAATATCTTTCATATACTTAGCATAAGGATTTGTTTTAAGCACATCACTCAAACGCATACGCAAAAAGATAGGTCCAATCATTTCAGCAAAGCGCTCAAAATCATCATCATCCTTTTTCTTGGATGGTTTCAGAGGAAAAGGTATGGGTTTCTGAACCCATGGTTCTCATTCCCTACCGTGCTTCCTAGCAACAAAGTCTCTCTTATTATAACGTTGATTCTTTGATTGTGGGTTATCAAGATCAACAGCAGGTTCAATCTCTACATCATTATTATTGCTAGGTTGAGCATCATCATGAACATCAGCATTAATATTATCACTAGGTTCTTGTTCATTACCAGATTGTGTCTCAGCATCAGAAACAGATATATCATTGGGATTCTCAGGTGGGTCAGCTACAGGTTCACTAGAAGCATGCAAAGTCCTATCATTTTTCTTTTTCTTCTTCTTAGAAGAACTAGGTGCATCTAAATTAGCTCTCTGAGAATCTTGCTCAATTCTCTTAGGGTGGCCCTCAAGATGCAGAGGTTCCTGAGTCATTTTACCACCTCTAGTTGCAACTCTAACAACATAGTCATTATTCTTACTATTTAATTCATTGAGCAAATCGTTCCGAGCCTTAAGTACTTGTTCTACTTGAGTGGTGACCATGGAAGCATGTTTACTAATAAGTTTCAGTTCACCTTTAGCTCTGGACAGATAATCACTCAAGCGTTCAATCATATAAGCATTGTGTTGTAATTGTCTACCAACATAAGCATTGAAGTTTTCTTGTTTGATAATAAAATTGTCAAACTCATCTAAGCATTGGCTAGCAGACTTATAACGAGGAATATCACCTTCATCAAATTTATAAAGAGAATTTACCTTTACTACATGTGTCGGGTTATCAAGACCATGTATTTCTTCAATAGGAGGTAAATTCTTAACATCTTCAGCTTTAATACCTTTTTCTTTCATAGATTTCTTTGCCTCTTGCATATCTTCAGGACTGAGGAATAGAACACCTCTTTTCTTCGGAGTTGTCTTAGGGGCTGGTTCAGGAAGTGTCCAATTATTTTCATTGGCCAGCATGTTATTCAATAGTAATTCAGCCTGTTCAACTATTCTTTCCTTGAAAACATAACCAGCACAACTATCCAGGTGGTCTCTCGAAGCATCGGTTAGTCCATTATAAAAGACATCAAGTATATCATGCATCTCAAGAGGGTGATCAGGAAAAGCATTAAGTAATTGGAGAAGCCTCCCCCAAGCTTGTGGGAGACTCTCTTCTTCAATTTGCACAAAGTTATATATTTCCCGTAAGGCAGCTTGTTTCTTATGAGCGGGAAAATATTTAGCAGAGAAGTAATACATCATATCCTGGGGACTACGCACACAACCAGGATCAAGAGAATTAAACCAAGTCTTAGCATCACCCTTTAACGAGAAAGGAAATAGCTTAAGGATATAGTTGTAACGAATCTTTTCATCGTTGGTAAACAGGGTGGCTATATCATTCAACTTAGTAAGATGTGACACAACAGTTTCAGACTCATAGCCATGGAAAGGATCAGATTCAACCAAAGTAATTAACTCAGGGTCAACAGAGAATTCATAATCCTTATCAGTAACACAGATAGGTGAAGTAGCAAAAGCAGGGTCATGTTTCATTCTAGCATTCAAAGACTTTTATTTCAGCTTAGCTAATAACTTCTTAAGATCATATCTATCATTGCAAACAAGAAAGTCTCCAGTAGTTTCTTCATCCATAACATAACCCTCAGGCACAACGGGCAATTCATATCTGTTGGGAGTAGTTTAATCATCACTTTCATAAATATCATCAGTTTTAACATTCACACTCTCCCTAACCTTAGCAATTTGTTCATCTAGAAATTCACCTAGTGGCACAGTATCAGGCATAGAGGTAGTTTCATCATACATAGCAGAAGTAGCATCATCAAGAACATACGACATATCAGATTCAATAACAGGAGTAGGTATCGCAAGTTTACTCATAACAGAAGGAGAATCAAGTGCAGAGCTAGATGGCAGTTCCTTACCTCCCCTCGTAGTTGAGGGTAAGATCTTAGTTTTTGAGTCCTTCAAATTCTTCATAGTGATCAACAGATATAAATACCAAGTGACTTCAAGAATAGAGCTATGTTCCCCGGCAAGGGTGCCAGAAAATAGTCTTGATAACCCACAAGTGTAGGGGATCGCAACAGTTTTCGAGGGTAGAGTATTCAACCCAAATTTATTGATTCAACACAACGGGAGCCAAAGAATACTCTTAAGTATTAGCAGCTGAGTTGTCAATTCAACCACACCTGGAAACTTAGTATCTGCAGCAAGATAGTTTAGTAGCAAAGTAATATGATAGTGGCGATAGCGGCAATAAAAGTAACGATAGTGTTTTTGTAGTTTTTGTAATAGTGGCAACGGAAAAGTAAATAAGCAACAAGCAATATAGGAAGAGCTCGTAGGCATTGGATCGGTGATGGGAAATTATGTTGGATGCAATTCATCATGTAGAAGTTATAACCTAGGGTGACACAGAACTAGCTCCAGTTCATCAATGCAATGTAGGCATGTATTCCGAATATAGTCATACGTGCTTATGGAAAAGAACTTGCATGGCATCTTTTGTCCTATCCTCCCGTGGCAGCGGGGTCCTATTGGAAACTAAGGGATATTAAGGCCTCCTTTTAATAGAGTACCGGACCAAAACATTAACACATAGTGAATACATGAACTCCTCAAACTATGGTCATCACCGGGAGTGGTCCCGATTATTGTCACTTCGGGGTTGCCGGATCATAACACGTAGTAGGTGACTATAGAATTGCAAGATAGGATCAAGAATGCACATATATTCATGAAAACATAATAGGTTCAGATCTGAAATCATGGCTCTCGGGCCCTAGTGACAAGCATTAAGCATAGCAAAGTCATAGCAACATCAATCTCAGAACATAGTGGATACTAGGGATCAAACCCTAACAAAACTAACTCGATTACATGATAGATCCCATCCAACCCATCACCGTCCAGCAAGCCTACGATGGAATTACTCACCGGAAGGTTGATGATGGAGGAAGGTTGACGATGACGATGGCGATGATCTCCACTCTCCAGAGCCCCGAACGGACTCGAGATCAGCCCTCCCGAGAGAGATTAGGGCTTGGCGACGACTTCGTCTCGTGAAACGCGATAATTCTTTCTCCCTGATTTTTTTCTCCCCGAAAGTGAAGAGATAGGATCTGGGGGTACGTCGGTAAGGCACCAGGGGGCCCACGAGGCAGGGGCGCGCCCCCACCCTCATGGACAGGCCCTGGGCCTCCTGGTGTGGATCTTCTCGCAGATATTTTTTATATTTTCCAAAATAATTCTCCGTTGATTTTTAGGCGATTCCGAGAACTTTTTATTCTGCACAAAAACAACACCATGGCAGTTTTGCTGAAAACAGCGTCAGTCCGGGTTAGTTCCATTCAAATCATGCAAGTTAGAGTCCAAAATAAGGGCAAAAGGGTTTGGAAAAGTAGATACGTTGGAGACGTATCATCGGTCGACCCTATCCCTATATATGTGCACCATGCACACGATCAATGAATTATCGATTCGTGCAATCTCATTCTTCCTAACTAACATGGTATCAGTTTAGCACGCCGATCCTATTCCCACCTTCCGCACCGAGCCGCCGTCACCGCCGCGCCCTATAGCTGCCGCCGTCGCTTCTGCGTCGCCCCCGCTGTACCCCGCCGCCGCCACGCCCTCTCTCCCTCGCAGCCGCCGCCCTCCTACCCGCCGTAGCTGCCTTCCTCCCCTAGCTGCCGCGGCGCACCAAAACCCCAATCCTAACCCCCGCCGCCGCTGCTAGCCTCCAACCACCCGAGCCGCCGCCTCCCTCCCTTGCCGCTGCTCCCATGGCGTCTCCCCACTCCAACAACTCCAACGTGTTCGCCGGACTTGTGCCTGACTCCACCGCCGTGTGAGATCTCGACATCCACACCCGTGTTCCCATCAAGCTCGACCAGTCCACCTCCTCGTACTACGCGTGGAAGACCTACTTCAACCTTGTCTTCCGTGAGTACCACCTCCTCGAGCACGTTGACGGGGCCGTAGATGGCGACCGCATGGCGGATGACCTGGACTGGATGGCCATTGAGGCCTCCCTCATCCGGTGGTTCTACCTCACCATCTCCCCCGACATCTTCCACACGGTCGTCTCGGATGCTGACGACGCGTGTGCCATGTGAACCAAGATCAACAATCTCTTCACCGATAATCAGCTTCAACGTCTTGTGTTTTTGCAGCAGGAATTTTTCGGGTGCCACCAAGATGATTCCTCCATCGACGACTACTGCATGCGCCTCAAGTGCCTCACCGACGAGCTCTGCGACATCGGCGCCAACGTGTCGGATGAGCTCATGCTTAGCACCCTCACCGCCGGTCTCAACGAGGATTTCGGTAACGTGGCCTCGAACCTCTCCCTGCTGCCGAACCCGACCTTCCAGACCATCGTCGCGTATTTACGCTTGGAGGAACGCCGAATGAAAAAGGTCAAGCCCGTGTTCATCACACCGCCCTCGCCGCCGGGACTTCTCGCGGGCCGCCGCCGACTGCTCCGCCTCATCCACGTCCGCCGGAGCCACCGGGGTACTACCCCCTCCCGCCAGCTCCGCCCGCACCTCCCGCTCCTCAGTAACAGCAGCAGGGCGGGGGCGGGGGCGGCGGTTGCCGCAACCGGCGTCGCAGGGGCAGGGGCGGCGGTCGTCCCCAACAGCAGCAGCAGCCGGGGTATGGGAGGGCTCCATGCCAACACCAGCCCTCCCCGCCCTGGGTCGTCGGCCCTAACCCGTGGACCGGTGTGGTCCACGCTTACCACATGCCGGTCCCACAGGCTTCGGGCATCCTCGGGCCACACCCAGTTGGTCCTCAGGCGCACCTCGCCGCCGCACCTCACCAGGCGGGTGGGGGAAGCTACGCACCGGGCGGCTACGCCCCGGGTGGTTACGCGCCCCCTCCGGCGCCCGCCACCTTTGGCTACGCGCCACTGCCCGCGTCGGCTCCGCTCCCTCCGGCCCCATGGGATCCCGCCTTGCTCGCTGCACTACACTCGGCGCCGTCTCCCTCCAACTACGGAGGTGGCGGTGATTGGTACATGGACACGGGGGCTACCGCCCACATGACGTCGCACCCTGGTAACCTTGTCTCCTCTCTCCCGGTCACCACCTCGAACCGCATCACCTTTGGTGATGGTTCCTCCGTCCCCATTACTCATGTCGGTCATAGTTTCTTTCCGTCTAATTCTATGCCTATTAACATGACTAATGTTGTTGTCTCACCTCACCTAGTAAAAAAATCTTGTTTCCGTTCGTCGTCTTGCACGTGACAATCCTCTCACCATTGAATTTGATGATCTTGGTTTCTCTGTGAAGGACGCCCGTACTCGGATGGTGCTTCACCGATGTGACAGCCCTGCCAACTTGTACGCAGTGCACTCCGCCTCCACCGCCACCGCCACTGCCTCTCCAGTCGCCCTCTCCGTCGGTGTCGACCTATGGCATGCACGCTTGGGTCACCCCAAATCCACCGTTCTTCGCCAGATCCTCAAGAGTTTTTCATTTTCATGTAATAAATTCGACGAACACACTTGTCATGCTTGCCGTCTCGGTAAACATGTTCGTCGTCCGTTTAGCGAGTCAAACACTATTTCTTCTTTTCCGTTCAGTTAATCCATAGTGATGTTTGGACATCTCCCGTTGCGAGCAACATGGGCTTCTTATATTATCTTGTTTTACTTGATGATTTCTCTCATTTTGCGTGACGTTTCCGCTCCGTCGCAAATCCGATGTTCTCGCCACTCTCACGGCCTTTTATTCCTACATCACCACCCAGTCCGGGTGTCCCATTCTCGCCCTCCAGACTAACAACGGAAAAGAGTTTGACAACGCTGCCACTCGCCATCTTCTCGCATCTCACGGCACCACATTTTGTCTCACATGCCCATACACATCCCAGCAGAACGGCCGCGCCGAATGGACCCTCCGCACTCTTAATGATTGTGTCCTCACATTGTTGTTCCACTCCAACGTGCCCCCTCGGTTCTGGCCCGATGCTCTTGCCACCGCCACTCTCCTAGTTAACATTAGGCCTTGTCGTCCTCGCTGGAACTACACCCCACAAAAACTTCTCTTCGGTTCCCCTCCATCCTATGATGGTCTTCGCATCTTCGGTTGTTTGTGCTATCCCAGCACCGCCTCTACCACACCACACAAACTCGCTCCTCGCTCCGTAGCTTGTATCTTCCTAGGCTACCCCCCAACACCAAAGGTTACCGGTGCTACGACCACGTGTCCCACCGCGTGTACACCTCCCGGCACGTGTACTTTGATGAGCGGGTTTTTCCATTTCACTAGGTACCGCCTTCTGCAGTGGACTCGGCGCTCCATGATGATCTCTCGGATGCGGACCCAGTGCAGCCCCCGGCGCGGCTCCCGCTGGCTCCTCCCGGTGCGGCCTCGACGCACCATCCCACGGAGGGCCCCTCTGCTGCTGCCCCCATTGTGGGCCCCTCCACCGCGGCTCCGGCTGCCGGCCCCCCGGCCTCGGTCTCAGCGCGGCCCTGCATGGCCCCGGGTGGCCCTTCGGCTCCCACCCCACCGGGTGGTGCGGCCGGCTCCACCACCCCGACTGGCCCCGCCGCTTCGGCCGGCCCCGGTCCCGCTGCGACGCAGGGAGCGACGGACCCTGCACCACCATCGTCGGTTGCTCCTACCGCAGCCGCCCCGCCTCCCACTGGCATGGTGACGCGGTCTCGCGCCGGTATCTACCGCCCCAGCACTGATACGTCCAAAACGTATCTATAATTTCTGCTTGCTCCATGCCACTTTTGGGTGATATTGCTATGATATTCATACACTTCCATACACTTTTGATCATATTTGGACTAACCTACTAATCCAGTGCACCCCAGTGCCAGTTTCTGTTTTCGGCTGTTTTTGTATTTCAGGTTATCACATTACGAGAACTGTCAGGAAAAATCCAGAAAAATTATATAAAAAATCAGCGTTCCAGAACCTACCTTGCGCCCGAAGTACAGCCGGGGGGGCCACCAGGGCTCCAGGCGCCCTGGCGGCGCGCCCCCCTGGGCCGCGTCGGGGGAGCGCCTGGGCCCCCCGAGCCCCGTCTGGTGCCCCCCTTTGGCATATATTTAGAGCGTCCTTCGAAACCCTCGAGACGGGAACTCTTTTTCGCGATCCCATCTCTGTTCCGCCGCCGCCGCCGCTTCCAAGATCGGGAGCACCAGGAGAACTCTTCCCGGCACCCTGCCGGAGGGGAGGATCACCATCGGGAGCTTCTCCACCACCATGGACGCCTCCCGGATGAGTTGTGAGTAGTCTCCCTTGGACCATGAGTCCATGACCAGTAGCTATGTGATGTTCTCCTCCCGTTCTTGTGCTTCACTAATTAGTCCTCGTGAGCTGCCCTACATGATCGAGGCACATATGTAATCCTTATGCTGTTGCTATGATGAGTTTGCTGGGATCCGATGGATTATGAGATTATGTTCAGATTGTGATTGAGTAATATATTTGATCTACCTCTTTTATATTTATGTTCATAAGTAATTCTTGCATGTTCTCCGTTGTTATTTATTGCTTTGGCCAAGTAATACGTGGTGACTCCAAGAGGGAACGTTATGCTTGATTGTGGGTTCATGCCCCTCGATGACTAGCTTGAGTGACAGAAACATGAGTCTAGGGGATGTGCTGTTGCCACAAGGGGGAAAACAACGGTGCTTGTGCCCGCGGGTGCAAGGATTGTTTACTTTATGCAAAGTTCTTTTAATGCAGTTGTCTGTTGCATTGAGTTTACACTATGGGTGGGACTCGCAACTTAATACCAGCGAGATGTTCTGGATAGATATCTCAAGGTGGATGATTAGTAGTAGATATTGATGGATTTCGGTCTACTTACTTTGGCGTACCACCCATGCTTTGAACCTCAACCTTTCTTGCAATGTAGTCAGCATTGGTTTGCGTTCGTGGTCCTGTCAATTGCCCAGCTGTAATTCGTTTACCTCACATAGCTGTTTTCTCGTCTTTTGGGAGAGAGACATCACTAGTGAACATCATGAGACTCCGGTCCATATTACCATCATTGATCACACCCGCTATTTACTTTTCGCTTTTACTTACTATTGCAAACATTATCTATCACTATTATCATTTGCGTTTAATCCTTTGTGAACTACAAGGCCGGAGGGATTGACAACCTCTCTGTACTCGTTGGGAGCAAAGTTATTTGTATCTGTGTGCAGGTCCACGTTGATTGCTAATATCTGGCGCCGTTAGCAGTTGACACCTACTTGTTGAACCTAGGAGTCTCTGGGGATTCGATCCTTGGCATCTTTGCTAAGGGAAAAACTTCCACAACACTGCATCTTACACCTTCCACTTGGGGTAACCAACGAGGGGTTAGAGGCCCATCAAGGAGTTTTTCTGGCGCCGTTGCTGGGGACTCCACTCTTCAGGATAGGGGAGTTGCATGCTATCTTTTACCTTTGCTTTTTAGTCTTGTTAGTTTACCTTTCAGTTTTTGCTTTAGTATCCTTTATCAAAAAATTACAAAAAATTTTATTTTGCCTTCCTGTTAGTAGTCCTATCTGTTTAGCTAAACATGTTAGGATATGGTGCTTTGAGGGAATCATAAGTTCTAGATTTCCATCAAAGGGATGGAGAAAATATGAAGAAGGCATGGGACAGAATTTCTGATGCACATAGGAGAATTATGCCTTGGATACCTATAAAGATTGTGCTTAGGAATTTTTACCAGGGTCTTTTTAAATGGTGTAAACACTCTCTTGATATTATAGCCGAGGGAGATTTCCTAGAATGTGATGAAGCTAGAGCTCTTGAAATTATACATGGTCTATCTAGTTACTTTGTTTATGATCATAATTTTGATACTGTCATAGATATACTTGCTACTATTGAAAAGAGAATGGATGCTCTAGACTTAATGAAGGTAGAGAAACCCAAACCCAATAAGAGAGATATTTTGGAAATAGATAATGACTGGGAGCCTCTTGTTAGGATTAGCATCTCTAATCAAGACTTCCTTGCTTATTGTGATATTGGATCTATGGTTTCTACTATGCCAAAAACTGTTCATGATTCTTTAAAATTTAACATGGATAGACTACCATCTTATCATGAACACACTAATGGAGATATTTATGAAATCCAGGGAAGAATAAAAGATGTGCCAGTTAAATTCCTTAAAGGGATTGCAATGGTTGATTTCTTCATCATGGAGCCGAACCAAGGAAATATAGTGCTTGGAAGGGACTTCCTCCGAGCGGTAAAAGGCTTCATCGATATAGGTAAGGGACAAATCCGCTTACGCGGGAAGGCAAAAGGTGTGTACCCCTTTCCTAGAAGGAACAAGAATGAACTTGTTGAGGAACCATTTGAAGCAATTTATAGCTCCGATTATTATGATGGTTATTGATTCCTTTTTGCATTATGCCTAGCTTAAAGGCATAAAAGAAAGCGCTTTTGGGAGGCAGCCCACATGAATAAATTTTTATATTTTGCTTTTGTTGTGTCTTGATGTTGTTTAATACTGTAGCATCATCATTGTATCTTTGCTTTTCATATTTGTGCCAAGTATAGCCTCTGATTGCTAGAAAGTTCAAAAGTTGTGAGGTGCTGTCCAGGAAACAGATTCTGTCCTTGGATAGAAAAATTCGTATAAAATCACCAGATCATCTTTTTGGTCTGAATTTTTTCGACAGCGTTCTATATATAATTGTCTTTCGTGCTTCTGTTCTGAGTTTTTTGATTTGAGTTGCAGAAGTACCCCGAACAAATCATTTACTACCTGCTGTTCTGTTTTTCACAGATTCTGTCCTGTTTTGCCTTTCTTTCATTTTGCAAACCAAGAGCTTGCTTTTTCTTTGCAAAAACCTTTTGGGAATCTTGAGAAACAGTAGAACTTAAAGAATATTTTTATTTCTAGCAAGGAACAATTATTTTATTAAGGGTACTAACCTCGCTAATCAGATTATGATGAGTTATGTATGAAGGGAGTTTTCAAGTGTGCGAGGGAAGATGATAAAAAGATTCAGGAGTGTCAAGCGCTCAAGCTTGGGGATGCCCCCGTGCACCCCCAAGAAATATTCAAGGAGACTCAAGCGTCTAAGCTTGGGGATGCCCCCGTGCATCCCCTTCTCCATCAACATTATCAGTTCGTCTTTCGTTCCGCTATATTTTTATCACTTCATGTGTTATGTGCTATGCTTGGAGCGTCTTGCTTTTAGTTTTCTTTTTAGTTTTCCATAACGAGTCGGAACTCAGCGTTCTTTATGTGGGAGAGAAACACGCTCCACTTTTACCTAGAACATAACATAGAATTTTCATGTCTATCTTTGCTGTGTGTGTTCTTTGTCTTTTAATAGCTACTATCATGCTCAGCTCTTAGTATTCATGCTTATCTTTTCAAAGAGTTTTTGTTTAGTTGGTTGCTTGAACTCTCTTTAATTACCATGCTCACCTTATTAATAGAGTTTGCTTCCGTTGCATTGGTTGATATGTCTATGATAAAGATGCTACTTGCATAATGGCGCTTAGTAGTTCAGGTTTTCTTATGGTTAGTCTCAAATAGCTGGGGGATTCCCAATGTGTTATTGGAGTACCAACATGATTTGTTTGCCTATGATGTGGTATGGTTTAGTAATATCTTCCTTCAAGAATTTATTTTGATTGACTTGGCGTATGCTCACGCATATTTAAGACTGTAAAGAAAGTCTGTCAAGCCTTGATGATCTTTTATTTCTGAGTAGCGATATAACTTCCATGCCTGATTCAATATTGCTTTGTCGCTCTGCATGATTATGACCGTCATTGCTCTCTTAGTTGGTCGCTCCCAGTTTTTTGCTAACCTCCACCTGTACTAAGCAGACTAACTTTGCAATATATAGCTCATGGGAAAGTAGCTTAAAAACTATTGTGGTAAAGAATATGTTGCTTATGTATCTTATTTCTTATGAGTTGCTTGCTGAGCGGTAACCATGTTGCTGGGGACGCCATCAACTGTCACACTTTTGTTGAATATCATGTGAGTTGCTATGCATGTTCGTCTTGTCTGAAGTAAGGGTGATTTGCCAGGGGTTGAATGAGTATGCATATTGTTAGAGAAGAACATTGGGCCGCCAACCAAAGCCATGTATCATGGTGGAAGTTTTAGCTTGGACATTAATCCTCAATATCTTATGAGAATATGCTTATGCATTAAAGAGGAGTCCATCATCTATTTTCTATGTTGTCCCGGTATGGATGTCCTCAAGTTGAGATCTATCAAAAACGAGAAATCAAATGCGATTTATCTCCTTGGACCTTTGTACAGGTGGCATAGAGGTACCCCTTTGTGACACTTGGTTGAAACATATGTAATACAATGATAACCCATGGAAATCCGAGCTAATTAGGACAAGGTGCGAGCACTATTGGTATTCGATGCATGAAGTTTGCAACTTATAGGATGTCTTATGCATGACACATATGAAGTACTACTACCGTTGACAAAATTGCTTCTATGTTTTCAAAATAAAAAGCTCTAGCACATAACCATTCTTTTACTTTTATGTTGAGTCTCCACCTTCTTTTAAAAGCACCAACTACTGAGAGCATGATTGTCATTATGAGTGTAATGTGCATTGTCCCAAAGTAGCATTGTCTTTTGCATGATTGTGATATCGTTTATTTTGAAATCATTGTATCTAGTCATCACTTAAACCTTGAAGGTGCCCCTGCATTTATGTTTTGCTTCACTAAAGGGGGAAAGCTAGATATCACTTTATCATATTTGCACACCATGTTCATTGCAAATCTTTTTGATGTTTTAGTTTCATATTGTAAAACTTTCAGTCATTTGTGATTTTCTCATGAGGCAACTTAATTACTATAGAATCATTGTCTCAGTAAGCTTTTGTCATATGACTATGAAAAAGTCCTATATGGTTAATAGCATGTCACCACAGAAATTATTCTTGTTATCATTTACCTACTCGAGGACAAGCAGGAATTAAGCTTGGGGATGTTGATACGTCCAAAACGTATCTATAATTTCTGCTTGCTCCATGCCACTTTTGGGTGATATTGCTATGATATTCAAACACTTCCATACACTTTTGATCATATTTGGACTAACCTACTAATCCAGTGCACCCCAGTGCCAGTTTCTGTTTTCGGCTGTTTTTGTATTTCAGTTTTTCACATTACGAGAACTGTCAGGAAAAATCCAGAAAAATTATATAAAAAATCAGCGTTCCAGAACCTACCTTGCGCCCGAAGTACAGCCGGGGGGGGCACCAGGGCTCCAGGCGCCCTCGTGGCGCGCCCCCCCTGGGCCGCGCCGGGGGGGCGCCTGGGCCCCCCGAGCCCCGTCTGGTGCCCCCCTTTGGCATATATTTAGAGCGTCATTCGAAACCCTCGGGACGGGAACTCTTTTTCGAGATCTCATCTCTGTTCCGCCGCCGCCGCCGCTTCCAAGATCGGGAGCACCAGGAGAACTCTTCCCGGCACCCTGCCGGAGGGGAGGATCACCATCGGGAGCTTCTCCACCACCATGGACGCCTCCCGGATGAGTTGTGAGTAGTCTCCCTTGGACCATGAGTCCATGACCAGTAGCTATGTGATGTTCTCCTCCCGTTCTTGTGCTTCACTAATTAGTCCTCGTGAGCTGCCTGAAAGCACATTTGCTCTCCGGGTGGTTTTGGTAATTAATGACAACATACTTTGTGGTTGGACTAATGCTTTTATCAAGTATGTTTCAGGAAATTCAATCACATTGGTTATGGCAAAAGGACTGAAGAAGTGGACCCCTCAAAATGCTAAGGCAAGCATTGGCAAAAGCTCAAGACTCCATTTTTGGTTTAGTGATCCAAGATCACATTGAGTCCATAGGAAAAGCCAATACTATTAAAAGGGGATGAGGTTGTGTTGATGATCTGGTTGCTCAAGTGCTTAGTGATATATCTCCTTCAACTATCAGCAACTTTCACTACAATACACACTCATAAGTAATCTCGGACAAACCGATTTTCCAAACTCAGTCACACCGAGATGAACCACCTCAGCCATAAGCCAAACCCTAGAAAAATCGGTCATTCCGAGTTTGAGTTTGGTCTCACCGAAACATGGGCTGCCAACCTTCTGTAACCGCTTGTCCTCAAATCGGAATATCCGAGTTGATGATTTCGGTCCCACCGAAACTGGCAAGTTCCTGTCTTTGACTCAAATCGGACTAACCGAGATGGTATTTTCGGTCCCACCGAAAACCCCAACGTTCACTATATTTGAACTTTCGGTCTGACCGAGTTTCCACTTCGGTCTCACCGAGATTGCTCAATTATGTGTGTAACGGTTGGATTTTGTGTGGAGGCTATATATACCCCTCCACCCCCTCTTCATTCGTGGAGAGAGCCATCAGAAAGAACTACCACTCCTACCTTACACTTTCTGAGAAGAGAACTACCTACCCTTGTGTTGAGATCAAGTTGCTCCATTCCTACCATATGAAACTTGATTTCTAACCTTCCCAAGTTGCTTTCCACTCAATCCTTTCTTCCACCACAGCCAAATCAGTGAGGAGAGTTGAGTGTTGGGGAGATTATCATTTGAAGCACAAGAGCAAGGAGTTCATCACCATCTACAACATCTATTACCTTTTGGAGGGTGGTGCCTCCTAGATTGGTTAGGTGTCGCTTGGGAGCCTCCGTCATCGAGATGTGGAGTTGAACCAAGAAGTTTGTAAGGGCAAGGAGATCGCCTACTTCGTGAAGATCTACCCCGAGTAAGGCTAGCCCTCCGTGGGCGTAGGCCATGATGGAATAGACAAGGTTGCTTCTTCGTGGACCCTTCGTGGGTGGAGCCCTCCGTGGACTCGCGCAGCCGTTACCCTCCGTGGGTTGAAGTCTCCATCAACGTGGATGTACGATAGCACTACCTATCGGAACCACGGGAAAAATCATTGCGTCTCCAAATTGCGTTTGATCTTCTCCACTTCTCTTTACTACTTGTGCAATTTACTTTCCGCTGCCCATACTCTAGAATTGCATGTGTAGTGTGCTACTTGACTTGTGTGTTATGCAAAATCTGTCCTTGATAAAAGACAGAATTTTTATCTTGTCGAGTAGTCTAATCACCCCCCCCCTCTAGACACTCTCACCTTCTTCGATCCCTCAATTGGTATCAGAGCTTTGGTCTCCATTGCTTTGGTTTACACACCATTGGAGGAAGATGGACGTGTCTACGTTTGGGAGTATTAGCCATAGAGTGCCTATTCTTAATGGAGAGTCATATAACTCATGGAGGTCTGAAATGCTTAGTATCTTTAAGAAGTACAATTTGTGCAAATATATTGAGACCCCCTATGTGCCTCCATTTGATCCCTTGCACCCTACCATGGATGAAGAGCTTGATTTGCTTTGTAACCTTAGAACTGTAAATCTTATCATTAGAGGGTTAACCGATGATTTGCTTAAGCTTGTTACAAACTTTGAGTGTGCCTATGCTATATGGAAGTTCTTGGAAGAACTTTATCCGGACTACTCTATGAGAGGTCTTGATAAAATTCTATACAAGACTATTGAATTTGATAAGATGCACCCCAATGATCCCAACTTTGATAAATGCTTCTTTGAGCTTCGTGATCTTATGAAAAAGAAGGGTGATCCCGCTTTCATCAATGTTTTAATTAGAAATGCTCTTGCATTGCATTCTGAAGATTATTGTCACATTGACAAAACTAATGCAAGTACTTATCAAATTGACCTAGGTGTTGATGATGAACAATCTATGGGTCAATATGATGATGAGCATGAGCATGATGATGATTACTCCAATCCGGACACCGAGCTAGACAAGATCATGAAGAGTCTCAATCTCATGGCAAACCTGAGAGACTACATGTCCGGCGGAAAAGAGTGGATTCTTGATAGTGGATGCACCGATCACATGACCGGAGACAAAGAAATGTTTCGAGAGCTTGCAAAGAACGATGGTCCACGCAAGTATGTGACTTTTGGAGACAACTCCAAGGGTAAGGTACTTGGCCTTGGTAAGGTGGCCATATCTCATGATAGCTCTATTCAAAATGTCATGCTTGTAGAATCTCTTGGATACAATTTACTTTCCGTGTCTAGATTAGCTGACTTTGGATTCAATGTGCTATTCACCAAAGTAGATTGCCAAGTCTTTCGTCGTGACAATCAAAACATGGCATTTACCGGTATCCGTAGAGGTGATCTATACATTGTTGATTTCACTAAGAAAGCCCAACCTAGAGCTTGTTTCATTGCTAAATCCTCTAAAGGTTGGTTGTGGCATAGAAGGCTAGGACATGTTGGTATGCGTAATCTAGACAAGCTGATCAAAGGTGATCATATTCTTGGTGTTAAAGATGTTCTCTTTGACAAAGATAGACTTTGTAGTGCTTGTCAAGCAGGAAAACAAGTAGGTGGAAGTCATCCCGTGAAGAACATCATGACCACAAGGAGACCGCTTGAGCTTCTTCATATGGATCTCTTCGGTCCCAATGCTTACAAAAGCCTTGGTGGTAACTCTTTTGGTCTAGTTATAGTTGATGATTATTCCAGATTTACGTGGGTATTTTTCCTTGATGACAAATCGCAGGTTCACAGGATCTTCAAAACCTTTGCCAGAAAGGCCCAAAATCAATTTGAGGTGAAGATCAAGAAAGTTCGGAGTGACAATGGAACGGAGTTCAAGAACGCCAATGTAGACTCTTTTCTCGATGAGGAAGGGATTCTACATGAGTTCTCGGCTACGTACACTCCTCAACAAAATGGAGTTGTTGAGAGGAAGAACCGAACGCTCATAGAGATGGCAAGAACGATGCTAGATGAATACAAGACACCGAAGCATTTTTGGGGAGAAGCGGTCGAGACAGCTTGTCATGCTATCAATAGGCTTTATCTTCATAAGCTCCTCGGCAAGACATCATACGAGCTGCTCACCGGTAACAAACCCCAAGTGGGATACTTTCGTGCCTTTGGTTCAAAATGCTATATCCTTGATAAGCATCGTCGGTCTAAATTTGCTCCTAAATCTCATGAAGGCTTTCTCCTTGGTTATGGATCAAACTCCCACACCTACCGTGTCTACAATAATTTCACCCGAAAGGTTGAAGAGACGGTAGACGTGAAGTTTGATGAATCTAATGGCTCGCAAGTAGAGCAAATGCCCATTGATGTAGGAGACAAGGACCCATCGGAAGCTATCCAAGATTTATCTATTGGAAAGATCCGTCCCATGGAAGTGAAAGAGAGTACCTCATCTACATATGTGGAGCCACCTACCTCACGGGGAGATGAACCTCAAGGCAACATGGAGGCCTCCACAAGTGGAACTCACCAAGATGAGGAAGTGCAACAAGAAGATCCACCACAACCTCCTTCTCCACCGCCTCAAGACAACACCAACAACAATGAAGAAGAAGAAGAAGAATAGGAAGATGAAGATGATGAGGAAGCTCAGCCACAACATCAACAAAAGCTATCCCGAGTCCGAGCAAGAGTCAAGAAGAATCATCCCGTGGAACAAATGATGAACGACATCAACTCCGGGAGAATTACTCGCTCTAAAACTCGCTTAGCTAATTTTTGTGAGCATTACTCATTTATCTCTAGCATTGAACCTATGAAGGTAGAAGAAGCACTTGAAGACCCGGATTGGGTGAACGCTATGCACGAAGAACTACACAACT
The DNA here is from genome assembly GCA_902687465.1 of Secale cereale. Lineage (NCBI taxonomy): Eukaryota > Viridiplantae > Streptophyta > Magnoliopsida > Poales > Poaceae > Secale > Secale cereale. The sequence continues at coordinate 879,456,040 of LR738711.1, read as the reverse complement.
TCGAGAGGAACAAGGTGTGGACTTTGGTAGAGAAGCCCAAGGATGATCAAAACATCATTGGAACCAAATGGGTGTTTCGGAACAAGCAAGATGAAGATGGACAAGTCATCCGCAACAAGGCTCGTCTCGTAGCTCAAGGTTACACACAAGTCGAAGGTATGGACTATGGTGAGACCTATGCCCCCGTTGCTAGACTTGAGTCCATTCGCATTCTTCTTGCCTATGCCAATCACCATGATATTACTCTCTATCAAATGGACATCAAAAGTGCTTTCCTAAATGGTGAAATTGAGGAGGAAGTATTTGTGAAACAACCTCCCGGTTTTGTGAATCCCAAAAAGCCTAATCATGTTTACAAGTTGCACAAAGCTCTTTATGATCTTAAACAAGCTCCTAGAGCTTGGTACAAATGCTTAACTAGCTTTCTTCTTGAAAAAGGCTTTGAGATTGGAAAGATAGACTCAACGCTGTTCACAAAAAGGGTTAATGGTGAACTATTTGTGTGCCAAATATATGTTGATGATATTATCTTTGGTTCAACTAACCCTCATTTTAGCAAGAAGTTTGGACAGCTCATGTCGGAGAAGTATGAGATGTCCATGATGTGTGAACTCAAATTCTTCCTTGGGTTGCAAATCAAGCAATCTAAGGAGGGTACCTTTGTCTCACAAACAAAGTACACCAAGGATCTCTTCAAGAAGTTCAACATGCAAGAAAGCAAAGGTATGAGTACCCCCATGCCCACAAGTGGACATAATGACTTGACAAAAGATGGAGAACCCGTTGATCAAAGGGTTTATCGATCTATGATTGGTTCTCTACTATATCTTTGTGCTTCTCGTCCTGACATAATGTTGAGTGTATGCATGTGTGCGCGATATCAAGCAGCCCCTAAAGAATGTCATCTTAAAGCTGTTAAAAGGATAGTGAGATATTTGATACACACACCAAACTTTGGCATTTGGTATCCTAAGAGGGCCTCTTTCGACCTTGTTGGCTATTCCGACTCGGACTATGCCGGTGACAAGGTTGATAGAAAGTCAACTTCGGGTACATGTCAATTCCTTGGTCGATCCCTTGTATCTTGGTCCTCCAAGAAACAAAATTCGGTATCTTTATCCACTGCCGAAGCGGAATATATTGCTGCTGGTTCGTGTTGTGCTCAATTGCTATGGATGACACAAACGCTTAAGGATTATGGGATACATGTGAGACATGTTCCCTTGCTTTGTGACAATGAGAGTGCGATTAAAATTGGACACAATCCAGTGCAACACTCTCGAACAAAGCATATTGAAGTTCGTCACCATTTTATTCGTGATCATATTGCCAAGGGTGACATTAATCTTAAGCATGTTCGTACTGACAAACAACTTGCTGATATCTTTACAAAACCTCTTGATGAGAAAGTGTTCTGTCGCTTGAGGAGTGAGTTGAACATCATTGATGCTTCAAACTTGGAGTGATAACTCCATTGATGCATGCAAGGCATGAGCCCTCTTGACTAATCCTTGATATTTCTCTTATGATGGTGATCATATGTCTTGGACACATTTGCCTCCTTGTATTGCATCTAACTCCTTGCAGGTACTTGGATGATCTACATTCCACAAGATTACCACACACTCAAATCATGAGTAATCTTGTCATTGACCAAGTATCTAGCCCTTTGGGATGATGAGTTCAAGGAACAAAATTCCACATATCCTTTTTGACATCTTATACATCTAGTATTTCACTCTTGTCATCTTGGATATCCTTGAGTATTTCCTTGCTTGCCTAACCCATGTAGGAAGATGAAATATACAAGTAGAAATGGCGCTCCAACTTCACATTCAATGAGCACCTACGTCAAGCTTACCTACATGATTAAAGCAACAACAAGCCCAAGGTATGTTCTTCACATCTTTAAGAAGCTTTGCTCAAAGTCATGAGTACAAGCAGCTTCATAAGATGTGATCACATCAAATGCTTAATCGAATAATGGCAACCCCATTTTGAGCTTAAATGATGAGTATGACCTATGATCAAATGTCCTCATTTGACTCCTAAGTCAATATACTCAAACATAGGTGACCTTGTCGCCGACCTTTATCTAGATGAAGTACATATGCTTTTGGAGTCTTTCTGTTTTCTCTTATGTTCTCTCATTGAGTTTTCTTAAAAAAAAAACTTCATCTAGGAATCTTTTTCATTTCTTTTCTTATGTCTTTGTGAATATCCTTATGACTCTGATCAATTCCCCGAAAATCTTTCACAAATTCATTGCAAATCCTTTTGAAACATTCCTTGCAAGTGAGCTGAATTATTTATGTATTTCCTTGGAATTAAACTCGGCGTCACCGATTTAAATTTTTCGGTCTAACCGAAAAGGATTCGGACCCACCGATCCATCCACTTCGGTGTCACTGATTTATCTTCCAGGATATCAACTTCTGCAGCTCCACTCAATGTTTCTCTATGCATGTTCTTATTTGCCCTGTTGTGATTCTTAAGGATCCCACCTCCTTCTTTCCATCTTTCCTAACCTTCCTAGTTTGCTGTCCTTTTCGGCACTTGATGTCAAAGGGGGAGAAGACTTAGGGGGAGTAGGGGGGAGTAGGGGGAGAAGAGAACACTTAGGGGAGAAGAAAAACAATTTTATCTTAAGGGGGAGAGAATCACATCAAAGCTTTGTCGTGTTTTATATTGGATTCATTCTCTATTGGCATCATTCTTTTGATTTTGCCTTTTCCATCACACCCCTTGTTCTGAGAGAACTCAAAGGAAGAGAAATCTTCACAGTTGATATCTTATGGAAAGCAAAATCTCTCAGTGTTCATTGAAAATCTTTTAGTTTCGGAGACATGTTTGCTGATTCAAGCTTGTGCTCAATATGAGACACCCCTTATACATGTCATCCCTGGCTTGGTACTCTTGATGTTCTTGCAGTTGGTTGAAGGAATACTCTTGTGTTATCTAACCTTGTTTTCCCAAGTTTATCCCCTTAGGTACAATGCCAAGGAACATCAAGGTAAGTATATGCATCTTGCAGAATGTGCATGATGGTGACTTGCTTGTGAATACTTGTTTGCAAGAAATCACCATGCACATATGCATTATCACTCACTTCTTTTCATCTGCTCTGATGCATATAGCCAAGTTGCATGTAGCACATCTTGCTTATCTCTCTTGTGTGCTTGTGGTAGTCCAAAACCAAAATTTATGAAAATCTTGCACACTTGTAGGGGGAGCCTGTGTACTACATGCTTGTCAAAGCTTTCGTGATAATTCTGTCCTTCTTTCAATAAGCTTTGATGTCTTGTTTAGTGTGATTTTAGTGTGTTGCCATCAATTACCAAAAAGGGGGAGATTGAAAGCACATTTGCTCTCCGGGTGGTTTTGGTAATTAATGACAACATACTTTGTGGTTGGACTAATGCTTTTATCAAGTATGTTTCAGGAAATTCAATCACATTGGTTATGGCAAAAGGACTGAAGAAGTGGACCCCTCAAAATGCTAAGGCAAGCATTGGCAAAAGCTCAAGACTCCATTTTTGGTTTAGTGATCCAAGATCACATTGAGTCCATAGGAAAAGCCAATACTATTAAAAGGGGATGAGGTTGTGTTGATGATCTGGTTGCTCAAGTGCTTAGTGATATATCTCCTTCAACTATCAGCAACTTTCACTACAATACACACTCATAAGTAATCTCGGACAAACCGATTTTCCAAACTCAGTCACACCGAGATGAACCACCTCAGCCATAAGCCAAACCCTAGAAAATTCGGTCATTCCGAGTTTGAGTTCGGTCTCACCGAAACATGGGCTGCCAACCTTCTGTAACCGCTTGTCCTCAAATCGGAATATCCGAGTTGATGATTTCGGTCCCACCGAAACTGGCAAGTTCCTGTCTTTGACTCAAATCGGACTAACCGAGATGGTATTTTCGGTCCCACCGAAAACCCCAACGTTCACTATATTTGAACTTTCGGTCTGACCGAGTTTCCACTTCGGTCTCACCGAGATTGCTCAATTATGTGTGTAACGGTTGGATTTTGTGTGGAGGCTATATATACCCCTCCACCCCCTCTTCATTCGTGGAGAGAGCCATCAGAAAGAACTACCACTCCTACCTTACACTTTCTGAGAAGAGAACTACCTACCCTTGTGTTGAGATCAAGTTGCTCCATTCCTACCATATGAAACTTGATTTCTAACCTTCCCAAGTTGCTTTCCACTCAATCCTTTCTTCCACCACAGCCAAATCAGTGAGGAGAGTTGAGTGTTGGGGAGATTATCATTTGAAGCACAAGAGCAAGGAGTTCATCACCATCTACAACATCTATTACCTTTTGGAGGGTGGTGCCTCCTAGATTGGTTAGGTGTCGCTTGGGAGCCTCCGTCATCGAGATGTGGAGTTGAACCAAGAAGTTTGTAAGGGCAAGGAGATCGCCTACTTCGTGAAGATCTACCCCGAGTAAGGCTAGCCCTCCGTGGGCGTAGGCCATGATGGAATAGACAAGGTTGCTTCTTCGTGGACCCTTCGTGGGTGGAGCCCTCCGTGGACTCGCGCAGCCGTTACCCTCCGTGGGTTGAAGTCTCCATCAACGTGGATGTACGATAGCACTACCTATCGGAACCACGGGAAAAATCATTGCGTCTCCAAATTGCGTTTGATCTTCTCCACTTCTCTTTACTACTTGTGCAATTTACTTTCCGCTGCCCATACTCTAGAATTGCATGTGTAGTGTGCTACTTGACTTGTGTGTTATGCAAAATCTGTCCTTGATAAAAGACAGAATTTTTATCTTGTCGAGTAGTCTAATCACCCCCCCTCTAGACACTCTCACCTTCTTCGATCCCTCACTGCCCTACATGATCGAGGCACATATGTAATCCTTATGCTGTTGCTATGATGAGTTTGCTGGGATCCGATGGATTATGAGATTATGTTCAGATTGTGATTGAGTAATATATTTGATCTACCTCTTTTATATTTATGTTCATAAGTAATTCTTGCATGTTCTCCGTTGTTATTTATTGCTTTGGCCAAGTAATACGTAGTGACTCCAAGAGGGAACGTTATGCTTGATTGTGGGTTCATGCCCCTCGATGACTAGCTTGAGTGACAGAAACATGAGTCTAGGGGATGTGCTGTTACCACAAGGGGGAAAACAACGGTGCTTGTGCCCGCGGGTGCAAGGATTGTTTACTTTATGCAAAGTTCTTTTAATGCAGTTGTCTGTTGCATTGAGTTTACACTATGGGTGGGACTCGCAACTTAATACCAGCGAGATGTTCTGGATAGATATCTCAAGGTGGACGATTAGTAGTAGATATTGATGGATTTCGTTCTACTTACTTTGGCGTACCGCCCATGCTTTGAACCTCAACCTTTCTTGCAATGTAGTCAGCATTGGTTTGCGTTCGTGGTCCTGTCAATTGCCCAGCTGTAATTCGTTTACCTCACATAGCTGTTTTCTCGTCTTTTGGGAGAGAGACATCACTAGTGAACATCATGAGACTCCGGTCCATATTACCATCATTGATCACACCCGCTATTTACTTTTCGCTTTTACTTACTATTGCAAACATTATCTATCACTATTATCATTTGCGTTTAATCCTTTGTGAACTACAAGGCCGGAGGGATTGACAACCTCTCTGTACTCGTTGGGAGCAAAGTTATTTGTATCTGTGTGCAGGTCCACGTTGATTGCTAATATCTGGCACCGTTAGCAGTTGACACCTACTTGTTGAACCTAGGAGTCTCTGGGGATTCGATCCTTGGCATCTTTGCTAAGGGAAAAACTTACACAACACTACATCTTACACCTTCCACTTGGGGTAACCAACGAGGGGTTAGAGGCCCATCAAGCACGCGCTACGATGCTGACGAGTACGCGTGCACTGTGTCGACATCATGCTCTCTACCGTCGCCCATCCCCTCATCTGCACGCGCCGCCCTCCGTGATCCACATTGGCTCGCCACGATGCGCGAGGAGTTTGATGCGTTGCAGCGCAACCGCACGTGGCATCTTGTTCCGCGACCCCCTCACGCCAATGTCATCAGTGGCAAATGGGTGTTTCGTCACAAGACCAACCCTGACGGTTCTCTCAAGCGCTACAAGGCTCGTTGGGTGGTGTGCAGCTTCCGCTAGCGCGCCGGAGTGGATTTCACCGACACCTTCGCACCGGTCGTTAAACCGGGCCCGATTCGTACGGTGCTTCAGCTGGCGATCTCCCGTGCGTGGCTTGTGCATCAGTTGGATGTCTCCAACGCTTTTCTGCACGGCCATCTCATGGAACGGGTCTTCTGTGAGCAGCCGACTGGCTTCATCGATGCTGAGCATCCCGACCACGTCTACCTGCTCTCTCGGTCTCTCTATGGCCCGAAGCAGGCCCCTCGGGCGTGGTACCAGCGTATGGCCGGGTTCTTACAGCAGCTTGGGTTTCACACAACCCGCTCCGACGCATCTCTGTTCGTTATCATCAGGGCACTGCTACTGCGTACCTGCTGCTCTACGTGGACGACATTATCCTGACGGCATCCTTTCCTGGGCTTCTTCAGCAGCTCACGGCTTGTCTTCGTGATGAGTTTGCCCTCAAGGATCTGGGAGCGCTGCATTATTTCCTTGGCTTTGAGGTTGTTCACCATGCCGACGGGTTCTTTCTGCATCAGCAGAAGTACGCTCATGAGCTTCTCGAGCGCGCGGGTATGCTTAATTGCAAAACTGCGTCCACGCCTGTTGACACCAAGGCGAAGGTGTCTGCCTTGGAGGGTTCCCCTACGCCAGATGCGGCGTTCTACCGCTCCATCGTCGGCGCCCTGCAGTATCTCACCCTCACTCAGCCCGATTTGCAGTATGCAGTCCAGTAGGTGTGCCTCCACATGCACTCCCCGCGTGATTCCCATTGGACTCTGGTGAAGCGTATTCTTCGGTATATACGCGGCACTATGAGCATGGGACTCACCCTGACGGCCTCCTCCTCCCTCGACATGGTTGCCTACTCCGACGCTGATTGGGCTGGCTGCCCGGACATGCGTCGCTCTACGTTAGGCTATTGTGTCTACCTCGGGCCCTCGCTGATCTCGTGGTCGTCCAAGCGACAGCCCACGGTCTCTCGCTCGAGTGCCGAGGCAGAGTATCGGGGCAGTGGCTAACGCCGTTGTTGAGTGCTCTTGGCTCCGTCAGCTTCTTTAGGAGTTGCTTTGTGTGGTCCCCAAGGCCACGATTGTCTACTGTGACAACGTCTCTGCCGTCTACCTCGCCGCCAACCCCGTCCACCATCGCCGTGTGAAGCATATTGAGCTCGACATTCACTTCGTTCGCGAACAGGCGTCTCTTGGGAAGGTTCGTGTTTTGCACGTTCCTACTACTCAGCAGTTTGTCAATGTCATGACTAAGGGACTATCGAACCCAGTCTTTGAGGAGTTTCGGTCCAGTCTCTGTGTCTCCGGCGACGCTTCGGCTGCGGGG
>LR738711.1:879409903-879444849 GCA_902687465.1 Secale cereale | reverse complement strand
TGAGGGAGGGATTGGGGGGATTTGGGTTTATACAAATTGCAATGTTGTACTAGCGGTGGGCTCAGCTACCGGTGAGACGGGCCTGGGCTTGGTAAGGCCTGCGATATTTGTACGACGTGTGTAAATTCCCCGTCTATGGATGAAGTGCAATATGACAATGGCTGTGTTTGTTTCAGCTTTTGGAGCAGTTTTAGGATTGAAAAAAGCTGAAGCTGAAACAAATAGGTTATTTAGAACAGCTGTGGAACCACAACCCAAAACTGTTTCGGGAGATTTTCAGTGTAACAGCCTAAAGCTGGTCTCGGTGTACTTTTGGGCCAAAACTGTTTCCCTAGCCCCTCTATCTTTGGCGTTTGGTCATAATTATGTCGTAAATGCCACCGTAGGCATGACATATCTCTACGTTCGCCCCCCCTCCTCCTGAAACATAGCGTTTTCACCAGCTCACAGTTGTTTCCACAGCTGCGTTGCCAAACAGCTAACCTTCACTACAGTTGTTTCCTCAGCACAGCAGTTTTGCCAGCACAGCAAGTCCATAGCTGAAACTGCTGAAACCGAAGCTCAAACAAACACAGCCAATATCCATCTATGACAGTTTCAATCCCTCAAAAAAAAATCTATGATAGTTAATTTTTTTTCATCTATGATCAAATTTCATTTTTTGTGAAATAACAAATAATATAGAGCATAGGGATAACTGAGTACAGATAACTTAAATTTGAGGAAAAATACAATACTTGACCTCTCAAAGTTTAGGCTATGGGCTCTAGTTACCACTTACCAAACCCTTTATGCCTTTTTTTTACAAGAAATGTCTTCAAAATAGTTGGTATTCGTGTTTGTGGGAGTTATTGTCGTCTAAATTTTCATGATAGGACAATTATAGAGTGGTGGCGATAATGAAATAATGCTCCACTTGGAGTATGTTTTTCCTTTTGATCCACTTGGACCATCTACAGTGTTAGTTAGAGCAACCCTAGCAGACCCCGCATCCCGCCGGCCCGCAAAACGTGTTTGCAGGTCGCGCAAAAACGCCTTTGCGGGCCGATGCGGACGGCCGCAGATGCAAACCCCGCATAATGGACCCGTAAAAAAGCATATTCTGGGAATATGCTTTTTTACGGGTCCATTATGCGGGGTCTGCATCTGCGCAGCTCCTTCCGGCCCGCAAAATTGAAATGTGCACCTTCATTTAATTTAGCATGTTGCACTTCTTTGCTTTTTCAACAACATTGGATACAAAAGATATCACCAAATCTTTGCTAGATTAGCAAGCCCAAAGAAAACAAGAACCACAAGTATGCATTTTAGAAGATTTCCAACTTCCATAACTCCTCCCACTAGTTGGACTAATATCTTCTCCATGCATTCGTTGTTGATTCGTGGATTCTTGATTTTGCATTCTTCTTTCTTCATCTTTGGTTCGAAAGAAGTAGACATTGCTTCCCCTCTAGTTGCACATGTAGCCGCATCATTGCCTTCAATTCTACTAAGGAGTGCATCAACATCTATTATGTTTCTTTCTATCAATAAATCTATGTATTGGCCTTCCCAAAACCAAAATGAGCATCCATCGTCCTACACAAAAGAATGAGCAAGCTCGAAGTGAGCTACCACAATTGAACTAAATAATGGGCTATCAAATGAGCTACCGCAAGTGCACGTACCCCGTCGTTTTCGCGTTTGAAGAACACCCATCCGGGGTGCTTCGGCGTGCCCGAAGTAAGCCGCAGCACTTCCGCGTGCAGTCGTCGCACTGTATGAGCGGCATCGGCAAGCCACAAAGACGTTGCGCGAGCGCCGAGCCGGGTGGACGGCCGGACGAATCCATGCCTGCAAACCTTCGGCAGCGGCGGACGGATGAACCCGTACCTGCATGCGGCGATGCGCCCTTGCCTGGGCTGCGGGAGAGGCTCCCCGACCACTCCATCGCTTGTGGCAGCAACCTGCGGACGGAAAAAGCCAAACCCCGCGGCCCGCGATGAAGTGCCACAGATCTGCGGATCCGGCAACCCACCGACGCAGGGGGGAGGGAGGGGAGGCCTTGTGCGCGTGGCGGCCTTCCGACGTGCTGCTGCCAGCTGCGTTCCCGGATTCTTGGGCGGCGGCCGGCGGCGGCGATAGGAGGAAGAGGGGAGGTGGTTGGTGGGGAAGAAAGTGCGGGATGAAATGTGCCCCCACCAACCGCTTCCGCTTATAGGCAGGGCACCGCAACCGTGAGGGGGAAACCCACGTTTTCCCGGGTTGGGGGTGGGATTTTGCCGTGCCCCCAAAAAAATTTGCGGGCCGGGACGGGATGCGGGGTCTGATCGGGCAGGTTTTTCCGCCCAGCCCACATTTTGGCAGTTATTTTGCGGATCGGGGCGTTATGCAGGGTCTGCTAGAGTTGCTCTTACATGCATGTGATAAATAACCTCTAGAGGATTTTTTTTTATTGTCCTCTCTCGGCAAGGCCCTCTTTCAACTGCTCCCAGAAGGGGTCCAGGGGACCAAAAAGCGGTTTTCAAAACATGTTTTACAGGGGAAGAGGTGGAATGGATGCGGGCCAGAGAGAATTTTGGAGGTGACACAAAAGACAATGGGAGAGAGAGGAGGTAGAACGGTCTTCTACATGCTGTCATTAAGAAGGCAGTTGAGGAGGCCCTAGGCGACCATCATGGGGCACACTTCCCGATGAGAAAGCCAACGGGGTCTTCATTTTGTTAAGAGTCACACACAACAACGATTTTTTTTTGAACGGTCACCGGGGGGAGAGCTTCCCCACTTGAATATATTACCACTCAACAAGGTACATGGGCTAAATTACAATAGGGAGAGAGAGTCATACATATAGAATACTAGTTGCAAGAAAACTTAGACACTGCCTAGCATAGTCTCTCTGTGACGACCCCGGCCCGACCGTGCACTAATCATACACGCAAATGCACACGATCAAGCCTAAGGACTCACGTGAAGGAATCACAGCACAACTCTAAAACATAAATAAATACATACAAGTTATATATTACAAGCCAGGGGCCTCGAGGGCTCGAATACATAACAAGTGTCACACACATAGTCAGCGGAAGCATTAGATGTCTGGGTACAGACATAGAACACAAGTTCAGATAGGCCTCATACGAGGCGGGGCAAAAGAAAAGCTACGATCGAAAAGGCGCAGGCCTCCTGCCTGGGACCTCCGATCCTACTCCTGGTCGTCGTCCGCCGGCTCCTCGTAGAAGTACTCGCCGGCCGGGTAGTAGTAGTAGCCAGCCTCGGGCTGGTAGTAGTAGTCGTCAACGGGGGCTGCAGGCACCATGGCTCCGTCGTCTGGTTTATCAAGCGGGAAGGACAAAAGGGGAAGCAAAGCAACCGTGAGTACTCATCCAAAGTACTCAGCAAGACTTACATCAGATCTATACTAAGCAATGCATTATTTTCAAAGGAGGCTTTATGTGGGTGGACTAGACTGCAGAAAGCCAGAGTAGAGAGGGAAAAACCTAGTCCTGACGAAGACTAGCATCTTCAGGGTCTTGCAGCAATTAGAAGGGTGTAGATTAGCTCATCATAATGTAAAGTGTTTATAGCAATATCAACCTCATATCTCAAGTCACCAGTTCTAGTTGTACCGAAGTGGATACAACTCCGAGTGTCCGTTACCGTAGGACAGGCTATCGATAGATGTTTTCTTCCCTGCAGGGGTGCACCAACTTACCCACCACGCTCGCTTAACTCCGGCCGGACACACCATCAGGTCGTGCCCGCCCTCGGCCAAACAATACGACGCAACCCGACCAGATACCGCCAGAGAGGATCGAGCACGCCGGACTAATCCTATGCCCCCGGGGGTCATGGCCCATCGCCCCGGACGCTCCGCACGTTGCGAGGCCGTTCGGTAGCAGACCTAGCAACCCCTTATACAAGCACGCAGTTGCATCCTAAGTCCAATCCGAACGGGCCGCTCAATCGCTGACGTCGTGACGACTCCGGCTGATGTATACGACGCAGAGCACCCACTCACACCCACGTGGTGGTTAGTGCTATCAGACCCGGAGGCCCCTCGGATCAAATATCCAAATCGCTTAGTGGATTGGGAGCGCGCGGTAACGAGCAGAGCCCACGATACTGTTGGCCCCGTCGTCCCGTCTCGAGGACTTGTGACAAGGACTGGGAATGACCGGCCACGCCTCGTAGTTATCTCGCGGGTACCCTCACTGGTCACCCGACTCCACAGCTCACGCCTCAAAGGCACTCGCGGGTACCCCTCTGGGTCAACCCGCCTCCATCCAACATGTGCAGTAGTAACTTCAAAGTGTCTTCAGACGCACGATACCTCTGGCCGCACGCCTTTGTTCCTGGCGACGTCCGGCCTCGGGGATCGATACGTCTTTAAACACGGTACGGTAAACCAGGGCATCCGTGTGGTTTCCATGCCGATGAGGAATCCGAGGATTCACCCTCGTTGGACTCCTAAACGACAAGTCCCGTTAAGGTGATACCGGAGGAATCACCCTCGGCGGTAATCACCATAGCGGATGCACGACAAAAGCTAAGTCGGAAGTGGGAAGAGGAATCACCCTCGGTAACCCACGACGAGCTAGCTATACTACAGGGACAACATCGGAAGTGAGTTCGGAGGTATCACCCTCGTCACCCGATGTTAACTCTGCGGAGTCGAGCATATTAGGGAGTGTGCGGTGATGTGAAGAAGGTCAGGGAAAGGGGCTCGATCGCTTGATCGAGGCAAGGGTACTATGCGAGGCAACTACGAGAAAGCGGGACCACAGCAGTGTTACCCAACCTATACTAAGCAGTTTATGAATAAAGACAGGTATCAACAGTATTGCAAAAACAGGCTATGCAACAGTAATAGGAGCAGTAGCAGTAGCAGCAATTCTAATGCAAGAATAAGAGAGAATAGACATAGGCGATATCGGAATGATCAAAGGGGGGTTGCTTGCCTGGTTGCTCGGTGGCAAAAGCAAGGTCGTCGGAGGGGGAACCAATCACCGGGACGGCGTCGGTCTCTGGAGCGGCGTCAGCGTCGGACTCTACCGAGAGAGAAGAGGGGGGGAAGAAACAGATAAATACACAGAATACAAGCATCACAAAGCGTGCTAAGCTAACGTGCAGTGCAGGGTTGCCTAAGAACATGTCTAAGTCATATTGGTTATTTTTAGGATTTAACTGGAATTATTAACCGGTGTATGTGCACTATTCATCTACCGGAAACAGGCTAAAAGTTGCGGGTTCACCTCCGTAGAGGGTCCCGTCACGGAAACAGATAGTACGGTTAGCTTCGTCTCGTCGTTCTGAGCAACTTTCATGTAGAAAGTTTTTCCATCCGAGCTACGGATAAAAAGATATGATTTTCTAAAGATTTTAGGCATTTTCTGGAATTAATTTATTAACAGAAATGAGTTATTACGTCAGCATGATGTAGAGATGACGTCAGCGGTCAACGGTCGGCTGACCAGGGTCAACCCTGACAGGTGGGTCCAGTGGGACCCACATGTCAGCCTCTGATACTTAACAGAGTCTTAAAATGAGCTAACAGAGACAATTAGGGGTGTGGGCCCTAGGGGTCAGTGGTTGATTAACTTAAACTAATTATTTCTATTAGCCAAAATGATTAATTAGCTAGTTAACAGAAGGGGGCCCACATGTCTGCAGCACTGTGCAACCACGTCAGCAACGTTGACCAGGTCAACTTGGTCAACGGGACCCACCGGGCCCACCCGTCAGCCTCACGGAGGAGGCCACGTGGGCGCCACGTGGTCAGGCCGGCGTTTAAACGCCGGCAAGCACGTCTTCGCGGCGGCGCGGCTCGGGCGAGCTCCGGATTTCGTCCTCAGGGCACCAAATGGGACGGGACCGGTTGCGTTCGAACGGCCACTCGCCGGCGCGTCGAGTGGTGGCAGGGGTGTGGCCGGAAACGGCGTGCAGCATCGGCGGCGAGCAACGCGGCGATCGCCGGCGTTCGGGCGTGGTTGGGAACGAGGCAGCAATGCGCTACGGGGCAAAAGAGAAGGCTGGGGAGGTGCTAATCGACGCGGCGAGCGCAGCGGGCTCGGCCGCGTGACCATTTGGTCACCGGAACGGCGCCGGCGACGAGCGCGAGCGGCGGCGCTGTCGGGTCTTCGACGGGTGACGAGCTAGGTGGCGCAGAGAGGCTTGGGCTCGGGTTCATCGGGCTCCTGGGGGCGCCAGGAGCTCGATGCCGTGCTCAGGCGAGCACGACAGGGGCTATGGCTACGGCGGCGAGGTGCTCGACGGCGATGCGTGCGGGCTCGAGCGGCGCGACTGCTACGGGCTAGCCGGAGCGAGGAAAGAGAGTGGGGAGGGGCGGTGGCTCACCGAGCGGTCAAGAAAGACCCCCGACAAGTTAGTAGCAGCAGTAGTTGTCGCCGGAGTCAAAGAAGATCACCGGCATCAGAGAGATCTGCGCCTCGCTCGAACCAACGCCTCCCACGCTCCCCGGCTCGCGGTCGTGGACGAGGATGAGGTAGTCGACCTCGGCGAGGATGAAAGACACGGCGGCGCAGCTCGGGACCGACGGTGGCCGCGGGATTTACGCCGGCGAGGCCATGGCCGCGTACTGGAAAGGGGGAAGGAGCTCGGCGGAGCTTGGGAGAGAGGGGGAGAATGGCGGAGGAGACCAGGGGAGAGGCGCTGGGACTTGCCCTTATCGCCTCCGCGGCGTCCTGTGCTCGCACGCGTCGCGCTCTTGCCGGAGAGGGGGAGTGCTCGTCCACGGCGGGCGTGACACCGCGCGGGAGCAGGTGAGGGAGGGGACGGGGGCAGGTAAGTTGGGCCGGGCCAGTTGGGCCAGAGGTGAGCAGCAGTTAGACTTCTCCTTCTCCTTTTCTTTTATTTAATTTGCAGAGAAGGGAAAGAAAAGATAGGGCACCCAAATGACTTTTGCAAAAAGGGGTGAGTTGGTCCAAAAATTATCTTGCAATATCCTTTACCACCAAAAATTGGTTTGGGCATATTTGGATCATTTTTGAAATTTACAAAAATGAAAAGGCATTTATTTGTGCTGTTATGACACCGTTTATTGCCCTAGCCCAATAATGGAGTTGATGGTGATGTTGTTTTCACTAACATCAATTGTTTTGGAATATTTGCTAAATGATGAGCATTTTTCCATAATTTTTGGAGCAATTTCATTTTGAATTTTGAATTTGCATTGATTTCAGAGGGAAAATTTGAATTGGGAGCTTAACCATTGTGATTAATTAATGCAAATGAAGATGACTTGGCATCATTAACCAAATTTCACAGTGCTTAATACAAGGGGGTGTTACAAATTCTCCTCCTCTAAAAGAAATTCTCGTCCCGAGAATTTAGGAGGTAGAAGCAAAGAGGTCGGGGTATTCCGCCCGAAGATTTTCCTCGCGTTCCCAAGTGGCTTCATCTTCAGTGTGATTCGACCACTGCACTTTCAGGAACTTGGTTGTCTTCTGACGGGTCCGACGTTCAGCTTGATCGAGAATGCGGATCGGATGCTCCTTATAAGAAAGGTCATCTTGAAGCTCGAGCATCTCGTGATCCACAGCACGATGCGGGGACTCCTTGAAGGATCGGCGAAGTTGCGACACATGGAACACATCGTGGATATGCGAGAATTGCGGCGGCAATTGCAATTTGTAAGCCACGAATCCACGTCTAGCAACCACGGGAAAGGGGCCAATGTAGCGCGGAGCTAACTTGCCCTTGATACCGAAACGGTGCGTGCCCTTCATAGGGGTGACACGAAGATAAACTTGATCACCTGGTTGATAAGTCAGACCCCATCGCTTGCGATCATAGTTGCTCTTCTGACGGTCTTGAGCCGCCTTGAGATTCTCACGCACGACACGGACTTGCTCTTCGGCGTGTTGAATAATGTCCGGACCAATAACTTGTCGTTCCCCAGTTTCTGACCAGTTCAGAGGGGTTCGACACTTACGTCCGTACAGAACTTCAAAGGGAGCCATCTTCAAGCTTGCTTGATAGCTGTTGTTATACGAGAACTCGGCATATGGAAGGGATTCTTCCCATTTCTTACCGAATGATATAACACAAGCTCGCAACATATCTTCAAGCACTTGATTGACTCGTTCAACTTGACCTTGGGACTGGGGGTGATAAGCTGAACTCCAGTTGATATGAGTTCCCAAGGCTTCTTGAAAACTTTCCCAGAACTTGGAAGTGAACAGGGTGCCTCGGTCCGAACTGATCTCCTTCGGAATTCCATGGAGGGATACAATTCGGGAGATATACAGTTCTGCTAACTGGCTAGCAGTGATAGTCTCCTTGACTGGCAGGAAGTGTGCAACCTTTGAGAGTTGGTCGACGACGACAAGAATGGCATCGTTACCCTTCTGGGACTTAGGAAATCCAGTAATGAAATCCATCTGCACCTTATCCCATTTCCACAGCGGAATAGGAAGAGGTTGCAGAAGTCCAGCAGGCTTCTGATGCTCTGCCTTCACGCGACGACAGACATCGCATTCAGCAACATAACGAGCAATATCCCGCTTCATATTAGGCCACTAGTACCTTTGGCGGAGATCACGATACATCTTAGTACTACCAGGATGAATAGACAGCGGTGTATCATGTGCCTCCTTCATGACCTTGTCAGTCATAAGCTCGAAACGAGTTACCACAATGCGGCCTCGGAAATACAAGGTTCCATCTTCGGATATTGAGAAATCCCTGTATTTCGGAAGATGCAGTTCCTGTTTTATAACATTAACGTGAGCATCTTTGGTTTGCGCTACTTTGACAGCCTTCTCAAGATCCGGCTGTATCACAAGGTCATTAAGCGAACCATGTGGAACGTTATGCAGATTCAGCTTGCGTAACTCCTCATAAAGACGAGGCTGAGCTCGCCTAACCTTGAGGTTGGTGCTGTATGACTTGCGACTCAAGGCATCGGCCATCACATTAGCCTTGCCAGGGGTATAAGAAATACCGCAGTCGTATTCAGAAATAGTTTCCAACCATCGCTGTTGGCGGAGATTAAGATCCGGCTGAGTGAATAAATACTTCAAACTTTGATGATCAGTATAAATCTCACACCGGTTACCAAGAAGGTAATGTCGCCATAGTTTCAATGCAAAGATCACTGCAGCAAGTTCAAGATCATGCACTGGATAATTCTCTTCATGCGGACGCAATTGACGTGATGCATAAGCAATTACTCTTCGTTCTTGCATTAGGACACAGCCTAATCCTTGACGAGAGGCGTCACAATATATCACGAAGTCCTTGCGAGAATCTGGAGGAGCAAGCACTGGAGCAGAAACGAGCTTGTCCTTAAGAGCTTGAAAGCTTTCCTGGCATTTATCTGTCCACTCAAACTTAACGCCTTTGTGAAGCAGATTAGTCAGGGGCTTGGCAATCTTGGAAAAGTTCTCGACGAAGCGACGACAATAGCTTGCAAGGCCGAGAAAACTTCTCACTTGCTTGACATTCTTCGGAGGAGTCCAGTCAAGAATAGCCTGAACCCGTTCCGGATTAACGGCTATGCCATCCTTGGAAATCACATGTCCAAGGTAGGTTACTTCAGAAAGCCAGAACTCGCATTTGGAAAACTTAGCATAAAGCTGATGCTCTCGCAGCTTCTCCAGAACAAGGCGAAGATGTTCGGCGTGTTCTTCCTTGTTCTTTGAGAATACCAGAATATCATCCAGATATACCACGACGAACTTGTCGAGGTAATCCATGAATATATAATTCATCAGGCGGGAGAAGGTAGCTGGAGCATTAGTCAGTCCAAAAGACATGACAGTGTACTCATAAGAGCCATAGCGAGTAACAAAGGCAGTCTTTGGAATATCCTCTTCGCGAACACGGATCTGGTGATAACCCAACCTCAAGTCGAGTTTAGAAAACACCGATGATCCAGCCAGTTGATCATATAAGTCATTGATCCGAGGAAGCGGATATTTATTCTGGATGGTTGCCTGGTTGATAGGTCGGTAATCTTGTACCAGCCTATTCGTACCATCTTTCTTCTTGACGAAAAGAGACGGTGCTCCCCAGGCAGAGGAACTAGGACGGATGAAGCCCTTCTTAAGTGACTTGTCGATTTCCTCCTTAAGCTCGAGGAGCTCATGCGGTGGCATCTTGTAAGGACGCTTCACAATAGGAGTAGTACCCGGCTTCAAGTCAATAACAAATTCGACGGCTCGAGCAGGGGGTATTCCTGGAAGTTCTTCTGGGAAGACATCCGGGAAATCACATACAACTGGTATGCTTTCGAGCCCTTCAAGTGGTGAAGCATTCAATGCATTTAAGGCATAGATTTGAGCCTCGGCATTACGGGATATACGAGCGCGGCAATTCACGAGTTGATTCGAGGGGTGCCGAAGACGTACAGTCTTGGTGGCACAATCAATTTGGGCCTCGTGAGCTTCCAACCAATCCATTCCTAGGATAAGGTCGATGCCGCAGGATTTCAGGACAATGGGGTGTGCCTGAAACTTCCTTTCTTCTATCTCCACTACCACTTCCGGACAGAATAAGGTAGATTTGCACTGACCCGCGGAGGTTTGTACGGATACCGTGTGATATAGTTTATCTTGTTTAAAGCCATGTTTAAATGCAAATGGTTCTGATATGAAAGAATCAGATGCACCGGTATCAAACAAAACATTAGCAAATACTGAGTTAACAAGAAGTGTACCCATCACTGTGGCTGGCTGCTCTGGGTCTTCACTCAGATTGACGTGGTGAAGCTGACCACCACGAGCATACGAAGGCCTGATATTATTGTTGCGCTGCTGAGGAACTCCACGTCCACTGCCACGGCCAGCAGATGGAAGAGCCAGCTGACCCTGAACCTGCGGACAGTCTCTGGCACGGTGACCCGGACGGCCACACTTGAAGCAGAGTCCACTCTCTGGACGAATCGCAGGTGCTCGAGGTGCTGGAGCTGCAGGCCTGTACTGCATTGGCGGTGGAGGAGGCAGACGAGGTGCAGCATAAGAAGGCCTGTATACAGGAGCGTTTGGACGATACATGCTCTGAGGAATCCATATGCGGCGCTTCTGAGAAGACGAGCCCGAAGATGAGCCCGACTCGCGAGAGCGCTTAAGAGCGTCCTTGTGTAGCTTGAGTCCAGTTTCAACCTGAATGGCCTTGTTCACTAGAGTGGCGAAGTCCGGAAAGTCCAGTGCCACTAGAGCAAGCAGAATATCATGATGAAGTCCGCGCCTGAACTTCTCCTGACGTCTTGCGTCAGTAGCAATATCCTCCTCAGCATAGCGGGACAGTTCCAGGAACTCCCGCTGATAAGCATCAACTGACTTGTTGCCCTGAATCAGGTTACGGAACTCCGTACGCTTGCGGTCGATAACCCCTTCCGGGATATACCGAGCACGGAAGGCAGTCTTGAAGTCTGCCCAGGTGATGACAGTTCCAGCAGGCACTGTGTTCCGGTGCGTGTCCCACCATTGGGCCGCCGGACCCTTCAAGAAATACGTCGCGAATTTGACATAGTTGTCAGGGGACACGGCGGCAGAATCCAGCTCAAAGAAGATATCACGCAGCCAATCATCGGCATCCAAGGGGTTGGCGGCACTGCGAAATATCGTTGGATTGAGCCGCAGAAATTCTTGCAGAGTGATAGCGGCTGGCTGATGCTGAGCATTGGCGTTGACCTGGGGTATCTGGTTGAGCATACCCTGCAGCACCTGACGCTGCATGTCAATGGTCTGCATTACGGCAGCCATATAGTCTGGCGGCGGAGGCGGAGGCGGAGGTGCAGGGGGATCATTGTTACCAGCCATCCTGATGATTCCAACAGGGATGGTTTAGCGACAAGAATACACGTTGCATGAATTCAACAATGAAGTAAATATGCACGACATAAGAGAAGTGCATTAATACAACATCATACACATCATGACATACGGGTTCGTACATAACGTCGGTTACAAACGGGCAGCACAACGGCGCAAAATCAAAGACTAGACATAGTAGGCGGCGCGCAGACCGCGGTAAGGAAGTACACAACGAGACGTAGCAAAGGCTACATCAACGTCGGAGAAAGGAACTGAAACGGGGTAGCTGCAAGTGCGGACGACGGATCTCAATCGCAGAGGGATCCTGAGCTCCATGTGCACTCTGATGCAGAACCCGGTTTCGGACGGGAATCAGAGGTCCACGAACTGGCGTGTGACCTCCAACCGCAGGCCACTCGACACCTGGAGGTGTGTTGATCCTGCGCGGGCAAAGGATAGACTGAGGAAGTGTCCCTGCTTGGACAGCCGGTACCAACTGCGTCAACGTCTGGTAGAGAACTGTCCGAGTGATGGACAACTCAACCACCAGGGCCCGAGCAGTTCGATCCAGCGCCTGAGTGTGCTGAATCAGAACCTGCGGGTCATAACGTCGACTCTCGTACGGGGCACAGATAGCTGAGTAGTATCCAGTCTCATCTCCAGCAGGTGCATACGGAATGTACCGAAACTCAGAGGCATTCAAGCTATCTCTGTGCTCTCCTCGGAGGCGTGCGACAGCAGCGTAGGCAGCATCATGGACTGCCATCGCAACCGTCACGCCACTACCGTGAAAGCGGTACAGCTCAGTGTCTGAGTCATCCTGCCGGTCATAGATACGAACTTCAGCATAATACTGCTCCTGGTTGAACTCGCGATACTCCTCGTAGACCATGTACTCGGGGTACCAGCGGTAGCCCAGCCTGGTCAGGAGAGCGACTAGAATGGCCGGAAACCCAGGGGCATCTCGGGCCCAGGTGCGAAGCACAAGCTGAGTCTCCGGGCGAGGTGGAAACAGAGGATTCATCTGAAAGAAGAAGAATCAGACTTGTCAAGTCCTGATGATAATTAAACAGAACTTGGTAAGAAAGGTTAAACAAACAAATGGAAAGGAATGATTATCAGACTATTCAGGTCAATGATAAGAAACCGCACTGATATCCAGCTCTCCGGGTAGATGTGGAAACGAGAACCTAATGGAGTTAGTAAAACTTAACCCGAATAGACGAGAGAGAAGAGTCCCAGAGTATAGACGAGGAATAAAAGAAGCTACACCACCCAAGTGGCGACGTGGGGCCATAAGCCACACAGCCAAGTTAGTAAAACAGTTTTTGACCTCTAGACTCAACTTCGGCCAAGGAGTTGGAAAGGGGGTTCCTACAGGCAGTCGGCTCTGATACCAACCTGTGACGACCCCGGCCCGACCGTGCACTAATCATACACGCAAATGCACACGATCAAGCCTAAGGACTCACGTGAAGGAATCACAGCACAACTCTAAAACATAAATAAATACATACAAGTTATATATTACAAGCCAGGGGCCTCGAGGGCTCGAATACATAACAAGTGTCACACACATAGTCAGCGGAAGCATTAGATGTCTGGGTACAGACATAGAACACAAGTTCAGATAGGCCTCATACGAGGCGGGGCAAAAGAAAAGCTACGATCGAAAAGGCGCAGGCCTCCTGCCTGGGACCTCCGATCCTACTCCTGGTCGTCGTCCGCCGGCTCCTCGTAGAAGTACTCGCCGGCCGGGTAGTAGTAGTAGCCAGCCTCGGGCTGGTAGTAGTAGTCGTCAACGGGGGCTGCAGGCACCATGGCTCCGTCGTCTGGTTTATCAAGCGGGAAGGACAAAAGGGGAAGCAAAGCAACCGTGAGTACTCATCCAAAGTACTCAGCAAGACTTACATCAGATCTATACTAAGCAATGCATTATTTTCAAAGGAGGCTTTATGTGGGTGGACTAGACTGCAGAAAGCCAGAGTAGAGAGGGGAAAACCTAGTCCTGACGAAGACTAGCATCTTCAGGGTCTTGCAGCAATTAGAAGGGTGTAGATTAGCTCATCATAATGTAAAGTGTTTATAGCAATATCAACCTCATATCTCAAGTCACCAGTTCTAGTTGTACCGAAGTGGATACAACTCCGAGTGTCCGTTACCGTAGGACAGGCTATCGATAGATGTTTTCTTCCCTGCAGGGGTGCACCAACTTACCCACCACGCTCGCTTAACTCCGGCCGGACACACCATCAGGTCGTGCCCGCCCTCGGCCAAACAATACGACGCAACCCGACCAGATACCGCCAGAGAGGATCGAGCACGCCGGACTAATCCTATGCCCCCGGGGGTCATGGCCCATCGCCCCGGACGCTCCGCACGTTGCGAGGCCGTTCGGTAGCAGACCTAGCAACCCCTTATACAAGCACGCAGTTGCATCCTAAGTCCAATCCGAACGGGCCGCTCAATCGCTGACGTCGTGACGACTCCGGCTGATGTATACGACGCAGAGCACCCACTCACACCCACGTGGTGGTTAGTGCTATCGGACCCGGAGGCCCCTCGGATCAAATATCCAAATCGCTTAGTGGATTGGGAGTGCGCGGTAACGAGCAGAGCCCACGATACTGTTGGCCCCGTCGTCCCGTCTCGAGGACTTGTGACAAGGACTGGGAATGACCGGCCACGCCTCGTAGTTATCTCGCGGGTACCCTCACTGGTCACCCGACTCCACAGCTCACGCCTCAAAGGCACTCGCGGGTACCCCTCTGGGTCAACCCGCCTCCATCCAACATGTGCAGTAGTAACTTCAAAGTGTCTTCAGACGCACGATACCTCTGGCCGCACGCCTTTGTTCCTGGCGACGTCCGGCCTCGGGGATCGATACGTCTTTAAACATGGTACGGTAAACCAGGGCATCCGTGTGGTTTCCATGCCGATGAGGAATCCGAGGAATCACCCTCGTTGGACTCCTAAACGACAAGTCCCGTTAAGGTGATACCGGAGGAATCACCCTCGGCGGTAATCACCATAGCGGATGCACGACAAAAGCTAAGTCGGAAGTGGGAAGAGGAATCACCCTCGGTAACCCACAACGAGCTAGCTATACTACAGGGACAACATCGGAAGTGAGTTCGGAGGTATCACCCTCGTCACCCGATGTTAACTCTACGGAGTCGAGCATATTAGGGAGTGTGCGGTGATGTGAAGAAGGTCAGGGGAAGGGGCTCGATCGCTTGATCGAGGCAAGGGTACTATGCGAGGCAACTACGAGAAAGCGGGACCACAGCAGTGTTACCCAACCTATACTAAGCAGTTTATGAATAAAGACAGGTATCAACAGTATTGCAAAAACAGGCTATGCAACAGTAATAGGAGCAGTAGCAGTAGCAGCAATTCTAATGCAAGAATAAGAGAGAATAGACATAGGCGATATCGGAATGATCAAAGGGGGGTTGCTTGCCTGGTTGCTCGGTGGCAAAAGCAAGGTCGTCGGAGGGGGAACCAATCACCGGGACGGCGTCGGTCTCTGGAGCGGCGTCAGCGTCGGACTCTACCGAGAGAGAAGAGGGGGGGAAGAAACAGATAAATACACAGAATACAAGCATCACAAAGCGTGCTAAGCTAACGTGCAGTGCAGGGTTGCCTAAGAACATGTCTAAGTCATATTGGTTATTTTTAGGATTTAATTGGAATTATTAACCGGTGTATGTGCACTATTCATCTACCGGAAACAGGCTAAAAGTTGCGGGTTCACCTCCGTAGAGGGTCCCGTCACGGAAACAGATAGTACGGTTAGCTTCGTCTCGTCGTTCTGAGCAACTTTCATGTAGAAAGTTTTTCCATCCGAGCTACGGATAAAAAGATATGATTTTCTAAAGATTTTAGGCATTTTCTGGAATTAATTTATTAACAGAAATGAATTATTACGTCAGCATGATGTAGAGATGACGTCAGCGGTCAACGGTCGGCTGACCAGGGTCAACCCTGACAGGTGGGTCCAGTGGGACCCACATGTCAGCCTCTGATACTTAACAGAGTCTTAAAATGAGCTAACAGAGACAATTAGGGGTGTGGGCCCCAGGGGTCAGTGGTTGATTAACTTAAACTAATTATTTCTATTAGCCAAAATGATTAATTAGCTAGTTAACAGAAGGGGGCCCACATGTCAGCAGCACTGTGCAACCACGTCAGCAACGTTGACCAGGTCAACTTGGTCAACGGGACCCACCGGGCCCACCCGTCAGCCTCACGGAGGAGGCCACGTGGGCGCCACGTGGTCAGGCCGGCGTTTAAACGCCGGCAAGCACGTCTTCGCGGCGGCGCGGCTCGGGCGAGCTCCGGATTTCGTCCTCAGGGCACCAAATGGGACGGGACCGGTTGCGTTCGAACGGCCACTCACCGGCGCGTCGAGTGGTGGCAGGGGTGTGGCCGGAAACGGCGTGCAGCATCGGCGGCGAGCAACGCGGCGATCGCCGGCGTTCGGGCGTGGTTGGGAACGAGGCAGCAATGCGCTACGGGGCAAAAGAGAAGGCTGAGGAGGTGCTAATCGACGCGGCGAGCGCAGCGGGCTCGGCCGCGTGACCATTTGGTCACCGGAACGGCGCCGGCGACGAGCGCGAGCGGCGGCGCTGTCGGGTCTTCGACGGGTGACGAGCTAGGTGGCGCGGAGAGGCTTGGGCTTGGGTTCATCGGGCTCCTGGGGGCGCCAGGAGCTCGATGCCGTGCTCAGGCGAGCACGACAGGGGCTATGGCTACGGCGGCGAGGTGCTCGACGGCGATGCGTGCGGGCTCGAGCGGCGCGACTGCTACGGGCTAGCCGGAGCGAGGAAAGAGAGTGGGGAGGGGCGGTGGCTCACCGAGCGGTCAAGAAAGACCCCCGACAAGTTAGTAGCAGCAGTAGTTGTCGCCGGAGTCAAAGAAGATCACCGGCATCAGAGAGATCTGCGCCTCGCTCGAACCAACGCCTCCCACGCTCCCCGGCTCGCGGTCGTGGACGAGGATGAGGTAGTCGACCTCGGCGAGGACGAAAGACACGGCGGCGCAGCTCAGCACCGACGGTGGCCGCGGGATTTACGCCGGCGAGGCCATGGCCGCGTACTGGAAAGGGGGAAGGAGCTCGGCGGAGCTTGGGAGAGAGGGGGAGAATGGCGGAGGAGACCAGGGGAGAGGCGCTGGGACTTGCCCTTATCGCCTCCGCGGCGTCCTGTGCTCGCACGCGTCGCGCTCTTGCCGGAGAGGGGGGGTGCTCGTCCACGGCGGGCGTGACACCGTGCGGGAGCAGGTGAGGGAGGGGACGGGGGCAGGTAAGTTGGGCCGGGCCAGTTGGGCCAGAGGTGAGCAGCAGTTAGACTTCTCCTTCTCCTTTTCTTTTATTTAATTTGCAGAGAAGGGAAAGAAAAGATAGGGCACCCAAATGACTTTTGCAAAAAGGGGTGAGTTGGTCCAAAAATTATCTTGCAATATCCTTTACCACCAAAAATTGGTTTGGGCATATTTGGATCATTTTTGAAATTTACAAAAATGAAAAGGCATTTATTTGTGCTGTTATGACACCGTTTATTGCCCTAGCCCAATAATGGAGTTGATGGTGATGTTGTTTTCACTAACATCAATTGTTTTGGAATATTTGATAAATGATGAGCATTTTTCCATAATTTTTGGAGCAATTTCATTTTGAATTTTGAATTTGCATTGATTTCAGAGGGAAAATTTGAATTGGGAGCTTAACCACTGTGATTAATTAATGCAAATGAAGATGACTTGGCATCATTAACCAAATTTCACAGTGCTTAATACAAGGGGGTGTTACACTCTCACTCTAGGTTTTTAAAGCGAAATACACAAAGGGAGAAATCGGCAACAATGTTCCTCAAAGTGATCCTAGCAGGTAGGTCTTCAAACCTGAAAACAACTGCATTCCTTGAATCCCAAATTTTCGACAAGATAGTCAGGGCAACAGAGGGACATGTGTTGGGGAACGTAGTATTTCAAAATTTTCCTACGATCACACAAGATCTATCTACCAGATGCATAGCAACGAGGGGGAGAGTGTGTCTACGTACCCTTGTAGACCGAAAGCGGAAACGTCTAGTGACGCGGTTGATGTAGTCGAACTTCTTCGCGATCCAACCGATCAAGCACCGAACGTACGGAGCCTCCGCGTTCAGCACACGTTCAGCTTGATGACATCCCACGAGCTCTTGATCCAGTAGAACCTTGCGGGAGAGTTTCGTCAGCACTACGGTGTGGTGATGGATATGATGAAGTTACCGGCGCAGGGCTTCGCCTAAGCACTGCAACGATATGACCGAGGTGTGTTTCTGTGGAGGGGGGCACCGCACACGGCTGGAAAGATCAACTTGTGTGTTCTAGGGTGCCCCCCTGCCCATGTATATAAAGGAGCAAGGGGGGAGGCCGGCCGGCCCAAGCCTGGCGCGCCAAGGGGAGTAGGATTCCTACTCCTAGTAGGAATCCTCCTTCCTATTCTTACTAGGAGTAGGAAAGGAAGAAGGAGAAGAGAAGGAAGGGGAGAGGTGGCGCCCCCCACTCCTAGTCCAACTAAGATTCTCTAGTGGGGGCGCCGGTCAGCCCCTATGGGCTGCCTCCCTCTTTTCCCTCCAGGCCCACTATGGCCCATACTCCCCCAGGAGGGTTCTGGTAACCCCCTCTGGCACTCCGGTTAAATCCGAAACTTTTCGGAACATTTCCGGTGTCCGAATATAGTCGTCCAATATATCAATCTTTACATCTCGGACATTTCGAGACTCATCGTCATGTTCGTGATCTCATCTGGGACTCCGAACTACCTTCGGTACATAAAAACTCATAAACTCATAATACCGATAGTCATCAAACGTTAAGCGTGCGGACCCTATGGGTTCGAGAACTATGTATACATGACCAAGACTCATCTCCGGTCAATAACCAATAGCGGAACCTGGATGCTCATATTGGCTCCTACATATTCTTTGAAGATATTTATCGGTCAAACCGCATAACAACATACGTTGTTTCCTTTGTCATCGGTATGTTACTTACCCGAGATTCGATCGTCGGTATCTCAATACCTAGTTCAATCTCGTTACCGGCAAGTCTCTTTACTCGTTCCGTAATACATCATCCCGTGACTAACTCATTAGTCATTTGCTTGCAAGGCTTATTATGATGTGTATTACCAAGAGGGCCCAGAGATACCTCTCCGACACTCGGAGTGACAAATCCTATTCTTGATCTATGCCAACACCACGAACACCTTCGGAGACACCTGTAGAGCATCCTTATAATCACCCATTTATGTTATGACGTTTGACAGCACACAAGGTGTTCCTCCGGTATACGGGAGTTGCATAATCTCATAGTCATAGGAACATGTATAAGTCATGAAGAAAGCAATAGCAGTAAAACTAAACGATCATAGTGCTAAGCTAACGGATGGGTCTTGTCCATCACATCATTCTCCTAATGATGTGATCCCGTTGATCAAATAACAACTCATGTTTATGGCTAGGAAACATAACCATCTTTGATCAATGAGCTAGTCTAGTAGAGGCATACTAGGGACACTCTGTTTTGTCTATGTATTCACACATGTACTAAGTTTCCGGCTAATACAATTCTAGCATGAATAAAAGACATTTATCATGATATAAGGAAATAAATAATAACTTTATTATTGCCTCTAGGGCATATTTCCTCCTGTCTCCCACTTGCACTAGAGTCAATAATCTAGCTCACATCGCGATGTGATTTAACACCGATAGTTCACATCGTTATGTGAATAACACCCATAGTTCACATCGCCATGTGACCAACACCCAAAGGGTTTACTAGAGTCAATAATCTAGTTCACATCGCTATGTGATTAACACCCAAGAGTAATAAGGTGTGATCATGTTGTGCTTGTGAGAGAAGTTTAGTCAATGGGTCTGTCACATTCAGATCCGTATGTATTTCGCAAATTTCTATGTCTACAATGCTCTGCATGGAGCTACTCTAGCTAATTGCTCCCACTTTCAATATGCATCCAAATTGATACGTAGAGTCATCTGGATTGGTGTCAAAGCTTGCATCGACGTAACTCTTTACGACGAACTCTTTATCACCTCCATAACCGAGAAATATTTCCTTAGTCATCCAGTAACTAAGGATAATTTTGACCGCTGTCCAGTGATGTACTCCCGGATCACTTTTGTACCTCCTTGCCAAACTCATGGTAAGGTACACAACAGGTTTGGTACACAGCATGGCATACTTTATAGAACCTATGGTTGAGGCATAGGGAATGACTTTCATTCTTTCTCTATCTTCTGCCGAGGTCGGGCTTTGAGTCTTACTCAACTTCATACCTCACGACTCAGGCAAGAACTCCTTCTCTGACTGGTCCAATTTTGAACTACTTCAAAAACTTGTCAATGTATGTACTCATTGAAAAAACTTATCAAGCGTCTCAATCTATCTCTATAGATCTTGATGCTCAATATGTAAGCAGCTTCACCGAGGTCTTCCTTTGAAAAAACTCCTTTCAAACACTCCTTTATGCTTTCCAGAAAATTTTACATCATTTCCAATCGACAATATGTCATTCACATATACTTATCAGAAAAGGATGTAGTGCTCCCACTCACTTTCTTGTAAATACAGGCTTCTCTAAAAGTCTGTATAAAACCATATGCTTTGATCACCTTATCAAAGCGTATATTCCAACTCCGAGATGCTTGCACCAGTCCATAGATGGATCGCTGGAGCTCGCACACTTTGTTAGCACCTTTAGGATCGACAAAACCTTCTGGTTGCATCATATACAACTCTTCTTTGAGATATCCATTCAGGAATGCAGTTTTGACATCCATTTGCCAGATTTCATAATCATAAAATGCGACAATTGCTAACATGATTCGGACAGACTTAAGCATCGCTACGGGTGAGAAAGTCTCATCGTAGTCAACTCCTTGAACTTGTCGAAAACCTTTCGCAACAAGTCGAGCTTTGTAAACAGTAACATTACCGTCAGCGTCGGTCTTCCTCTTGAAGATCCATTTATTTTTGATGGCTTGCCGATCATCGAGCAAGTCAACCAAAGTCCATAGTTTATTCTCATACATGGATCCCATCTCAGATTTCATGGCCTCAAGCCATTTTGCGGAATCTGGGCTCATCATCGCTTCCTCATAGTTTGTAGGTTCATCATGGTCTAGTAACATGACTTCCAGAACTGGGGTGCCGTACCACTCTGGTGCGGAACGAACTCTAGTTGATCTACGAAGTTCAGCAGAAACTTGATCTGAAGTTTCATGATCATCATCATTAGCTTCCTCACTAATTGGTGTAGGAATCACTGGAACTAGTTTATGTGATGTACTACTTTCCAATTCGGGAGAAGGTACAATTACCTCATCAAGTTCCACTTTCCTCCCACTCACTTCTTTTGAGAGAACCTCCTTCTCTAGAAAGGATCCATTCTTAGCAACGAATATCTTGCCTTCGGATCTGTGATAGAAGGTGTACCCAACAGTCTCCTTTGGGTATCCTATGAAGACATATTTCTCCGACTTGGGTTCGAGCTTATCAGGTTGAAGCTTTTTCACATAAGCATCGCAGCCCCAAACTTTAAGAAACGACAACTTTGGTTTCTTGACAAACCTCAGTTCATAAGGCGTCGTCTCAACGGATTTAGATGGTGCCCTTATTAAACGTGAATGCAGCTGTCTCTAATGCATAACCCAAAACGATAGTGGTAAATTGGTAAGAGACATCATAGATCGCACCATATCTAATAAAGTGCGGTTACGACGTTCGGACACACCATTATGCTGTGGTGTTCCGGGTGGCGTGAGCTGTGAAACTATTCCACAGTGTCTTAAATGAAGACCAAACTCGAAACTCAAATATTCACCTCCACGATCAGATCATAGAAATTTTGTTTTCTTGTTATGATGATTCTCTACTTCATTCTGAAATTCTTTGAACTTCTCAAATCATGAGTGAAGGTCAGAAAATAACGATACATGCCGCGAGTTTCAACACTCATCGGTCCACATACATCAGTATGTATGATTTCTAACAAATCTGTTGCTCCCTCCATTGTTTCGGAGAACAGAGTTTTAGTCATCTTGCCCATGAGGCATGGTTCGCAAACACCAAGTGATTCATAATCAAGTGATTCCAAAAGTCCATCACTATGGAGTTTCTTCATGCGTTTTACACCAATATGACCTAAACGGCAGTGCCACAAATAAGTTGCACTATCATTATTAACCTCGCATCTTTTGGCTTCAATATTATGAATATGTGTATCACTACGATCGAGATTCAACAAACTATTTTCATTGGGTGTATGACCATCGAAGGCTTTATTCATGTAAACAGAATAACAATTATTCTATGACTTTAAATGAATAACCGTATTGCAACAAACATGATCAAATCATATTTATGCTCAACGCAAATGCCAAATAACATTTATTTAGGTTCTGCACTCATCCCGAAAGTATAGGGAGTGTGCGATGATGATCATATCAATCTTGGAACCACTTCCAACGCACATCATCACTTCACTTTTAACTAGTCTCTGTTCATTCTGCAACTCTCGTTTTGAGTTACTAATTTTAGCAACTGAACTGGTATCAAATACCCAGGGGTTGCTATGAACACTAGTAAAATACACATCAATAATCTATATATCAAATATACCTTTGTTCACTTTGCCATCCTTCTTATCCGCCAAGTATCTAGGGCAGTTCCACTTCCAGTGACCATTTCCTTTGCAGTAGAAGCACTTAGTTTAAGGCTTGAGTTTAGCTTTGGATTTCTTCATGGGAGTGACAACTTGCTTGTCATTCTTCTTGAAGTTCCCTTTCTATCCCTTTGCCCTTTACTTGAAACAAGTGGTCTTGTTAACCATCAACACTTGATGCTCTTTCTTGATTTCTACCTTCGCCGATTTCAGCGTCGCGAAGAGCTCGGGAATTACTTTCGTCATCCCTTGCATATTCTAGTTCATCACGAAGTTCTACTAACTTGGTGATAGTGTCTAGAGAACTTTGTCAATTACTATCTTATCTGGAAGATTAACTCCCACTTGTTTCAAGCAATTGTAATACCCAGACAATCTGAGCACATGCTCACTGGTTGAGCTATTCTCCTCCATCTTGTAGGCAAAGTACTGTCAGAGGTCTCATATCTCTCGACACGGGCATGAGTATGAAATACTAATTTCAACTCTTGGAACATCTCATATGCTCCGTGGCATTCAAAACGTTTTTGAAGTCCCGGTTCTAAGCCGTAAAGCATGATGCACTAAACTATCAAGTAGTCATCATACCGAGCTTTTGTCAAAACGTTCATAACGTCTGCATCTGCTCCTGCAATAGGTCTGTCACCTAGCGGTGCATCAAGGACATAATTCTTCTGTGCAGCAATGAGGAAAATCCTCATATTACGAAACAAGTCCGCATCATTGCTACTAACATCTTTCAACTTAGTTTTCTCTAGGAACATATAAAAAAACAAACGGGGAACTACATCGCGAGCTATTGATCTACAACATAGATATGCTAATACTACCACGACTAAGTTCATGATAAATTAAAGTTCAATTAATCATATTACTTAAAGAACTCCCACTTAGATAGACATCCCTCCGGTCATCTAAATGATCACGTGATCCAAACCAACTAAACCATGTCCGATCATCACGTGAGATGGAGTAGTTTCAATGGTGAACATCTTATGTTGATCATATCTACTATATGATTCACGCTCCACCTTTCGGTCTCCAGTGTTTTGAGGCCATATCTGCATATGGTAGGCTCGTCAAGTTTAACCCGAGTATTCTGCGTGTGCAAAACTGGCTTACACCCATTGTATGTGAACGTAGAGCTTATCACACCCGATCATCACGTGGTGTCTCGGCACGACGAACTTTCGCAACGGTGCATACTCAGGGAGAACACTTATACCTTGAAATTTTGTAAGGGACCATCTTATAATGCTACCGCCATACTAAGCAAAATAAGAAGCATAATAAGATAAACATCACATGCAATCAAAATATGTGACATGATATGGCCATCATCATCTTGTGCTTTTGATCTTCATCTCCAAAGCACCGTCATGATCATCTTCGTCACCGGCGCGACACCTTGATCTCCATCGTAGCATCGTTGTCGTCTCGCCAACTATTGCTTCCACGACTATCGCTACCGCTTAGTGATAAAGTAAAGCAATTACATGGCGACTGTATTTCATACAATAAAGCGACAACCATATGGCTCCTGCTAGTTGCCGATAACTTTACAAAACATGATCATCTCATACAATAACGTATAACTCATCATATCTTGACCATATCACATCACAACATAACCTGCAAAAACAAGTTAGACGTCCTCTACTTTGTTGTTGCAAGTTTTACGTGGCTGCTACGGGCTTAGCAAGAACCGTTCTTACCTACGCATACAAAAACCATAACGATTTTTCGTCAAGTATGTGCTGTTTTAACCTTCACAAGGACCGGGCGTAGCCACACTTGATTCAGCTAAAGTGAGAGAGACAGACACCCGCCAGTCACCTTTAAGCAACGAGTGCTAATAACGGTGAAACCAGTCTCGCGTAAGCGTACGCGTAATGTCGGTCTACCGCCGAAGCAAAGTATGACATGCTGGTAAGCAGTATGACTAGTATCGTCCACAACTCACTTGTGTTCTACTCATACATATAATCTACGCATAGACCTGGCTCATGATGCCATTGTTGGGGAACGTAGTATTTTCAAAATTTTCCTACGATCACGCAAGATCTATCTACTAGATGCATAGCAACGAGGGGGAGACTGTGTCTACGTACCCTTGTAGACCGAAAGCGGAAGCGTCTAGTGACGCGGTTGATGTAGTCGAACTTCTTCGCGGTCCAACCGATCAAGCACCGAACGTACGGAGCCTCCGCGTTCAGCACACGTTCAGCTTGATGACGTCCCACGAGCTCTTGATCCAGTAGAACCTTGTGGGAGAGTTTCGTCAGCACTACGGCGTGGTGACG
This sequence comes from Secale cereale, assembly GCA_902687465.1. NCBI lineage: Eukaryota > Viridiplantae > Streptophyta > Magnoliopsida > Poales > Poaceae > Secale > Secale cereale. The sequence goes on along the minus strand of LR738711.1, from coordinate 879,420,052 downwards.
GATATGATGAAGTTACCGGCGTAGGGCTTCGCCTAAGCACTGCAACGATATGACCGAGGTGTGTTTTTGTGGCGGGTGATACGTCCAAAACGTATCTATAATTTCTGCTTGCTCCATGCCACTTTTGGGTGATACTGCTATGATATTCATACACTTCCATACACTTTTGATCATATTTGGACTAACCTACTAATCCAGTGCACCCCGGTGCCAGTTTCTGTTTTCGGCTGATTTTGTATTTCAGGTTTTCACGTTACGAGAACTGTCAGGAAAAATCCAGAAAAATTATATAAAAAATCAGCGTTCCAGAACCTACCCTGCGCCCGAAGTACAGCCGGGGGGGGGGGCCACCAGGGCTCCAGGCGCCCTGGCGGCGCCCCCCCCCCTGGGCCGTGCCGGGGGGGCGCCTGGGCCCCCCGAAGCCCGTCTGGTGCCCCCCTTTGGCATATATTTAGAGCGTCCCTCGAAACCCTCGGGACGGGAACTCTTTTTCGCGATCTCATCTCTGTTCCGCCGCCGCCGCCGCTTCCAAGATCGGGAGCACCAGGAGAACTCTTCCCGGCACCCTGCCGGAGGGGAGGATCACCACCGGGAGCTTCTCCACCACCATGGACGCCTCCCGGATGAGTTGTGAGTAGTCTCCCTTGGACCATGAGTCCATGACCAGTAGCTATGTGATGTTCTCCTCCCGTTCTTGTGCTTCACTAATTAGTCCTCATGAGCTGCCCTACATGATCGAGGCACATATGTAATCCTTATGCTGTTGCTATGATGAGTTTGCTGGGATCCGATGGATTATGAGATTATGTTCAGATTGTGATTGAGTAATATATTTGATCTACCTCTTTTATATTTATGTTCATAAGTAATTCTTGCATGTTCTCCGTTGTTATTTATTGCTTTGGCCGAGTAATACGTAGTGACTCCAAGAGGGAACGTTATGCTTGATTGTGGGTTCATGCCCCTCGATGACTAGCTTGAGTGACAGAAACATGAGTCTAGGGGATGTGCTGTTGCCACAAGGGGGAAAACAACGGTGCTTGTGCCCGCGGGTGCAAGGATTGTTTACTTTACGCAAAGTTCTTTTAATGCAGTTGTCTGTTGCTTTGAGTTTACACTATGGGTGGGCTCGCAACTTAATACCAGCGAGATGTTCTGGATAGATATCTCAAAGTGGATGATTAGTAGTAGATATTGATGGATTTCGGTCTACTTACTTTGGCGTACCGCCCATGCTTTGAACCTCAACCTTTCTTGCAATGTAGTCAGCATTGGTTTGCGTTCGTGGTCCTGTCAATTGCCCAGCTGTAATTCGTTTACCTCACATAGCTGTTTTATCGTCTTTTGGGAGAGAGACATCACTAGTGAACATCATGTGACTCCGGTCCATATTACCATCATTGATCACATCCGCTATTTACTTTTCGCTATTATTTACTATTGCCAAACACTATCTATCACTACTATCATTTGCGTTTAATCCTTTGTGAACTACAAGACCGGAGGGATTGACAACCTCTCTGTACTCGTTGGGAGCAAAGTTATTTGTATCTGTATGCAGGTCCACGTTGATTGCTAATATCTGGCGCCGTTAGCAGTTGACACCTACTTGTTGAACCTAGGAGTCTCTGGGGATTTGATCCTTGGCATCTTTGCTAAGGGAAAACACTTCCACAACACTGCATCTTTCACCTTCCACTTGGGGTAACCAACGAGGGGTTAGAGGCCCATCAGCGGGGCATCGCACACGGCTGGAAAGATCAACTTATGTGTTCTAGGGTGCCCCCCTGCCCCTCTATATAAAGGAGCAAGGGGGAGGCCGGCCGTCCCAAGCCTGGCGCGCCAAGGGGAGTAGGATTCCTACTCCTAGTATGAATAGGAATCCTCCTTCCTATTCCTACTAGGAGTAGGAAAGGAAGAAGGAGAAGAGAAGGAAGGGGAGAGGTGGCGCCCCCCACTCCTAGTCCAACTAGGATTCTCTAGTGGGGGCGCCGGCCAGCCCCTATGGGCTGCCTCTCTCTTTTCCCTCAAGGCCCACTATGGCCCATACTCCCCCGGGGGTTCCGGTAACCCCCTCCGGCACTCCGGTTAAATCCGAAACTTTCCGGAACACTTCCGGTGTCCGAATATATTCGTCCAATATATCAATCTTTACGTCTCGGACATTCCGAGACTCCTCGTCATGTCCGTGATCTCATCTAGAACTCCGAACTACCTTCGGTACATCAAAACTCATAAACTCATAATATCGATCGTCATCAAACGTTAAGCGTGCGGACCCTACGGGTTCGAGAACTATGTAGACATGACCGAGACTCATCTCCGGTCAATAACCAATAGCGGAACCTGGATGCTCATATTGGCTCCTACATATTCTACGAAGATCTTTATCGGTCAAACCGCATAACAACATACGTTGTTCCCTTTGTCATCGGTATGTTACTTACCCGAGATTCGATCGTCGGTATCTCAATACCTAGTTCAATCTCGTTACCGGCAAGTCTCTTTACTCATTCCGTAATACATCATCTCGTGACTAACTCATTAGTCATTTGCTTGCAAGGATTATTATGATGTGTATTACCGAGAGGGCCCAAAGATACCTCTCCGACACTCGGAGTGACAAATCCTATTCTTGATCTATGCCAACACCACGAACACCTTCGGATACACCTGTAGAGCATATTTATAATCACCCAGTTACGTTGTGACGTTTGACAACACACAAGGTGTTCCTCCGGTATACGTGAGTTGCATAATCTTATAGTCATAGGAACATGTATAAGTCATGAAGAAAGCAATAGTAGTAAAAATAAACGATCATAGTGCTAAGCTAACGGATGGGTCTTGTCCATCACATCATTCTCCTAATGATGTGATCCCTTGATCAAATAACAACTCATGTCTATGGCTAGGAAACATAACCATCTTTGATCAATGAGCTAGTCTAGTAGAGGCATACTAGGGACACTCTGTTTTGTCTATGTATTCAGACATGTACTAAGTTTCCGATTAATACAATTCTAGCATGAATAAAAGACATTTATCATAATATAAGGAAATAAATAATAACTTTATTATTGCCTCTAGGGCATATTTCCTTCAATATGTTGGGGTTTAGCCCTGCAGGAGATGTAGCTTCTTGGATATCCATCAGAGAGTTTGGGGGATTGAGGCCAATGAGCTTCCATACTTGAATAGCATAGGAACAGTAGTAGGAGAGGTGAGCGGCATCCTCACATGGGTCTTCGCATCGTGGACATGCAACAGAGGTGGTAATATGCTTGTGCGCCAAGTTTGCTTTGGTGTTGAGCCTATCACGAAACAGTAGCCAAGAAAAAATCTTGACCTTGATGGGCACAGATGATGACCAAATGAAGGCACGAAACAACTCGAAGCAGTCATCGGCGGAGATAGCATCATAAGCATTCCTGGCCGAAAGGGGAAACCCATGCGTTTGGGATCTCTCATCCGGCCTGTATGATGTGCGAAAATCCCGCAGCAACGACAACACATAGTCAAAATCTCGAGCCGCGGCATTAGTAAGGCGAACCCTTAGGTTAGTTAATAAGCCGGTTTGAATAACAGTTGCCACCGAAACCTTGTCATTTATGGAGTGGGAGTACAGGTGGGGAAAAGCTATCTTTAGAGGGAAGTTCAGTAGCTATTTGTCAAACCAGAAGAACGTGGTCAAGCCATTATAGGTGATAACAAAGGAGTGGTTAATAAGTGTGTATATGTTTTGATTGACCACCTTCCAAAGGAAGGAGGGACAAGAAGTGGTTGCCAAGATGTTTTGTGAGTACCTTTGTTTGTACCAGTGTACCCAGGATAGATCTGGGTTTTGCAACAGCTTGTAGGAAAACATCAAGAGCAAGCAGCAGTTATGAATTTCAATATTTTTAATGCCTAGACCACCATGAATTTTAGGTTTACAAACATTTTTCCAAGCAATGAGACAACTAGCGCCCGTACAAGTTTCCTTGTTGGACCATAAGAAGGCTCTACGAAGCGCGTCAAGTTTTGCGATTACTGATTAAGGATAACATATGATCTTACTTCATATGTGAGACAAATCGTCGTGCTTTGAAGTGTAACATTTTTTGTCATGTATAGGTTTGGACATCAAGAATAACGTGATACATCACCAAGAGAAAACAAATGATGGGTTAGGCACCGCCACACTGTGCCCATAAGCGCAAATGATATTCGTATTTTTCAAGAAATTTAAAAATTAGAGGCTCATAGGAGGGATTCCCTGAAACGAATTAGGGACCGTTCTAGAAGGTTTGTGGTTGTTTTTTGATTTCTTTACTGGCTTTCAATTTTCTTTTTATTTTTTATTTTTGGTTTTTTGTTTTTCCAAATATTCACAAAATTCAATAATTGTTCCAAACCTTTAAAAAATATTTGAGATTTCAATAAATGCTTGCTTTCACAGAAAATGTTCGGGGTTTTAAAAAATGTTCGGCATTTAAATATTTATTCTTGTTTTTAAATTATATTCGTGTTCAAGAAATCATTGAAATTTCAAAATCAGATCACAGTATCAAAACATGTTCAGTATTTCAAAAATTTGTTTCATTTCAAATGTACACATGTAAAAAAAGAGTTTTCCAAAATTGTTTGGAATATTCAGAATTTTGTTCGCAACAGAAAAACTGGTCACATTTTACAAAAATTGTTTGCGGACATTTCTTCAAATCCTCGAACTATTTTTGGATTCACCATTTTTTTAATTTTGCGAACTTTTTTTGAAGCCTTATACATTTTTTGAATTCATGAACATTTTTTAAATCCACAAAAATTTGATTTCATGAAATAAGAGAAATAAATTTTGAATATGACAACTTCTAGTTAATCGTCATTTTATTTAAAATTAAACGGCCTAGAATAATTAAACAAAAATACCAAACAAACCTGCATTAGCCCTCACTCGGGCCAGGTCATATAGAGCGGGTGCTTGCGCTACCGGAGCAGATTGCTCGCCATAGCAGCAATCCTCACAAAAAAAAAAACTACCCATAGCGGCTATCTTGAAAAAAAAAAAAACTACCCATAGCGGCGCTTGCCCTCGCCATATGACTTCCGCTGAATCGCCAGTCAAATTGGACCATAACATTTGATGCGAGCGCGCATTTTTTTTTTTCATTTTTTTCCATGTCACGTTCCTTTGTTCAGTTTTGCTAGAAATCATCTAGATGAGATATAATTTGTCTCATTCATTTTTTATAGCCATTGGATGGATGCTATAAGATGCGTGTGCGCTGACGTGGGTTGGTACTCCTTTGTATCTATTTTTATTTCCCAAGTGAATGAGACCAAATTATATCTCATCTAGATGAGTTCTAGGCACTCCCTTCTTTGTTTCATTTTTTATGCTGCCCTCCCGTTTCCTTTTTCAGATTGTATATTTCTTCTCTTTTCTTTCGTGTTTTTAAATTTTCTTTATTTTTATAGTTTCACAATATACGGTGAACATTTCTCTAATATTCAATATTAAGAAATTGTTCACTGTATATTTTATAAAAGCTCACCATGCATTATAAAAATGTCCATCGTATTTTTTGAAAACCGACGTACTTGTAAAAAGTTGAATATGTATCAAAAATTTGTTCAATGTATATGCCCAAATGTTCAATGTGTATCCAAAATTTGTTTAACATATATTACAAAAACATTCGTTGTGTTTTCAAAAATTATTCAACATGTATTGCTAACATGTTCAATGCATATTGACAATTAGCATATATATTCATATGCTTTTCAAAATAATTGGGAATAAAATATATATTTTAATTTTCAAATATGACTCTGTACTATATTTTAACTCTATAAACAATATCCAGGAAGTTCCAAGAAAACACAGAAAAAACCCAGCTCAAGTGTGCTTCTGCGAATGGGCCGGACCATTAACACCTGCCTTCACGTGAATGCACAACTGTTTGATGCCTATGCGCGGGAGCAACTACCATAGAAGAAGGGCCTAGGGTGAAAGAATAGAAAAAAAATCATGGCCATTGGATGGAATATGACTGGTATAGATTGAGGTGGAGGGTTCTCAATGTACATTTCTTGAAACCCCCCTAGTACTATTACATATGGAAGATAACTTTTGCAATAACCACCCGAATTTTTTGATACATCAATCATTATGTGCCTCATAAATTTCTGACATATAAACCCCTACGCGCATCAAATAGGAGCTCTGGATTCCTGGTGGGTTCCTCCTGGGGTGAGGTGAAGGCACCCCTATGTCTCGCCTTCAGCGAGAGGGGAGGAACCCCTCGCTGACAGGGGGACCTAGATGGGCCGGCCCACCAGTACAGGAGGCCAGAACCTCCTTTTTCGGTTTGTGTTTTGCTTTCATTACTTTTGTTTATACTTTGAAATATTCCAAATGTATATATTATGGAAACACTCTATTGAAACATTTGAAAAAAAATGTTAAAAAATTATTGGAAAACTATTGAACAATTATTTGAAATTGTTGAATAGGTATTTGAAAAATATTAACCATGTATACGATAATGTTAATCAAGCATTTGAAATAAAATATTGAACACGTATTTAGAAAATGTTGAATAGGTATTTGAAAAATGTTTAAAAAGTATTTAAAAAATATTGATCATGTATAAAAAAATGTTAATCAAACATTAAAAAAACATGTTGAACCCGAGACCCCTGTGGTTACTCCTCCCAAGTAGCTTAGCACGCTAGCTAGGGCCTATTCAGTTTGGAGGATTTTCATTGGAAACACACAGGAACAAGGACCCGAAGGAAAATTTTCTATAGATGCGTTCGGTTTGTAGAAAATGTGTACAAGAATTTCGTAGGAATACTATTCATTTCCTGTGTTTTTAGAGGAAATTACACATTCAATCAAAGCTCATTTTGCGTGTAAAAACGAGGCGAGTCAATTCCTTAGGATGACAAGTGTCATTCTATAAAATTCCTATACTAGTCTTAATTCCTACGTTATGAAATCCTTCAAACCGAATGAGCCCCTAGTCTTGCATAGGGGTGGGCATTCGGTTTATATGGTTAATTCGGTTCGGTTTATTCGGGTTTCTAGAATTTCGGTTTCTGAAAAATGACAACCGAAATAGTCATGATAAAAATTTCCACCGAACCTTATTAACCAAAATATATCGGTTCGGTTTGTTCGGTTAACCAAAAAACCAAAATACATGTGCACCACCATCAGTTGAAGCAACGTATCATGTAACTATTTATTATACTTTCTACAAACATAGTCGTCAATCATCTTAAAAAATAGCTACCAATTAGTATTTTCCATGCATGAGATCCTATAATATATGCACTAGACCCATGCTCTTGTGATTGCATGAATCTATGTATAATTTCCAAAGCGATACATAACTAGCTAGCGACTTAGACAAATTAGCTATCTTATTGTGCTTGTGCGGAGAGAAACAAGGGTAGTGGACTCATAATTTGGTTAGTTCGGTGTATATGGTTTTTCTACATCAAAAACCGAATTAAAATTTAACACCAAATAATTTATATTTTTCAAACCAAACACCGATTTAGCCCATATTTCGGTTAAAATAGTTTGGTTCGGTTTCAAATTTCGGTTTTCGGTTTGAAAGTGCCCACCCCTAGTCTTGCATGCATGCCACGCACACGCAAAAACGAACCGGTCACAAGTCTCAAAACTACATCTCGCACAATTGCACGCACTCTCAGAAAAAGAAAAGAGGAAGATCTCCGATCGTATGGTACGTAGACGCAAAGCACAACGTGCTCGGAATTCGGATCGATCACATGCCATGCATGCGATTGCGCGCCGGCTCTGTGGATGAGAACGATCCACCGACGTGGTCGATGCCTCGATGGACACGTATACGTTATCACAAGCATATGCCTACAGTCCCAAGTACTCTAATGCCTCGCGCTCCACATGTGCATATGGCTCGTGCTAGCCTAAACAATTTATCAGCAGTACAGATCGTACGTGCCGCCACATATATCAAGAACGGGATATTTTTGGAATCATCGCAAAAGCATGTGCGCGCGCATGCATCCATGTATGCATTAACAATCTCTTGGATCAGGTTAACTAAGAGCATCTACGGTCCGGCTTTGACAAATCCAACCCCTCAAATGTTCACGGATGGCCCGAACGCGTCCGTTTACATTGACCGGGTACGTCTCAAATTAGTCATTTTGTATCCGTTTTTTTTTCATATTTTATCCTTTAAATCCATACAAAGTATGCAAACGAAATCCTACGTGCTACATCTACATATACTACCCCAGTTACTCTTCGTCGGCGGAGATGTCCACAACGATGGAGCCGGGCGATGGCTGGACGGGCGAGTAGGAGGGCACCGGCTCATCCTCCTCGTACTCCACCTCATCCATGTAGGCGAACATCTCCGCCTCGTCCGCGGCCTCTTGCGCCTCTATCTCGTGCCGGCGACAACGTCTTGCCTCCGCAGCCGACTCCGATCGGAGGGAATCGAGGATGGCCTGTTGCTCCGCATGCAGATCCCCGTCGCCAGCATCCCCCACAGCCTCCTCCCTCGGATCATCCCCTCCTCCTCCTCCTCGTCCACCTCCTCCTCCACCTCCACCTCCTCCTCCGGATGCCTCCGGAGGTAGCCCCGCGGTGATCCGGGCTTCGCGCCTAGCTTGGATCTGTTGAAAGAGCTCGAGGTGGCACTCCGGCGTCAGAAATGGCACCCTCCTCACTCGGCGGCGTGGGGGAATGGCTACTAGGCGGACGGGTGGAGTGGAAAGTGGCGGCGGTGGCGGCGGACATGAGGAGGAAAATGTGGATGGTTGGTAGGGTTTTCTGTGCTGCCAGTCAACTTAAATAGCCGGGCAATGCACTATGAGGCCCGCCAGAACTGCGCCACGCGGCGCCACCAGTCCGACGGAGGAGACGAGCTTCGGACTGTCGGGTTTGAGGGCGTTTCCGGCTGGGACCCCTTCGTCAGTCCGACATGGTGGGCGTGCCCGGGCGCGTCCGGACGCTCCCATATTCGCCCCCATATTTGGGCTGGATATGAGGGGTGCCCGTCAGCCCGGGCTTTTGACAGCCGTTTGAGGGGCCGTCTGGGTCGAAAAAATGTGACCGAGCAGTGGGCGGCCCGCCCGAGCGTATGAGGGTTGTTTGAGAGATCCGACTGTAGATGCTCTAATGTGCCGTATGTGCACGCGCACGCGCACGCGTGGCAAGATTATTAGAATGAAAAATAAAAGGAATCAACAAAAAGAAAAAGAAAAAGGATTCACCATTTTTTCTCTATCAACTTACAATGAAAATGCCAGCCAACCTGTACATGGATGTTTCGAAGATAATGGTGTCACTGCCCACTAGGATTCAAATCATAGACTCCACATTGGTGTTTGCATTTTTCTAGATTTATTTTAGACTTTCCAGCGATGTTCGTTCAGTGAAAGGAGACGTTCTCGTCGACTATGACCCACCTTTGATGATTTCGTCAATCTCATGAAGATATGCCAGTTCAGTCTCTCGGATGTGCTCATAAAGGTAGAGTGTGCATGTATGCATCATAGAGGTATTTTATGCTCGTATATATGATCGATTTCGATTGTACTGTGTTTTAAAAAAACTTAGAGAAGAAAAAGTCAGATATCTCCGCCCCCAAAAGGAACTGCAAGGGCAGAGGGGCGATTTCTGAGTGTTGCCGTCGGCTCCCCGTGTTCTGCATGCGGATCGGTGCCTCGTACCTCCTACGGCGGCTTCACCGCACGTAGGGCCTGATCTACCGGCTGGACTTGCGTATAGCCATAGTTAGGTTGTAGCAATGGTTTTCATTTTCAGTGAGATTTTGATGAAATTCACTGAATTTCATTAATATCAGTGGACACTGAAATATTTACGTTTCACCCAACATATTTTAGCAATTTCAGTAGTAATAGGAATTCAAATATTTTCCAAATATTTTTTAAAAATCAATAATTCAGTTGAATTCAAGTGAACATTTAGGCCCTTTGGCTGAAATGCAAAACAAAATCACTGAAATTAACAGAATTTTGGTGATTTCAGTTGGCGCTGAAATGTTTCTGAAACTAAAATTGAAAACCATGTTGTAGCTAGGGTCCCGACGTCTGGAAGTTCGTCCTTGGGGCATGGCGGCGGTGGATTGGTTTGCC
>LR738711.1:879374797-879409820 GCA_902687465.1 Secale cereale | reverse complement strand
TTTTCCCCCCCCCCCCCCCCCCCCGATCCATCTCCAACTCCGGTGAGGCATCTCCTCCTCATGTTATTGCTGTTTAGGCGGGTTGAATAAGCTTCCTTTGGATTGGGTCCTATGGTGGCATGCCCGGTGCCACATCCGTTGCTTATTTCGTGTGGATTGGGTCTTCCGGACTTCCTTCTTCCTCGTCGACGTCATCAAGGTGGGATTGGAATTGGTGGAGAGCGGTTGTCCCTTGTGAGCGGTGAGGTTAGGGTGTGCTCTGCCGACGTGCGTGCCGGAGAGCCGTTGTAGGAGAAGATCGGGGACTTCGGATCGATGCGACGTCTTGCCGGTAACGACCTCTTTGCTGGGGTGCTAGTCCATTGGACCAAAGCCCGAAGACTTCCCGTTCGCTCGAGAAGGCCAACGAACATGTGGTGTGGTGACGGCGGCGACGCACCTCCAGCTCGTTCTGACGATTGGGGTTGGGAGGCATTCCATTCCAGTGGCCTTTTGTAATTTCTTCTTTGTGGAGAGTGCCTTGTATATTTGGCTGGATGTTTAATTGATCTGTGGTCCTTTTCGCACAAAAATAGAATGAAAATATTAGCTTTTGAAAATTCCTAACTCGGAATGAAGATAGAAATTTAGGATAGAAACAATTCAAGAATTAGGAATATATATGTGACATGAGGAAGAACTAGTTGATACAATACACTCTTCGCAAGGATGTGCAAGCACACGCCATGAACTCATGGTAAGAAATCTCCAACACCATTCTTGGCCCTTTCTTTAGAACCGCACCGCCCGGCGCATAGCAGGGATCATCATCTCGTCCTCCTCCTCCTCCGCTTCGATAGCAACGACAGTGACAATGCGCCCAGAGCCGCCGAAGCCTATGCCGAGTCCAACCACCGAGACCCGAAGGAGAAGCGTCCACCATGAAGGAAGTGATGAAATTCCTCCCGTCCCGGTTTTAGTTACTTTTTAGTAGTGTTAAGTGATGAACTTGGGCGGCGCTTTTGTATCAGACTATGTTTATCTATGCCGGATTGCTATGTCCTATGTTGATCTACATAGGAACAATGTTTGCATGGTTTTGTATGGATTTGGGTAGGACATATGAGAGATTTGGCTGTGGAGAGAAATGTGGTCCGCTCGGTCACCTCCAGCGGGCACGCCCGGGCACGTCCGCGGGTGTAATAGGGGGCCAAATAAGGTGACCTTGACTGTAGATGCTCTAACATAGACATCACAATGGGGCCGATAAACTATGGAGAGAATTACCGCACCACCGGCCCAGAGATCACCGGATCGGCGTGGGTGGCTGGCCGAAAGGCTCTTCCGCACCACCAACTTCACCTGCTGCACAGACCCAAACAAAATTGCCGAAGGTCAGAGCCTCTCACGGGCGGGGGCAGGGACTCGCAAGAGCCATGGCCGCCCCCATTATCCAATACATGCTTGTTATTTTAACCTCAGCTGTAATATTTTAGAGAAAATACATTTACTAGTATAATCTGACCTATACCAAAAATTTCACTCATTTGCTCGCCTCCCCTTTCCGCCCAGCTATGATCTTAGAGCATTTCTAAGAGATTCAGGAAAAGCTCATCCCGCAAAACCAGTTTTGGGTGCCCCTGAAAACGATTATGCAGTTCGAAAACACCACGTACAAAACAAATACACTATATTGGTACTGAATAAATTAATTAACAGAAACTCGGCCTATCAGTGATTGCGGCGGGCTTGTATGCGTTGTCATCAGTGATGGGCTCGGTGAGGAGATCGAGCCATTAGAGTCGGAGTACTCGTCATCGGAGGCAGAGTCCTTCAATGGCGCCAACGTCGACGCCACCGCGTCACCAAGGCCGGCACAGCCCGTAGGAGGTGCACCACCAAGGCCGGCCCCTCCCGCACCGCTCAGAGGAGGTGCATCACCGAGTCGCGCACCACTCGAAGGAGGTGCACTGCCGAAGCCCGCACCGCCCGGAGGAGGTGCACTGCCGAAACCACTCTCCGTTTTGCTCTAATTGCTCGCCGGAGTGGAACCACCGAAGCGGGGGAGAGGATTGCGACGGGAGGGGGGATGGGGCAACCCTAAATGCCCCCGATACCCTTCATATAGTAACTGAGGGGGAAGATATCAGGGGCCCCAACAAAAATTCAGGCCGGGCAGATACAAAGGACCTGTTTAGCTACAAAATGCCCAAACCCCCATATTGGCCGGAATATTTCAGGCTCAAGGCCTTTTACAGGATCTGCTAGAGATGCTCTTAGATTCCAGGCTGTGCCGCTGTGCTTCCTGTGGTCCCAAGAGCCGCGCCGGGTTACGAACTCCACCAAGACAGTGTGTGCTTTGTGGGCCGTTGAGGCTCGGAACACTGAGTTTTGTCTAGTAGGTGATACAAACCCAATTTTGTTAAAAAAAAGTGATACAAACCCACCATAAGGAATAGCTAAAGTTGAGGGGTTGTATTCTGAAAAAAACCACAAACAAGCCATATGGGGAGCTAAGATAGCTCAGGGGACTTGCATTTTTATTTCTTTTTGTCAAGAGGCGCCACAATTAAGCTGAACTGAACGAGAACGCCTATATAAAGAGAGAAGAGCACCACCTGTTTACTCACACACACAACCAGTAGTCCAGTACTAGATCCACAAGCCAGCTGAAAGGAAGAAGATGATGAGCACCAAGGCCCTCACACTCGGCGCGGTCGCCGTCCTCGCCATCGCCATGGCGGGCGCGCACGCCGAGCAGTGCGGCCACGCGGCCGACGGCATGGAGTGCCCCAACAACCTCTGCTGCAGCGCGTGGGGGTACTGCGGCTTGGACGCCAACTACTGCGGCGACGGCTGCCAGAGCGGCGCCTGCTACGAGCCCAAACGCTGCGGCGCCCAGGCCGGGGCGAACGCGGTGACGTGCCCCAACAACCACTGCTGCAGCGGCGACGGGTTCTGCGGCTACGGCCAGGAGTACTGCGGCGACGGCTGCCAGAACGGGCCTTGCCGCGCCAACATCAAGTGCAGCGCCGACAAGCCGTGCCTGAGCAACTTCTGCTGCAGCAAGTACGGATACTGCGGGCTCGGCGTCGAGTTCTGCGGCCAGGGCTGCCAGAGCGGCGCGTGCCATGATGCCGTTGGTGCTGCCGCCCTGCCGCTCAGCTCCATAGTGCAGGGGTGATCTTGAACCGCACATGGCTACTAGTATTGCGACGGGATCAGGTGAGGAGATGAGTTGTGGCAATGTCGATCGTTGCCCCGTCTTCTTCACTGGCTGGTTTGCGTTTTCTTCGTCTTTACAATCGTTCCCATCATGCATGCCTGCATGCATGCATGATTAGCGTTTGGGAACCAAAAATAACGCGTGTGGCACCATGCATGCGCCGTCCTTGTAATCTTTTTGTAATTCAATAAATCTAAATCTCGTTGCAATTACTCCTTTCACTGAAAGCGCATCGTCGAAAATCCTGAAATAAATTCAGGAATAATGCGAGCACCAGGATTAGAACCCTGATGGTTGGGGATACCACTGTCCACCTAATTAATCATCTCAACCGCAGGTTGATTCGCAACGGAGTGCTTGCTATAGTGTTATCTTTAGGCTAATCTCTGTCCGAGAGGCGGAGGTTAACCAAAGCACCTCACAACCTCAAAGTCTCGTCCATTTTTTTAGCCTCAACCAACAAAGCATGACCCCAATCACCACGTGGTTTTCCTTGAGGTGTCTCGGAGCATAAATCCACACTTTTTAAGGTCCTTTATAGGGGCAAGGGTGTCCCAATCTTTCAGTGAGAAAGATTTTGTCGATTTTGGATGGAGAATGGCTTTGATGATCTGACTACAATGTGGACGATGTTGCACTAATGCAATTGATAAACCAATCTCATGAATGTTACCATCAATGTTGGATGTATGGTTAGCTTGACCAAAAAGGTCTACCTGCAAGCAATAAAAAACGATCAAGAATATGGTAGAAGCAATCTGAATATTGCGGATATAGATGAAATGTTGATTGTCTCAAACGGAGTACACAAAGTTGCAACAACGACTAACGTTTTGGCTAAATAAACACTACGATGTTGATCTATCTATATAGGACCAAGCGGCCAATAGGGTTGACGCACATCCAATGACAGTAAACAACCCTAAGTCATAGAAGGCCCATAAAGTTCGATTGTAATTTGTGTGCATATTAAATTCTCTCTTAATAAGTAATGAAATTCGGGCACTTCTGCCATATTTTCAGGTAAGAGGGAAAATAATTGTTGTCTCGAGCAAATGCACCGTAGTTAGGCGATTTTATATGTTAGGCAACTAGTATTAGTTAGATTATTGTTTAAGAAGAATTGCAGTTCACTCATAAAATCAGCAAAACCGATCATGCTGGAAATTTACCTGGCTCCAAAATAAAATCCAGTCTGTTAAGTAAGAAAACTCGCTGCGCCGTGTGTCCTTCAATTGACTATTATTGACTGTTGTAGCCGCGGAAACGTGGACTGAAGACACCCCGTGAACTAAAAGGACATCATCGATCAAATGTATCTGTAAATTAGACAAGGCTCTTTTGATACCATACATCTACCGATGTTTACCAGTAATCAAGTGATTAAAAACTGATGTATTAAATCACTTTGCGTAATCAGAAGGCGGAATCGCACTCGCACTAACAAAAAACCTGCCAGCGATTCAGTAGATTAGGGCTAACCGAGCCTGTAATCACCCACACCCGTATGGTCAGACTAATTGATCAAGCCTAACTTCACTTCTTGGACCGGATCGATCCTCTGCACTGAGATGGATCCATGGCCTCACTTGAACACGTCCCGGAAATCAATGAAAGGGTCGTTGAACTCCACCGTCTGAACCATCTGCTCCCGCTCCCGGCGGGACTCAGCCCTCCATCGCTCGATCTCGCGCCGGTGGATGGCCTCGGCATCCCCAGCGGCAATTCGAGCCTTGGCGAGACGGGCATTCTCGAGGAGCTCGCGCATGCTGCAGGAGGCCAGGGGCCTCAGCGACGAGGCGCTGGCCTGGTTCTTGGCAAGGCAAGCCTTCTCGAGGAGCTCGCGCATGCTGGAAGCTGGCGGCTTGGGTGGCGCTGGCGCCGTGATCTCGGGAGACTCAGTCGGCGAGGCACTGGTCTGGTTCTTGGTCACGCGGAGGGCTTCGACTCCGCTGATTGGACTAGGCCCCGGGCGCTTCTTGTTCCTGGCGGCGGCAGCGGCAGCGGACGCGACCTCGCCGGAAGCACCACGTGCGCTCTTCGCCGGCGGATGCCCCTGGTCGAACGATCCTGCAGGCCGCTTCGGCTTCTTGGCGGCGGCGGTGGGCTTGGCAACGCAGGCGGGGTTGATCCGGGCGCGGGAGGACGCGCAGGCTCCGGGGAGGACGGCGGCGGGTCCGCCCGAGGCCAGGGAGCGGGGATGGACGTCCATGGCCGGAGCAGATCGGGATGCACGAGACGAGATCATGGAAGGGAACCGATCGATCGGGAGACCGGGAGGAGCAAGAAAGAGATAGCGCGGGGGTCAAGTTTAGGGCGGAAGTAGCCGCACGAAGACGCGCCGGAGAGGATTCAAGTCCGAGTTCGAAATGAAGAGGGTTTACGTTGTAGCGGTGGACCCAGCTGCCGGCGAGACAGGCCTGGATTCTGGTAATTTCCGGTACAGTTGTTTGATTTAGAGCAACTATAACAAACCCCGCAAAAAGCCCTGATCCGTAAAATAACCGTCAAAATTCGGGTCGACGCTGAAAATCCCGTCCGAATAGATCACGCAAACGCGGCAGATCCTTAATTTTTTTTTGAGGGTCGCGGGGAAGAGCTGCCCCTCGTCGTTGTCGTCGCCTGGGATCGACCGCCCTCGAGCCGCCCCTCGTCACCGCCCGGGATCACCCGCCCCACGAGTCGTCGGTTAGTGTTTGCTTTTGCTTTGGGCCGAGCGCTATGCATAGTTGGTTGACGCGGCGTGCGATTCTTGTTCATGTAGATGGAATTGAGCCCGTGCGAGAAGTTTTTGCTCTCCGATTTGTCCGATTCGGCCGACTCGGATGTTGAGACACTGCTTGCAAACTTTTGGCAGCAGACGCTGGTGATGGCTCTCACCGTGAAGGAGCACGAAGACGAGAACCGAAAGAGGCGGCGAGTATCGACCGTCGGGCGTCTTTGCATTCCTGGGAATCATCATCTCGGGAACGAGATGTTTATGCAAGACTACTTCGCGGAGAATTCGACATATCCACCGCACCTCTTCCGGAGAAGGTACCGAATGCGCCGATCCCTCTTTGTGAAAATTGTTCAAGCTTGCGAGGCAAATTGTCGGTATTTTACTCAAAGAAGAAATGATGCAGGCTTGAAGGGATTTAGTGCATACCAAAAAATCTCGGCAGCTATGCGGATGATTGCATATGGCGTTCCAGCTGACTATGTCGATGAGTACCTTCGCATTGGTGAAGATACCACAATTGAGTCAGTGCGTAGATTTGCCAAAGTGATCATCCGTGTCTTTGGTCCTGAATATCTTCGGGCGCCCAACGAGGATGGCACAAAGAAATTGATGGTATCTAATGAGAGGGGAGGTTGGCTTGGCATGCTAGGTAGCATTGACTGTATGCATTGGACTTGGAAAAATTGCCCGAATGCATGGCAGGGAATGTATTGTGGCAAGTCTCGTGATGTAACAATTGTGATAGAGGCCATAGCATCTGAGAATTTATGAATTTGGCATTGCTTCTTTGGTATGCCGGGCACTCTCAAATCTCAATGATAACAATGTGTTGCAACGGTCTCATTTCTTTGTTAGACTTGCTAGTGGTGATGCTCCTGCTTGCAACTACACTATCAATGAGCATGAATACACAAAACGATACTATATTGCAGATGGTATATACCCTCCTTGGTGCAAATTTGTGAAGAGCATCAAATAACCCAAAACTAAAAAAACAATGTGAATTTACAAGGGTGCAAGAGGCAGCCTGAAAAGATATTGAAAGAGCACTCGGGGTTTTGCAATATAGGTTTGGCATTGTTCGTGGTCCTGCTCGTTTTTGTGACAAGCGGACCTTGAAAAACATCATAACATGTTGTGTTATTCTTCACAATATGATTCTCGAAGATGAGAGAGGCATGAACTTGGAGTTCTTCTACGACAATATGGGTAGCCGTGTCAAACCAGCTAGAGACCCTAACAACATTAGAGCTTTTCTTCAGACATACAGAGAGATTGGAAATGCAAACACCCACTTTCAGCTTCAGGAGAATCTCATTGAGCACCACTGGCAAAGGGTTGGACAGTAACAAACTTATTTTTCTATTCATTTTTATTTAATTCATGTGTTATTTGTATTTGGAACCAGTTTTGTATTGCATTATTTAGTTTGCTTCGGTGATTTGAATAATTACTTGTACTGTGGATGATTATTTGTAGTGTGGATGATTGTTGTTTTTTTGTGCTGCGCAATTCATATTTGCGGACCGGCGGCAGCGGCGCAAGAAAAAACCCTGCAAAGCCGACCCGTAAAAGGGTATATTCCACGAATATCCTTTTATACGGGTCCGTTTTGGGATATGCCTCTGCGGCCGTCCGCAACGGCCCGCAAAGTCGTTTTTCTATGAACTGCAAACACGTTTTGCGGGTCAGCGAGATGCGGGGTCTGCTAGAGATGCTCTTAGCTGTGATATTTGTAGAACGTGCAAACTCTCTATCTATGATGAATCGTAGTACTATTATCTGTGATAAAAATTCATTTATGTGAACTATCTACTACTCTTATGGACGCGGAGACTTAGGTGGAGCCAGAAACTTTAGCCAACGAATTCACTCATTGACTCATTGCAAAAAATTTGTCCAGTAGATTTACTCATTACGAGGATTTAGCACAAAATAATCAAGTGCAAAGTTCAATTTCACACTATGTGTGCATCTTATAACAAGAGTACGTCACTCAAAACTCAAAGACAGTGCAAATGTACTATGTAGTTGCTACATTAAAAACTTAAAAATGCAAGACATACTGGTTGGATGAGATTGTAGTAGTTTTTTTTATCAAATGTACAAGACGTGTAAATTCACATTGTTTTTTTTATCAAATGTACAAGAGGCAGCCTGAAAAGATATTGAAAGAGCATCAAATGTTCTTTGAGTCACCAGATATGGCACCTTCAGTCCAGGTGCAGGATAGCTCTTTTCCAGCGATAGTCAAGGTTGCTAATGGGTGTCTGACAGAGGCTCAGATAGTGCGACAGTTACAGGATCTAGTTCCAGGTAATCACCAGTGGGATCTTGTAAAGTTGGAGGACCAGACTTACAAGGTAGACTTCCCCACTAAGGAGGATCAACTATATATGCTCAAGTGGGGTATGTGCAGATTTCCTAGTACCAGCATTTACCTTACTTTCGATGAGTGGAAGGAGACAGATCCAGTGGGAACACCGTTGGAGAAGGTTTGGGTTCGTTTTTTTGGAGCGCCGCGTCAATTCATTAATAATGTTCTGATTGCTTGGAGCTTGGGCTCTCTTATTGGGAAGACCGAGGAAGTGGATATGCCTTTCACTCGGTCTCATGAAGCGGCGAGATTGCTGGTCAGTGTAGTCAGTGTGGAATATGTACCAGATGTGGTCAAGTGGACTCATGCTGGAGTTACATATGTGCTTGAACTTGAGATTGAGGATACACCAATTACTCAGGGGAGCGAGGGAGAAGACATTGTGGATATGGACACGACAGAGGGTGACGGAGGTGCTGGTGGCCAGAATAAGAGGCCTGAGAGCTCGCAACAGGAGTTGCCTAAGGGGACGCAACCTCAGTCCAACACGATGACTACGATGGCTTCAGGGCCAGCTAGTTCCTCGACCCCTGCCAAATCTCTTCGGATTGGGTCTTTTGAGTTGCATTCGGCGCCAAGCCGCCTATGGAGTGCTAGGGTGGAGTCGGATCATCCGGTGGAGTCTGAGCTACCGCCGTTATTTTGCCCCGTTGGCTGTGAGGGACAGGCTGAGGTTCTTAGTGTGGTGGATTCGCCTCTCAGGTCAGAGGGGGGCGATGGATGCGAGCCTGGGGAGGCGACCCCTGGCCTAACTTCTTTGGGGCTGGGTTGTGTGCAGGAGGATGTTGATGCCTTCCTCCACAGATCTTCGGTGGTTCCGACAGCCCTCGTTTCGGAGCGGGAGGTGGCGTTACTCGATGTGATTCAGGACCCCCCTGGTGTGGGGGAAGTGGTGGCGCCCACTAGTCCAGGTGCGACTGAGCTGATGATGCAGGTATCGGCGCAGGATGGAGCTTCGCCTTTGAGCCCGGTGGGAGGTAGGGCAGGCGGCCTTACTCCTAGCGGGATGTCTCGTGACAATGTCATTGCTTTTGGTGGGATTCCGGACCCAGTTTCTGCAGGGCGGCGGATGAGCTGTCGCTTACAGGACCAACCGGATGTTGATGATATGCAGCTTCGATGCGCCAAGCGGGCGGCCAAGCTGCATGATATTCAGACCACTACCGGTATGTCAGTTAATACTTCCAATTCTATTCTGCACTTTTCTTCAGATGATATTATTAATAATGCCACTCAACTGGGGGTCTCGTTGGGTAGGAATGGCAAAGAGGTAGCTAATTCCGTTAATGATATTATGGATCTGGAGGCAGATCGGGCTATAGAAATTCTTAGAAACTTAGCAGCTATCCAGCCTTTGAATGACTCTGAGGTAGCTAACTTGGGAATAAGCGCTCTTGGGAGCCTCTGTGTGGACCTTGAACCTACCCGCTTGCAGACGGAGGAGGAGGACTCGCCGTCTCCAGGACTTGATAGTGGGGTTTCGGCCCTGGAGGAAGCGAGTGCAGATGTAGGTACTGACGATGGGTCTGAGAACAACAATAAGCCGAAACGCAAGTGGACGCGTAAGATTTACCCAACTTCGGCTGTGCGTAGAAGCGCTAGAATTCGGACTACTAAAAAAATTCATGATGAAATATGAAAGGCATCTTCTGGAATAGCAGAGGTCTTAAAGACTTGGCTAAAGAAAGGTTCCTTGCAGATGCGTCGATTGAATATAAACTCGATTTCATAGCTATTTCTGAGACTGGGCGGGACAACTTTACTCCACAGTTTCTCAGTACCCTCTCGGGAGGGGTGGAGTTTGATTGGCATTGCCTACCACCAAGAGGAAGATCCGGCGGGATTTTACTTGGGGTTAAATGCGAATCTTTGGAAGTGAGAAGCGTCGTCATGGGCGACTTTGCAGTTAAATTTAGAGTTCGGTCAAAGGTGGACGGTTTCGATTGGGCGCTAGTGGCGGTATATGGGGCCGCGCAGCCAGAGCTAAAACCGGACTTTCTGGCGGATTTAGTTCGCATTTGTGGGAACGAGCATCTACCTATATTGGTTGGAGGCGATTTTAATATTATTCGTCGGCGAGACGAAAAAAATAACGATAACTTTGACGGCAGATGGCCGTTTTTGTTTAACGCTATCATAGAAAGCTTGGACCTTCGCGAGATTGACTTATCAGGTAGGAAATTCACTTGGGCCAATAATCTTCCTATTCCGACTTTTGAGAAGTTGGATCGGGTTCTTGCGAGCGTCGATTGGGAACAGAAGTTCCCTCTAGTGACGGTGCAAGCACTCTCGCGCGAAATCTCGGATCACACCCCATTACTAGTTGATTCGGGGGAAGCCACGAATTTTGGTAATAGACGTCCTTTCTCTTTTGAAACGGCGTGGTTCGAGCGCAAAGGGTTTGTGGATTTGATAGCTCGAGAATGGGCGAAAGATGTAGGAGGACGTTCCAACATCGACCGCTGGCAAAATAAGGTTAGGCACCTCAGACGGTACCTCAGGGGGTGGGCTAAGCATAATGTAGGGATCTATAAGGTAGAGAAGGAGAAGCTTATTTTTCTGACCAAAACTCTAGATATCAAAGCAGAGCATTCTATCTTAGATTCCAATGAGTTGGAAACTAAGAGAGTGGCAGAGTTAAAACTTAAAGAGTTGCTTCGTGAGGAGGAATTGAAGTGGGCTCTGCGGGCTAAAGTGCGTAAGATCGTTGAGGGAGACGATAACACCCAGTTCTTTCACATGATTGCGAATGGCAAACATCGAAAGAAGAAAATATTCCAACTAGAACAAGATGAAGGCACGATAGTGGGTCAGGAGAATCTTAAGACCTACATCACGAATTACTATAAACAATTGTTCGGGCCTCCTGACGATAACTTTGTTTCTTTGGATGAATCGCGGATTCACGATGTGCCGCAGCTAGTAAACGAGGAGAATGAGATATTGACGGCCCCTTTCTCGGAAAAGGAGGTTTTGGATGCAATATCCCAAATGAAAAATGGTGAAGCTCCGGGTCCGGATGGCTTCCCAGCGGAGTTTTATAAAAAATGCTGGCATATCATTAAGGGTGACTTGCTTCCGATGTTCCAGGACTTCTTTTTGGGGCAATTGCAAGTATTTCACCTGAATTTTGGCACGATTACGCTGCTACCCAAGAAAACAGAGGCTGTTAGAATTGAGCAATTCAGGCCCATCTGTCTGCTGAATGTTAGTTTCAAGATTTTCACAAAAGTTGGGACGAACAGGCTGACGCAAATTGCACATTCAGTGGTGCATCCGTCTCAGTCTGCATTCATGCCATACAGAAATATTTTGGATGGAGTAGTGGTACTACATGAAGCATTGCATGAACTTCATACAAAAAAACTTGACGGGGTGGTTTTTAAGGTGGATTTCGAAAAGGCGTATGACAAGGTGAAATGGCCTTTCTTGCAGCAGGCGCTGCGAATGAAAGGTTTCGATCAATCTTGGAGAGAGCAGATTGCTTCATTAACACAACAGGGGAGTGTTGGTATTAGAGTCAATGATGATATAGGGCATTATTTTCAAACTCACAAAGGTTTGCGACAAGGAGATCCGATGTCGCCAATCCTATTCAATATTGTCATTGACATGTTGACAATTCTCATAGGAAGGGCGAAGGAGGCGGGTCAGGTAGGAAGCCTGGTTCCTCATTTAGTGGACGGAGGGGTTTCCATCCTGCAGTACACAGATGATACCATCCTATTCATGGAGCATGATCTGGCGAAAGCTAGGAACATGAAACTAGTGTTATGCTTGTTTGAACAATTGTCAGGCTTAAAAATTAATTTTCATAAGAGTGAAGTGTTCTGCTTTGGGAGAGCTAAAGAAGAACAACAAGCTTATAAAGAGCTGTTTGGCTGTGATTTGGGGTCATTGCCATTCACCTATCTGGGTATTCCAATTCACCACCGAAAGCTCACAAACAAAGAATGGAAAATTATTGAAGATCGGTTTGAAAGAAAACTAAGCTGCTGGAAGGGTAAGCTTATGTCATACGGAGGACGATTAATTCTTATTAATTCGGTCCTAACCAGTATGCCTATGTTTCTATTGTCCTTCTTCGAAGTTCCGGTTGGAGTTCGGAAAAGGCTCGATTTCTACCGATCTCGGTTCTTTTGGCAGAGCGATGAATCCAAAAGGAAATATCGGCTGACTAAGTGGGATATTATTTGCAGACCGAAAGACCAAGGGGGTCTAGGTATTGAAAACTTAGAGGTGAAGAATCGATGCTTACTCAGTAAGTGGTTGTTCAAGTTATCTGGTGAGACAGAGGCAACATGGGCACAGATTCTTTGCAATAAGTACCTTCAATCAAAAACTTTGTCCCAGGTAACGGTACGCCCGAATGATTCACCCTTTTGGAAGGGACTGATGAGAGTAAAAGCAA
Source organism: Secale cereale (assembly GCA_902687465.1). Classification (NCBI taxonomy): domain Eukaryota; kingdom Viridiplantae; phylum Streptophyta; class Magnoliopsida; order Poales; family Poaceae; genus Secale; species Secale cereale. The sequence goes on along the minus strand of LR738711.1, from coordinate 879,397,105 downwards.
CATTTTTCAATAGAGTAAAATTCATTATTGGAGATGGCACTTCCATTAGATTTTGGGAAGATACATGGCTAGGGGAGACGCCTCTGGCACTTCAATACCCTTCACTTTATAATATTGTTCAACGGAGAGATGCTTATGTTGCTACAATATTAAATACTATTCCGCTTAATATCCAGTTCCGAAGAAATTTAGTGGGACATCGGTGGGAAGCTTGGTTACATTTAGTGAGGCGACTGATGGAGGTCCAACTTTCCCAAGATCCAGACCAGCTGAGATGGAAACTAACTAATAATGGGGTTTACTCAGTGAAATCCATGTATCTGGATATTATTAACACTAGTGTGGTTCCTAGCTCCAAGCACGTTTGGAAAGTTAAGGTACCTCTAAAAATCAAAGTGTTTATGTGGTTCGTTCATAAACAAGTCATTCTAACAAAAGATAATTTGGCCAGAAGGAATTGGTCAGGGTCTAAAAGATGTAGTTTCTGTGATCACGATGAGTCTATTAGACACATTTTCCTTGAGTGCCCTTTGGCCAAGATCTTATGGAGGTCGATTCAAATTGCCTTCAATATTAATCCCCCCACTTCGATTAATATGATATTTGGGACATGGTTACAAGGGATTGATACGGTAACAGCAAAACATATCCGAGTGGGAGTATGTGCTTTACTTTGGGCAATTTGGAATTGCAGAAATGATTTGGTCTTTAACAGAACAACAAACATTCATTTTTTGCAGGTTATCTTCAGAGCCACTTCTCTTATCCGTATGTGGTCGCTACTCACTCCGACGGAGGCCAGGGAGCTTTTGGTTACTGCGTCTATCCGTTGGGAGATGGTAGCTTGGGATATCTACAACCGGTTTGGATGGCGGTCATGTAACAGGATAGGTGTTTAGTAGCTTATCTATCTTTTGCCTGCCGGCTGTGGCGGTCCTACCTTTTTGTATTCGCAACTTTTGTAAGACCTTTGTTGGATTGCTTTTCGTCTAATAAGAATGGCCGTATGCATCATTTTGATGCAGAGGCCGGAGCTCAAGCTCCTTTTCTACAAAAAAACAAGACGTGCATATATTAATTAATAGTCTGTCCAGTTCCAAATTTGAGAATAAGATAGCATTAGTAATTTAGTATCACATCGTGGAAGCTCAACTAAGGATATATATTTTTTCACTGAAGAAAGAGTATCTAACATGCCTATCCCGGTTGGATGAATTGATCATGCTAGCCAACCAAGAAGGACAAACTATCTTGCTATCATGAAAATAGGAAAAAAAAGATCTTTTTAGATATTAGGCCGCATGGGAGGACTTAATAATTTTCTCACATGAGACCACCGTATTGCAGTATTACCCATCAACTTCTTTCATGTATAATCCGAAATACATTTAGTCAATGTGTTACTAATCAATTTGTATGAAGGATTAAGAAATGCCTTTCTTTGGAATAGAAGTAATGCATACTAAACTAGAGAACACCTCACGTGTTGATGCGAGAATCTTACTAAAAGAAATGCATAAACCAGTGCTAAAATCAATTAAAACTAATGCAAAAGAAAATATAAGAGTATTCTCAATTTTTTATTTAAAAAATAGAACATATGACACACGTAACTAAATGTCGTATAAGAAAATAAAATATTTTTATTGAAGTTAACGAAATGATATTGTTTTAGCAAAAAATGTGAAGAATGAACTACATAAGTATGCTCCAAACAACCAACACATATATCATCCATGACAACACAATTAATGAAAAAAAAACTTAGGAGTGGCATGCAGCATGATTTGTTGATGTGTCATTGTTGCATGGATAGATTAAACCAAAATATATATAACATACAACTAGTATGTGTGACTTGCTGATGTGGCAAGACTAAATGAACAGGAAAATTAGATAATGGGTTGCAACTATTTATGAATATATACTAGATGATGCCATGCGTGTTCTCCTTTTATGTTTTAGAAACAGTAAAACCTATGAAGTATGTGAAATAATGGATGAGAAGAAAAAAATGATTGAACTTAACACAATGCAATCATTAACAATAATGTGCAACATGAACTATATGTTTTTTCTCCAACCATCAAACACATATACCGTCCACGACCATACAAAAATCATCATAAATTTTCAACTTGTGAATGTCATGCATGAATTGAGTCCCCTGGTAAAAATACATGCATGGTTTGATGAGGTGGCACGGTTTACATGGACATATTAATGCAAATTGTAAGCTATGAGCACATGCATGACTTGAGGATGTCAAAAATCGATCTGACGGCTACTGATAATTGAGATGATGTGGAAGCACACATGTGGAGAGAAATCTAGTAGTGGGGGACTAGATATTTGCAAATAGATGATATAAGATAAGATAGTAGGACCAACAAAATTTGAATACAAGAACATAAGCATAAACTGACGAAGACATGTACCAAGGGTAGGATCTTAGGCCTAACCTACATGACCTACCCAAGGACACCATACGAAGACCAAGAGAGACTCCGCAGAAAATACCGATTGCAGTATCCCGCAGTGAAATACACTCGACAGGAAAAGTCACTCGGATAACTCACCCCCACTTGACATTGCAAGACTTCACTCGACGTCCAAGATCCCAAAGGCCACGCGTGAAGGGTAACAGACATGCGTTCACTCCGTATTCATAAAGACCTTTTAATGCAGGCGTTATCAGTAACGTAAATGATTTAATTCTCATTGGACCCATGTGTAACCAATGGCTGGAGAGGTCCGGCGTACTCTATATAAGCCACCCCTCCCCTCAGGCACAAGGGTTCGCACCCTCTGTAACTTCTACACAATCCAGTCGACAAGCCTCCGCGGCACCGAGACGTAGGGCTGTTACCTCCTCCGAGAGGGGCCTGAACTCGTAAAATCTCTGTCACAACCTTGCCGTAGCTAGGACTCTGCCTCCTTCCAACCCCTAGTCTTACTGATTGACTAGTACCCACGACAGTTGGCGCCCACCTTGGGTCAGGCGTCTAAGCGACTTTCCGGCAAGGTTGCATTCTTCTCTGATTCATCCCAGCATGGCGTTTGGTGGTGAGCTGTCTCCAGGACGCGAGATCCGTCTCGGCGCGCTTGTCTTCATCGCCGACGATTCGGCTTGGCTGCAGGAGGCGCCGCTCGACGTCGAGTCCCTCCCCGTCCGTGGGGTGGCGCACTTCCGCGCGAGTGCGTGCGACGTCCTCTTGCGACAGCCGTCGACTCAGTACCGGTCTACTCCGGCATCGTCCTCGCCACTAGACGCTCGTCGTCGCAAGCGATCTGGTCGTTCGCGGCTGCAGCGGTGGCTTTGTCACGCGGTAAGTCATCAATCGACACACCCGCAACTCGCGGCAATCAAGCCTGGCGAATCCCTGTATGACCTGATCGATCCATCGACTGGTCATATGGACTCGCTTTTCGAGTGCGAAAGCAATGACCTCCCCGTCGAAGTCCTCGTGGTCGACTCTCAGCGCCCCCCCCGGGGATTTTCCCGCGGCGGCGAGGATGACTGCGGTCCCTCACATGACGATGGTGCCTATCATCCGCAACCCCTCACTAACGAGCAAAGGGAAGCTACGTGGCTCAGAGACGAGCAGGCCCTTCGAAACCCCATCGTGGGGAATACGGCCAAGGCACATACCCTGGAGTCTGCGCATTTAGCCACTTTGGCTGAACGGACTCGACTGGAGAATCTCCAGCGAGCACTCGACGATCACGCCCGCACGCGGATTCCAAGCTCCAATAGACGGCATCGACAATTGTTTCCGACTGGATCTCACGATGAATGTCAGGTATACCGCTCACCAATACAAAATGTTGTCGCTGCTGCCCGTATAGCAGATTCGATCCAGCCATCCCGTTCAGAGGCTGGCAGAGGATTGGAACAGATTCGCACATTGCTCAGGGTGGCTGGTGAGCAGAACTCCGCCATATCCCAGTCGCGCAACCGGATTCATAGCAGATCCGTCCGTGCCAAGATCGTCCAGTCGGCGTTTGGTCTGAGGTCGCCTTCCCGGAGGGAAAGGTACAATTATGATGAAGTCTAGCATGTGGGTCGAGGCCACGAGCAGTTCGATCCCCATCATCACCGCGACGACCGCCGTCGAGTGCTGACGCCCCCTCCGAGGAGTGGGTCGTTCGCACCCCGCCAGTATGAGGATAGGCACCCTAACCGTGGCGGGCGAAGGGTCCCAGTCGATCCTAGAGAGCCTAGTTTCGACGCAAGGTCACTCCTCGTGCAAGGTTTGGTCGACAGAAATAGGGCTCACAAAGAAGGCACCGTCAAAGCTCGCTCGAGTGGAAGTGGGACTTTCCTCTCTGGGCCCGAGTGTTTCAGTCGTCCTATACGAGCGGCTGTGATTCCCCCCAACTTCAGGTTGGCGGCGGGAGTAAGCAAGTTCACTGGCGAATCAAAGCCAGACACCTGGTTGGAGGATTACTGAGTGGCAGTCCAGATTGGCGGAGGAAATGATGAGGTGGCCATGAAGCATTTACCTTTGATGCTTGAGGGCTCGGTTAGGGCGTGGCTCAACTAGTTGGCTCCGTCCAGTATATTCTTTTGGGACGACCTGGCCCGAGTGTTTATCAGGACTTTCGAAGGCACTTGCAAGCGGCCAGCAGGGCTGACTGAGTTGCAGCACTACATCCAGAAGCTGAATGAAACTCTAAGGAATTACATTTACTGCTGGACCACCCTGCACCACGCAGTGGAAAATGTCTCTGAGCACCAAGCTGTGTGCGCGTTTAAAGAAGGCGTCAAATACAGAGAGCTAATCCTGAAATTTGGTCGCTCTGGCGACATGTCTCTGAACCGCATGATGGAAATTTCCCCTCGATACGCCAACGGAGAAGAGGAAGATCGCATACGCAGTGGAAAGGGGAAAACAATCGACCAAGACAGCAGTGGTGGAAATTCCAGCCGTTAGCAAAAGCGCAAGACTGATGCTAATGTTCAGATAAAAGCCGGAGTAGTACCTCCTCAGAACAAGAGCAAGGGGAAGCCCAAAGGGCCGTGGATTCCCAAGAAAATGAAAGATCAGCCAGGGCAAGATATTATGGATCTCCTATGCCCCATACACACCAAGAAGGATGAAGAAGGTAACCTGGTTTACCCCAAGCATACCACTCAGCAATGCAGGTTCCTAGTTCAGCAATTCCAAGGCCAGTCGAGCAACAAAGGCTCGGACAAGGAGGAAGACGAGGAGAAAACAGATTTCCCTAAAGTCAATGCTACTCTGATGATTTTTGTTGATGTCAAAAGCAAGAGTCGACTGAAAGTAATAAACCGCGAGGTCAACATGGTTGCTCCGGCAACCCCCGCGTATCTCAAATGGTGTCAGACATCGATCACTTTCGACCAGTCGGATCATCCTTCTCATGCTACGACCCCGGGACGATAGGCTCTGGTGGTTGACCTAGTTGTCGAAGGCACTCGACTGCGCAAAGTTCTCATGGATGGGGGCAGTGGTCTCAACATCTTATATACCAAAACCCTTCAGGGGATGGGCATCCCGATGTCCAGACTTAGTGAAAGCAGCATGACCTTTCACGGAGTCATCCCAGGGAAGAAAGCAAGGTCACTCGGTCAGATCGCCCTGGACGCAACCTTTGGTGACTCGAAGAATTTCCAAAAGGAAAAGTTGACTTTCAAAGTGGTGGATTTCCGCAGCGCATACCACGCTATCTTGGGCAGGCAAGCGTACGCGCGTTTCATGGCCCGCCCGTGTTATGTTTACCTCAAACTCAAGATGCCCGATCCTAGGGGCATGATCACGGTCACTGGCAACATGCAGATGGCAGAAGAATGCCTTCATAAAGGCTGCAAGATTGCCGATGAGCAGATGGCAGTGGCAGAGCTGGAAGAATATAAGCAAAGTGCTGATCCGAGTGAATTGCTTCGCGCCAAGAAGCCTGCTTCTGAATCCGCATTTCAGTCGGCAGGAGAAACGAAGCCGATTCACGTTCATCTAGAGGATCCCAATGCTGCGCCGACTCATATTTCGACCATGCTTGATAGCAAATAGGAAGCCGCGCTTATCTAGTTCCTTAGTGAGAACTGAGACATCTTGCATGGAAACCATCAGACATGCTGGGTGTACCTAGGGGGTTGGCTAAGCACCGTTTGCGCGTCGACTCAAAGGTTAGGCCCGTCAAAGAGCATCTCCGTCGGTCCGCCGCGGAGAAAAGGAAGGCAATTGGCGAAGAGGTGGCTCGACTCTTAGAAGCTGAGTTCATCCACAAGATTTACCACTCAGAGTGGCTCGCGAATGTAGTCATGGTGCCTAAAAAAAATAATTCGCTTCGTATGTGTATCAATTCAAGCATCTCAATCGGGCCTGTCCGAAGGATCACTTCCCACTCCCCTGCATCGATCAGATCGTTGACTCGACTACAGGGTGTTAGCAACTGTCTTTTCTCGATGCGTATTATGGATACCATCAGATTCGACTCTTTGGACCAGATGAAATAAAGACGGCCTTCATCACCCCATTTGGGTGCTTTTGTTATATCACTATGCCATTCGTTCTAAAGAATGACGAGGCTACATTCATGCGCATGTTGTAGAAGTGCCTGCTCACTCAGATCAGTCGAAACGTAGATGCTTATATGGATGATATTGTAGTTAAGTCACGCAAAGGTTCGGACCTACTGGTTGACCTCGCAGAAACCTTTGCCAACCTTAGGAGGTACGACATCAAGCTGAACCCATCCAAATGCACATTCGGAGTACCAGGAGGCAAGTTACTCGGTTTTCTCGTTTCCGAACGAGGATTCGATGTTAATCTTGAAAAGATTAGTGCAATAGTCAGAATGAAACACCCGGAGCGAGTGCATGACGCCCAAAGGCTCACTGGTTTCCTGGCAGCTTTGACTCAATTCATTTCCCGCCTCGGCGAGAAAGCATTGTCGCTTTACCAACTGATGAAGAAGTCAGACAAGTTTGAGTGGACTCCAGAAGCAGAAGCAGCGTTTGTGGAGCTCAAAGCCCTATTGTCCACCCAGCCGGTGCTTGCTGCCCCGAATAGCAAAGAACCTCTGCTCTTGTATATAGCAGCCACTGGCCAAGTTATTAGCTCAGTGCTTACAGTCGAGCGAGAAGAAGAAGGCAAGACATATAAAGTGCAACGCCCGGTGTACTATATTTCTGAGGTCCTTACCCCGTCCAAACAAAGGTACCCACACTATATGGGATTTACTTGACTGTGAAGAAGGTTGCCCATTACTTCCAAGACCACTCAGTTTCTGTTGTTAGCGACGCCCCACTGTCTGAAATCATGAACAATCGGGACGCTACTGGTCGAGTGGCAAATTGGGCAATCGAACTTCTCCCTCTGGATATCAAGTTTGAACCAAAGAAAGCAATTAAATCTCAGGCGCTGGCCAATTTCTTGGCTGAATGGATTGAGCAGCAGCAGCCGACTCAAGTTCACTCGGAGCACTGGACCATGTTCTTTGACGGATCCAAAATGCTCAATGGATGCGGTGCAGGTGTGGTCATTGTGTCAGCAAGAGGCGACCGACTCAGTTATGCCCTTCAGATCCACTTTGACTCTTCCAACAATGAAGCAGAATACGAAGCACTCCTCTATGGATTATGCATGGCCATCTCACTCAGCGTCCGCCGCTTGATGGTTTTTGGTGACTCGGATTTAGTAGTCAGCCAGGTGTTGGAGGAATGGGACATTAGAAGCTCTGCGATGACAGGATATTGCAACGCGGTCAGGAAGTTGGAGAAAAAGTTTGAAGGTCTGGAACTTCATCACGTCCCTCGTGCCAAGAACCAGGAAGCTGATGAGTTGGCAAAGATAGGTTCCACTCGGAAGCCTGCTCCTAGCAATGTTTTCCTCGAGCATCTCTACTCGCCATCGATACAGGAGGATCCGTTTACAGAAGAGCCCCCCAGGCAAAAAGCTCTTCTGACCCGACTGAAATAGAGATCCCAGCTCTTACTGATCTGGTCATGGAAGTCCTGGTAATCACCCTCGACTGGACCATACCTTACATTGCGTACCTGCTCAGGCAAGAACTCCCAGAAGATGAAGTCGAGGCTCAACAGATTGTTCGTAGATCCAAGGCCTTCACAGTTATGAACGAGAAGCTCTATGATACGTCCATTTTGCATCATGCTTTTATATTGACGTTTATTGCATTATGGGTTGTTATTACACATTATGTCATAATACTTATGCATTTTCTCTCTTATTTTAACAGGTTTACATGAAGAGGGAGAATGCTGACAACTGGAATTCTGGGCTAGAAAAGGAGCAAATATTGGAGACCTATTCTGCACAACTCAGAAAGCCCTGAAACTCCACCAAAGTCCGTTTCAGAAAATATAAGAAATATCTGGCGAAATAAGTACAAGAAGGGGGTCACTCACTGTCCACGAGGGTGGGGGGAGCCCCCCCTGGGCGTGCCCCTGCCTCGTGGGCCACCAGGCAGCCCCCCGATGCCCATCTTCTGCTATATGAGGTGTTTTGACCTGGAAAAAATAATCATAAAGATGCTTTTGGGACGAAGCACCGCTGTCTCGAGGCGGAAACTTGGCAGAACCAATCTAGGGCTCCGGTGGAGCTGTTCTGTCGGGGATACTGATGTCTACACATGCTTCTACTCTTGTAGACTATGTTGGGCCTCCAAGCGCAGAGGTTTGTAGGACAGTAGCAATTTCCCTCAAGTGGATGACCTAAGGTTTATCGAACTCAGGGAAGTAGAGGTTGAAGATGGTCTCTCTCAAGCAACCCTGCAACTAAGATACAAGAAGTCTCTTGTCTCCCCAACACACCTAATACAACTAGGAGTTGTATAGGTGCACTAGTTCGGCGAAGAGATGGTAAAATATGGATGATAGGAGTGGCAAAGCAAAGTAATATAAATATGTAATAAAAAGTGCAGCAAGCAAACAAGTGGTAAACGTGAGCACAAATGGTATTGCAATGGTGGAAACAAGGCCTAGGGTTCATACTTTCACTAGTGGCAACTCCCAACAACATTAACATAATCGAATCACATGATATTTCCCATAAAACATGCAAAGGGGACACACTCGGAGGTCATTCCTTCGTGGTCAAGAGAGGACGAGAATTATGTAGGGCTACAAAAGCACACCTCAAAGTTCGTAGTTCTCAATCTAAGGATTTCCCAATGTCACCGCGGCCATCCAAAGAGAGTCCCACAATAACCACAACATATCTAAAGGATAGTCAAAGACAAGCACCAAGAGACTCTCAATCTTCAATCAACACACAAGAGAGGAAATCACTCATGAAAATACTTTTCTAATCCATGTCCAATAGACCGCTGTCACCTTGGTCTCGGGGATTATACTAGATAAAGACAAGTGAGTACATCAATCCAATACATAGAGGAAGGGGAAATATCATGGGATCACCCTAGATTAACATAGCCTATGATCACAACGAAGATCACATCATGGGAGAGAGAATTGACCACATAGCTACTGGTAAGAACCTCAGCCCCGAGGAGGAACTACTCCCGCATCATGGAGGGAGGAAGCAACGTCGATGGAGATGAATCCGGGGGCACTTCCCCGTCCCGGCAGGGTGCCGGCGCAGGAATTCTGGTCCCCCGAAGCATGATGGCGATGGCGGCGGAGATCAGAATCGCGTCTGGAGAAAAGGGGTTCGGAATCAGGGTTTTCTCGACGGACCTTAAATATATGCCAAAGGGGGTCACCAGGGGAGTCCTGGGGGGCCCAGGCGCCCCCCCGGCGCGGCCTAGGGGTAGGCCGCCTAGGCAGGCCGCCTAGAGCCCCTGTGGGTCCCCCCCCCCGGATGTACTTTGGCCGCACGGTAGCTCTTGGAACGCTGATTTTTTATATATTTTTTCTGGATTTTTCCTGGCAGTTCTCGTAATGTGAAAACATGAAATACAAAAACAGCCGAAAACAGAAACTGGCACTGGGGTGCACTGAGTTAATAGGTTAGTCCAAATATGATCAAAAGTGTATGGAAGTGTATAAATATCATAGCAATATCACCCAAAAGAGGCATGGAGCAAGCAGAAATTATAGATACGTTTTGGACGTATCAACATCCCCAAGCTTAATTCCTGCTCGTCCTCGAGTAGGTAAATGATAACAAGAATAATTTCTGTGGTGACATGCTATTAACCATATAGGACTTATTCATAGTAATATGACAAAAGCTTACTGAGACAATGAATCTGTAGTAATTAAGTTGCCTCATGAGAAAATCACAAAGAACTGAAAGTTTTACAATATGATACTGAAACATCAAATAGATTTGCAATGAACATGATATGCAAATATGATAAAGTGATATCTAGCTTGCCCCCTTTAGTGAAGCAAAACATAAATGTAGGGGCACCTTCAAGATTTAAGTGATGACTAGATACAATGATTTCAGAATAAACGATATCACAATCATGCAAAAGACAATGCTACTTAGGGACAATGCACATTACACTCAGAATGACAATCATGCTCTCAGTAGTTGGTGCTTTAAAAGAAGGTGGAGACTCAACATAAAAGTAAAAGAATGGCCCTTCGCAGAGGGAAGCAGGGATTACTCATGTGCTAGAGTTTTTTTTATTTTGAAAACATAGAAGCAATTTTGTCAACGGTAGTAATACTTCATATGTGTTATGCATAAGACATCCTATAAGTTGCAAGCCTCATGCATCGAATACCAATAGTGCTCACACCTTGTCCTAATTAGCTCGGATTTCCATGGGTTATCATTGCATTACATATGTTTTAACCAAGTGTCACAAAGGGGTACCTCTATGCCACCTGTACAAAGGTCCAAGGAGATAAATCGCATTTGATTTCTCATTTTTGATAGATCTCAACTTGAGGACATCCATACCGGGACAACATAGAAAATAGATAATGGACTCCTCTTTAACGCTTAAGCATTCATAAGAGGTTGAGGATTAATGTCCAAGCTAAAACTTCCACCATGATACATGGTTTTGGTTGGCGGCCCAATGTTCTTCTCTAACAATATGCATACTCAAACCATTCAACTCATGGCAAATCACCCTTACTTCGGACAAGACGAACATGCATAGCAACTCACATGAAATTCAACAAAAGTGTAACAGTTGATGGCGTCCCCAGAAACATGGATACCGCTCAGCAAGCAACTTATAAGAAATAAGATACATAAGCGACATATTCTTTACCACAATAGTTTTTAAGCTACTTTCCCATGAGCTATGTATTGCAAAAATGAAGGTTTTAAAGGTAGCACATGTAAATTTACTTGGAGTGGCGGTGAAATACCACATATAGGTAGGTATGGTGGACTCATATGGCATAACTGGATTAAAAGAATGTGGATGCACAAGCAGTCAGTCCGCTTAGTACAGGTGGAGGTTAGCAAAAGACTGGGAGCGACCAACTAAAAGAGCAATGACGGTCATAATCATGCAGAGCGACAAAGCAACATTGAATCAGGCATGGTAGTTATATCGCTACTCAGAAACAAAAGATCATCAAGGCTTGACAGACTTTCTTTACAGTCTTAAATATGCGTGAGCATACGCCAAGTCAATCAAAATAAATTCTTGAAGGAAGATATTACTAAACCATACCACATCATAGGTAAACAAATCAAGTTGGTACTCCAATAACACATTGGGAATCCCCCAGCTATTTGAGACTAACCACAAGAAAACATGAACTACTAAGCGCCATTATGCACGTAGCATCTTTATCATAGAAATATCAACCAATGCAACGGAAGCAAACTCTCTTAATAAGGTGAGCATGGTAATTAAAGAGAGTTCAAGAAACCAACTAAGCAAAAGCTCTTTGAAAAGATAAGCATGAATACTAAGAGCTGAACATGATAGTAGCTATTAAAAGACAAAGAACACACACAGCAAAGATAAACATGAAAATTCTATGTTGTGTTCTAGGTTGAAGTGGAGCGTGTTTCTCTCCCACACAAAGAAAGCTGAGTTCCAACTCGTTATGAAAAACAAGCAAAGCTAAAGAAAACTAAAAATGAAACTAAAAGCAAGACGCTCCAAGCATAGCACATAAGAAGTGATAAAAATATAGTGGAACGAAAGACGAACTGATAATGTTGATGGAGAAGGGGATGCACGGGGGCATCCCCAAGCTTAGACGCTTGAGTCTCCTTGAATATTTCTTGGGGGTGCACGGGGGCATCCCCAAGCTTGAGCGCTTGACACTCCTGAATCTTTTTATCATCTTCCCTCGCACACTTGAAAACTCCCTTCATACATAACTCATCATAATCTGATTAGCGAGGTTAGTACCCATAATAAAATAATTGTTCCTTGCTGGAAATAAAGATATTCTTGAAGTTCAACTGTTTCTCAAGATTTCCAAAAGGTTTTTGCAAAGAAAAAGCAAGCTCTTGGTTTGCAAAATGAAAGAAAGGCAAAACAGGACAGAATCTGTGAAAAACAGAACAACAGGTAGTAAATGATTTGTTCGGGGCACTTCTGCAATTCTAATAAAAAAACTCAGAACAGACGCACGAAAGACAATTGTATAGAGCACGCTGTCGAATAAATTCAGACCAAAAAGATGATCTGGTGATTTTATACGAATTTTTCTATCCAAGGACAGAATCTGTTTCCTGGACAGCACGTCACAACTTTTGAACTTTCTTGCAATCAGAGGCTACACTTGGCACAAAGTTGAAAAGTAAAGATACAATGATGATGCTACTGTAGTAACAACATCAAGACACAACAAAAAGCAAAATAAAATTTTATTCATTGTGGGCTGCCTCCCAAAAGCGCTTTCTTTTATGCCTTTAAGCTAGGCATAGGACTTTAATGATGCTCTCTTAAGAATAAGAGCTGAAGAACAAAAGAGGGCATCAAGAAGCAAATGCCAAATACATTTAAGCCTAACATTCTTCCTATGCATAGGAATATTGCAATAGAATAATTCATTGAAGCACGAAGCAACTAGCATAGGAATGCAAAACAAGCATAACTTCAAAATATTCACCATAAAGAGAGGAAACTTCTTATTGTTAAGATATTTAGAACCAAGCCTCCCTCTCTCATTATAAATTTCAGTGGCATCATGGATGAACTCAACAATATAAGCATCACATAAAGCATTGTTACCATGATCCACATGCAAAAAGGTACTCTCACTCCCCACATAAGCATAATTTTTCTCATTGGTAATAGTGGGAGTAGGACTATCATAAACAACTTGAACACTATAGATTAGTTGTATATTAGGAGGGTGGTGTTCAACAAGGGAGTAATTCCCTTCATGATTATGACAAGTTTCATAAGGATAATTTCTCCTTATGTCATAGGTACCTTTATAATCACTATAGATTGGAGTTATAACATCATCATGGTAGAGAAGAGCATTATCATTGCTAGCAACTATATTTGTAAACATGTTGTCTTTATTCTTACTAGCAAGAGAATTATCAATTATCACATCACTAGTGGGGATAGGATTTGCAATCCTATCATCCCCAAGCTTAGAGCTTCCCATATCTTCACTTTCAGAGTTGGTACCAAAAAGATTTTCAAGATCATAAGCAGCATTATCATCATTTTCCCAATCACAATAAGTAACATGCATATCATAATCAAAATCATCTTCAATAGTACCCGCGGACGTATCATCAAGATGATAATTAAGGCAATAAACTTCACCTTCTTCTTTAAACTTACAACCGTTAGGATAAAAGTTGATGGGAGGAATATGCTCAGGCCAGGTTGATACCCATTCTTCTTCTTTATTGCTCCTCTTCCTCCTCCTCTTCTTTTTCTTCTTCTTCACCTTAGGAGGGAGTGGTTTGAGATGAAGCTTCTCCACATATCCTGGTTTATCATTAGGAACAATAGGGGAAACTTGGGAGATACTCTCCTTTTTATTAGCAGAAATATAAGAGACATTTTTATACTTTGGTAAAGTTCCCTCCTTTATAATCTTACTTATGTAATCATTTTCATGACAATTAACAACACAATAGAGATGGCAATTTTGCAAAGTGTTTTTTATTCCTATGGCATTAACATCTAGCCAAGAAGTCTTTTCTGATAACTGTTCACACATCAAAAATAACATAAGCTCATCATAAAGATCAGAGGTGATCATGTTATCACACAACTGGTTAACAGTTATGTTTTGAAAGTGCATGCATTGAAAATTAAAGTGACCCTCTATACGGCAAAGTTCACAAGTAAAAGGATAAAGGTCACATAATTCTCTAGCAATTTCATTTAAATCTCTGACCCAAGTGATTGTTCTTTCATGCTTATGTTGCTTACAATACTTCTCTTCTTCAATCATAGGCCTTTCACAAGGTCTATCCACTCGACAAAAATTAACATGCTTATATAAAACTTCATTTTTAGGAATTGGATCATGCATGTTGCAATCATCATGAACAATTTCATTTTCTTTGCAAGTCTCTTTAAAAGGTTTATGATACTTGATCCAATCCTCCTTAGGCATATTAAGATGTGAAGCAAAAGATTTGAGGAAATCAACAAGGAATTGAGAATCAAGCCCAAACTTAGCACTAAACTTATTAAAACTTGTAGTTTCAACAAAGGACTTAATGCAATCATACTCATAAATTATACCTGACTCTTTACCTTTGTCGATCTCCCAATCTTCAGTGTTGCGTTGAATTCTTTCAAGGAGTTCCCATTTAGCATCAATCTTTTTGTTTGTGAAAGAACCCATAGAGGAAGCGTCGAGCAAATCTTTATCCTGTCGAGAAAGCCTCACATAGAAGTTAGTAATAATAATATCTTTGGGGAGCCCATGGTTAGGACATTTTAGCATTAACGTTTTCAGTCTCCCCCAAGCTTGAGCTATGCTCTCTCCGTCATGAGGATAAAAATTATAAACATAATTCCTATTCTCATGGACTTCATGAAGAGGATAAAACTTGGAGTAAAAGAGAGACTGGATCTCTTCCCACTCCAGCAGGTGAGAGTCATTTAGTAGCCTATACCATTCTAATGCTTTTCCTTTTAGTGACAAGGCAAATAATTTCCTCATGACAAACTCCCTCGATACACCTGCAAGCTTAAATAATGAACATAGTTGTGACAGATATAGCAAGTGTTCATCGGGATGTCTGTCTCCTGCATAACGATTAGCCAAAACATAATCGATAATACCAGCCGGTATTTTATAGGGCACAATTTCAGTAGGAGGAGGAGCAACCACCACAGGTGTGGGGCGTCCTCCCGCAAGCAACAATCCAATAGCAAGGTTTTCCATAAACATAACTAGTGAAATAAAAACAAGAAACAAAAAGATTTAATTGCAAGATCTAAAGATATACCTTCAAGCGCTCACCTCCCCGGCAACGGCGCCAGAAATAGCTTGATGTCTACACACGCTTCTACTCTTGTAGACTATGTTGGGCCTCCAAGCGCAGAGGTTTGTAGGACAGTAGCAATTTCCCTCAAGTGGATGACCTAAGGTTTATCGAACTCAGGGAAGTAGAGGTTGAAGATGGTCTCTCTCAAGCAACCCTGCAACTAAGATACAAGAAGTCTCTTGTGTCCCCAACACACCTAATACAACTAGGAGTTGTATAGGTGCACTAGTTCGGCGAAGAGATGGTAAAATATGGATGATAGGAGTGGCAAAGCAAAGTAATATAAATATTTAATAAAAAGTGCAGCAAGCAAACAAGTGGTAAACGTGAGCACAAATGGTATTGCAATGGTGGAAACAAGGCCTAGGGTTCATACTTTCACTAGTGGCAACTCCCAACAACATTAACATAATCGAATCACATGATATTTCCCATAAAACATGCAAAGGGGACACACTCGGAGGTCATTCCTTCGTGGTCAAGAGAGGACGAGAATTATGTAGGGCTACAAAAGCACACCTCAAAGTTCGTAGTTCTCAATCTAAGGATTTCCCAATGTCACCGCGGCCATCCAAAGAGAGTCCCACAATAACCACAACATATCTAAAGGATAGTCAAAGACAAGCACCAAGAGACTCTCAATCTTCAATCAACACACAAGAGAGGAAATCACTCATGAAAATACTTTTCTAATCCATGTCCAATAGACCGCTGTCACCATGGTCTCGGGGATTATACTAGATAAAGACAAGTGAGTACATCAATCCAATACATAGAGGAAGGGGAAATATCATGGGATCACCCTAGATTAACATAGCCTATGATCACAACGAAGATCACATCATGGGAGAGAGAATTGACCACATAGCTACTGGTAAGAACCTCAGCCCCGAGGAGGAACTACTTCCGCATCATGGAGGGAGGAAGCAACGTCGATGGAGATGAATCCGGGGGCACTTCCCCGTCCTGGCAGGGTGCCGGCGCAGGAATTCTGGTCCCCCAAAGCTTGATGGCGATGGCGGCGGAGATCGGAATCGCGTCTGGAGAAAAGGGGTTCGGAATCAGGGTTTTCTCGACGGACCTTAAATATATGCCAAAGGGGGTCACCAGGGGAGTCCTGGGGGGCCCAGGCGCCCCCCCGGCGCGGCCTAGGGGTGAGCCGCCTGGGCAGGCCGCCTGGAGCCCCTGTGGGTCCCCCCCCGGCTGTACTTTGGCCGCATGGTAGCTCCTGGAACGCTGATTTTTTATATATTTTTTCTGGATTTTTCCTGGCAGTTCTCGTAATGTGAAAACCTGAAATACAAAACAGCCGAAAACAGAAACTGGCACTGGGGTGCACTGATTTAATAGGTTAGTCCAAATATGATCAAAAGTGTATGGAAGTGTATAAATATCATAGCAATATCACCCAAAAGAGGCATGGAGCAAGCAGAAATTATAGATACGTTTTGGACGTATCAGATACTTCCCTTCGGGAGGGGGAAATCGTCACCGCCATTATCACCAACAACTCTCCCATCTTGAGGAGGGTTATCTTGTTGGGGAACGTAGTATTTCAAAAAAATTCCTATGATCACGCAAGATCTATCTACTAGAAGCATAGCAATGAGAGGGGAGAGTGTGTCTATGTACCCTCGTAGATCAAAAGCGGAAGCGTCTAGTGACGCGTTTAATGTAGTCGAACTTCTTCGTGATCCAACCGATCAAGCACCGAACGTACGGCACCTCCGCGTTCAACACACGTTCAGCTTGATGACGTCCCACGGGCTCTTGATATAGTTGAGCTTCACGGGAGAGTTTTGTCAGCACGATGGCGTGGTGACAGACATGATGAAGTTACCGGCGCAGGGCTTCGCCTAAGCACTGCAACGGTATGACCGAGGTGTGTTTCTATGGAGGGGGGCACCGCACACGGTTGGGAGAGATCAACTTGATCAACTTGTGTGTCTAGAGGTGCCCCCTGCCCCCGTATATAAAGGAGCAAGGGGAGGAGGTCGGCCGGCCCCAATGGCACGCCCTAGGAGGGCCACTCCTACTAGGAATAGGAATCCTATTCCTAGTAGGAGTCCACCAAGAGGGAGAGGGGGAAGGAAGGAGAGGGAGAGGGAGAGGGAGAAGGAAGGGGTGCCGCCCCCTCCTCTCCTTGTCCAATTCGGACCAATGGGGAGGGGCGCGCGGCCCAGCCCTGGCTGGCCCTCTTTCTCTCCACTAAGGGCCCAAGTGGCCCATTAGTTCCCTCGGGGGGTACCGATACCCCTCCGGCACTCCAGTTTAATTTGAACTTTTCCAGAACAGTTCCGGTGTCCGAATATAGTTGTCCAGTATATCAATCTTTATGTCTCGGGCATTCCGATACTCCTCGTCATGTCCGTGACCTCATCCAGGACTCCGAACTACCTTCGGTACATCAAAACTCATAAACTCTGATCGTCATCAAACGTTAAGCGTGCGGACCCTACGGGTTCGAGAACTATGTAGACATGACCGAGACTCATCTCCGGTCAATAACCAATAGCGGAACCTGGATGCTCATATTGGCTCCTACATATTCTACGAAGATCTTTATCTGTCAAACCGCATAACAAACTACGTTGTTCCTTTTGTCATCGGTATGTTACTTGCCTGAGATTCGATCATCTGTATCTCAATACCTAGTTCAATCTCGTTACTGGCAAGTCTCTTTACTTGTTCCGTAATACATTATCTCGTGACTAACTCATTAGTCATTTGCTTGCAAGGCTTATTATGATGTGCATTACCGAGAGGGCCCAAAGATACCTCTCGGACACTCGGAGTGACAAATCCTATTCTTGATCAATGCCAACACCACGAACACCTTCGGAGACTCCTGTAGAGCATCTTTATATCACCTAGTTACGTCATGACGTTTGATAGGACACAAGGTGTTCCTCCGATATTCGGGAGTTGCATAATCTCATAGTCATAGGAACATGTATAAGTCATGAAGAAAGCAATAGCAGTAAAACTAAACGATCATAGTGCTAAGCTAACGGATGGGTCTTGTCCATCACATCATTCTCCTAATGATGTGATCTCGTTGATCAAATGACAACTCATGTCTATGGCTAGGAAACATAACCATCTTTGATCAATGAGCTAGTCTAGTAGAGGCATACTAGGGACATACTGTTTTGTCTATGTATTCACACATGTACCAAGTTTCCGGTTAATACAATTCTAGCATGAATAAAAGACATTTATCATGATATAATGAAATACAAATAAAATCTTTATTATTGCCTCTAGGGCATATTCCTTCAGTCTCCCACTTGAACTAGAGTCAATAATCTAGATTACAAAGTAATGATTCTAACACCCATGGAGTCTTAGTGCTGATCATGTTTTGCCCGTGGAAGATGCTTAGTCAACGGGTCTGCGACATTCAGATCCGTATGTATCTTGAAAAATTATATGTCTCCCTCCTTGACTTGATCGTGGATGGAATTGAAGAGTCTTTTGATGTGCTTTGTTCTCTTGTAAAACCTGGATTCCTTCGCCAAGGCTATTGCTCCAGTGTTGTCACAAAAGATTTTCATTGGACCCGATGCACTAGGTATCACACCTAGATCGGATATGAACTCCTTCATTTGCTGCTTCCGAAGCAGCTATGCATTCCACTTCACACGTAGATCCCGCCACGACGCTTTGCTTGGAACTGCACCAACTAACAGCTCCACCGTTTAATAAAAATACATATCCGATTTGTGACTTAGAGTCATCCGGATCAGTGTCAAAGCTTGAATCGGCGTAACCGTTTACGACGAGCTCTTTTTCACCTCCATATACGAGAAACATATTGATGTCTACTACACAACCTTCTTCTTGTAGACGTTGTTGGGCCTCCAAGTGCAGAGGTTTGTAGGACAGTAGCAAATTTCCCTCAAGTGGATGACCTAAGGTTTATCAATCCGTGGAGCCATAGGATGAAGATGGTCTCTCTCAAACAACCCTGCAACCAAATAACAAAGAGTCTCTTGTGTCCCCAACACACCCAATACAATGGTAAATTGTATAGGTGCAGTAGTTCGGGGAAGAGATGGTGATACAAGTGCAATATGGATGGTAGATGTACGTTTTTGTAATCTGAAAATATAAAAACAGCATGGTAGCAAGTGGTAAAAGTGAGCATAAACTGTATTGCAATGATAGGAAACAAGGCCTAGGGTTCATACTTTCACTAGTGGAAGTTCTCTCAACAACAATAACATAATTGGATCATATAACTATCCATCAACATGCAACAAAGAGTCACTCCAAAGTAACTAATAGCGGAGAACAAACGAAGAGATTATGGTAGGGTACGAAACCTCCTCAAAGTTATTCTTTCTGATCTATCTATTCAAGAGTCCGTAGTAAAATAACACGAAGCTATTCTTTCCGTTCGATCTATCATAGAGTTCGTACTAGAATAACACCTTAAGACACAAATCAACCAAAACCCTAATGTCACCTAGATACTCCATTGTCACCTCAAGTATCCGTGGGCATGATTATACGATATGCATCGCACAATCTCATATTCATCTATTCAACCAACAGAAAGTACTTCAAAGAGTACCTCAAAGTTTCTACCGGAGAGTCAAGATGAAAACGTGTGCCAACCCGTATGCATAGATTCCCAAGGTCACGGAACCCGCAAGTTGATCACCAAAACATACATCAAGTGAATCACGTGATATCCCATTGTCACCACAGATAAGCACATGCAAGACATACATCAAGTGTTCTCAAATCCTTAAAGACTCAATCGGATAAGATAACTTCAAA
The DNA here is from genome assembly GCA_902687465.1 of Secale cereale. Taxonomy (NCBI): domain Eukaryota; kingdom Viridiplantae; phylum Streptophyta; class Magnoliopsida; order Poales; family Poaceae; genus Secale; species Secale cereale. The sequence goes on along the minus strand of LR738711.1, from coordinate 879,376,964 downwards.
GGGAAAACTCAATTCATCACAAGAGAGTAGAGGGGGAGAAACATCATAAGATCCAACTATAATAGCAAAGCTAGCGATACATCAAGATCGTGCCATCTCAAGAACACGAGAGAGAGAGAGAGAGAGAGAGAGAGTTAGAGAGAGAGAGAGAGATCAAACACATAGCTACTGGTACATACACTCAGCCCCGAGGGTGGACTACTCCCTCCTCGTCATGGAGAGCACCGGGATGATGAAGATGGCCACCGGAGAGGGATCCCTCCCTCCGGCAGGGTGCCAGAAGGGTTCTAGATTGGTTTTCGGTGGCAACAGAGGCTTTCGGTGGCGGAACTCGCGATCTAGGTTATTTTCCGGAGGTTTCAGTATTTATAGGAATTTTTGGCGTAGGTCTCACGTCAGGGGGTCTCCGGGCTGTCCACGAGATAGGGGGCGCCACCACTTGGAGTGGGCGCGCCCCCCACCCTCATGGGCAGCCCGTGACTCTCTTGGCCCAACTCTTTTACTTCGGGGGCTTATTTTGGTCCAGAAAAATCATCAAAAATTGGCACGTCAATTGGACTCCGTTTGGTATTCCTTTTCTATAAAACTCAAAAACAAGGAAAAAACAGAAACTGGCACTGGGCTCTAGGTTAATAGGTTAGTCCCAAAAATCATATAAAAGTGTATATAAAAGCCCATAAAACATCCTGGAAGGATAATATAATAACATGGAACAATCAAACATTATAGATACGTTGGAGACGTATCAAGCATCCCCAAGCTTAATTCCTGCTCGTCCTCGAGTAGGTAAATGATAAAAACAGAATTTTTGATGTGGAATGCTAACCAACATAATTCTCAATGTAATTCTCTTTACTGTGGCATGAATGTTCAGATCCATAAGATTCAAGACAAAATCTTATATTGACATAAGAATAATAATACTTCAAGCATACTAACAAAGCAATCATGTCTTCTCAAAAGAACATGGCCAAAGAAAGTTATCCCTACAAAATCATATAGTCTGGCTATGCTCCCTCTTCATCACACAAAATATTTAAATCATGCACAACCCCGGTTTCAGCCAAGCAATTGTTTCATACTCACATTTTTTCAAACCTTTCAACTTTCATGCAATACATGAGCGTGAGCCATGGATATACCACTATGGGTGGAATAGAGTGGTGGTTGTGGAGAAGACAAAAGAGGAAGATAGTCTCACATCAACTAGGCGTATCAATGGGCTATGGAGATGCCCATCAATAGATATTAATGTGAGTGAGTAGGGATTGCCATGTAGCGGATGCACTAGAGCTATAAGTGTATGAAAGCTCAACAAAAGAAACTAAGTGGGTGTGCATCCAACTTGCTTGCTCATGAAGACTTAGGGCATTTGAGGAAGCCCATCGTTGGAATATACAAGCCAAGTTCTATAATGAAAATTCCCACTAGTATATGGAAGTGACAAAACAAGAGACTCTCTATCATGAAGATCATGGTGCTACTTTGAAGCACAAGTGTGGAAAAGGATAGTAGCATTGTCACTTCTCTCTTTTCTCTCTCTTTTTCTTGGGAGGGGCTTTCCTCTTTTTTTAGCCCCTATCTATTTTTTGGGCCATCTTTATTATTATTATTATTATTATTATTTGGCCTTTATTTTTATTTTTGTTTCCTCACATGGGACAATGCTCTAATAATGAAGATCATCACACTTTTATTTACTTACAACTCAAAGATTACAACTCGAAGCTAGAACAAGATATGACTCTATTTGAATGTCTCCACCAGTGTACCGGGATGTGCAATGAATCAAGAGTGACATGTATGAATGATTTGTGATGGTGGCTTAGCCACAAATACGATGTCAACTACATGATCATGCATGGCAGTATGACAATATGAAGCGTGTCATATGAACGGAACGGTGGAAAGTTGCATGGCAATATATCTCAGAATGGCTATGGAAATGCCATGATAGGTAGGTATGGTGGCTGTTTTGAGGAAGGTATATGGTGGGTGTATGGTACCGGCGAAAGTTGCGCGGTACAAGAGAGGCTAGCAATGGTGGAAGGGTGAGAGTGCATATAATCCATGGACTCAACATTAGTCCTAAAGAACTCATATACTTATTGCAAAAATCTACGAGTCATCAAAACAAAGTAATAAACGCATGCTCCTAGGGGGGGGG
>LR738711.1:879332778-879374764 GCA_902687465.1 Secale cereale | reverse complement strand
GGGGGGTTGGTAGGAGTTAACCATCGCGCGCCCTCGACCTCCACACAAAGGATAAAACTCAATAAATACCTCATGCTCTAACTTCGTCACATAGCGGTTCACCATATGTGCATGCTACGGAAATCACAAACTTTAACACAAGTATTTCTCAAATTCATAATTACTCCACTAGCATGACTCTAATATCACCATCCTCATATCTCAAAACAATCATCAAGTATCAAACTTCTCGTCATATTCAGTGCACTTTGTATGAAAGTTTTTACTATACCCAACTTGTGATGGTGAAGGTACCACCAGTGCCGTCCTCCTTGGCGGACACCTTCTTGGTTGCCGGTGGAGCGGCCATTCCCTTCTTGCACTTGCCGGTGGAGCTCGATGGAACGTCCTCGGCGGCAGCGCAGCACTCCGAAGAGGTGTGGTTGCCGGAGTGGGTCCCAGAGCACTTGCCGGACTTGATCTTGGTCTTCTTCCCCCCGGGAGCTTCAGCGGCAAGTGTACTGCTCTCCGCCGCGGCTGCTGCGTCCCGGTAGATCTTGTCGGCGCAGATAAGCGCGTCCTTCTTGTCGCCATGGACAGAGATGACGCTTATCGGCCCCGGCATCTTGAGTATGTTGTAGGCGTAGTGGGAAGCTGCCATGAACTTGGCGAGGGCAGGACGTCCAAGTATCCCATTGTATGGCAATGGGATATCGGCAACATCGAAGGTTATCCTCTCAGTCCTGAAGTTCAGCTCCCCGCCAAAGGTCACTGGCAGAGTGATCTTCCCCTTGGGCTTGCTCCTTCCCGGGTTTATTCCTTGGAACGAACCGGTCTCTTCGAGCTCGCCGTCTGGGATTTGGAGTTTCTTGATCACAGCCGAGGAGATCAAGTTCAGCCCGGCCCCGCCGTCAACCAACATTTTGGTGACCTTGAGGTTGCGGATGGTTGGTGAGACCAACATCGGCAAGCACCCGACCACAGTGGTGCGGTCGGGGTGATCCTCAAGATCAAAAATGATGGGCGTGCTGGACCATTTGAGGAGCCTGCGCGACTCCACGGGCGGCTCTGCTGCATTTACTTCCCGCACCCACTGCTTGAGTTGGCGGTGGGAAGTATGCAGAGAGGCGCCGCCGTCGACGCACAGGACTTCCGTGGCCTTCTGGAACTCCTGCTCGCTGTTATCTTCTTCCTCCATGTCATCGTCGTCGTCTTCTTCATCCTTGTCGCGGCCCCGGGGAGGTCGATCTCCTTGTCGCTGCTTGGCCTTGCCGCGGCGTCCTCCCCGGCCAATGAATGGCCGCTTCTTGCTTGGCTCTCCTCCGCCACCTTGGGCCTTCTCCTTGTCGCGCCGCTCGTACTCAGCTTTCTGCTGCTCGACGAGGTACTCGACGCGTTTGCAGTTGGAGAGGTCGTGGCCCTTAGTGCGGTGGATCTTGCAATATTGCTTGTCGGAGCCGTCCTGCTTGTCGGCTGCCGCTACAGGGGCAGGCTCCTTGCCGGAGCCACCAGCCTGTGCTTGCTTGGCGGGAGCCTCCTTGCCGGACTTCTCGACGGCAAGCACTTCCTTCTTGTTCTTTCTTCTATTGTTCCGCCGCCGGCTCTTCTTTGCCGGGGCGGCATCCTCACTGTCGCTTCCTCCTGCGCCAGCATCCTCCCCGGGGAGTCTCCTCCCCTCCTCGGCACGCGCGCACTTATCAGCTAGAGCATAGAGCTCGCTGACATCCCGTATCTTGGTCATGGCCATCTCCTCACGCATGCGGTGGTTATGCACGTTCTGGTGGAACGCGCTGATAACCGCAGCAGGGTGGACGTCGGGGATGTTGTGCTGCACGCGGCTGAAGCGCTGGATGTACTTGCGCAGAGGTTCTCCTTCCTTCTGGGCCAATATGTGGAGATCGCTCTCCTGGCCGTGGGGTTTGTGGCCGCCCGTGAAGGCGCCAACAAATTGGTGGCAAAGATCCGCCCAAGAAGAAATGGAGCCTTCCGGCAAGTGCATAAGCCAAGAACGGACATTTGGCTTAAGCACCAGCGGGAAGTAGTTCGCCAGTATCTTCTCGTCGCGCCCCCCGGCAGCCTGCACCGCGATGGTGTAAATGCTGAGGAATTCCGAGGGGTGCGTCTTGCCGTCGTACTTCTCCGGTACGTCGAGCTTGAAGTTCTTCATGCTGGGCCACTGGACACGCCGCAGCTCACGGGTAAACGCAGGGCAACCTGCCGCGTACGGCAAGTCGCCTGGCTCACCGGGCGCGTGTGTGTCAACAGCGGTCCCAGCGCGTTGATCTGATTGTCGCCGAGCTTCTCGGCGGCGCTCGATCGTCGTTCGAGCGTCTTCTTGTCGCCGGTCGTCGAGGACTTGGCGCTGGTCCCGACGAGCCCGCGGATCCGACGACGCTGTGGAGTCGTCGTCGACGTTGATCCGGCGGGGCGGCGTCTTCTGCTTTCGCGGCGGGGAGTGCACGGTGGTTGCACCCCCGGCGGTCTTGTCGCCGTCGGCCTTCGTCTTCTCGACTTGCCGTGGCCGCGAGGTCGCCGGCTGCTGCGGCATGTCGTTGTTGGCGAAGGCGATGAGGCTCTGGATTGTTGCCCTCCAGTCTGCGGCCTTGTCTGCCGCTGGAGGGAAGTCGAGGAACAGTTGCACTCTTGCGAGCGCTTCTGCTGGAGAGGAGGGGAGCGGGGGCGAGCGGTGCGAGGAGCGGGATATGCTCGGACTCCTAACTGGGTTAGAAGGAGCAGTTTCCCGCCCCGGTGACCGCACCTTGCTCGTGCCCGGACGGTGGTCCGGGGCATCCTGCGAACCTCCGGCTTGCCCTTGCCCCAGCAAGCGGATGGTACCTCCTGTACCATGGCGCTGCTGGGTCGTCGTTTGCTGAGATGGACGTGGCGCGTCCACGGAGACCGAGGCTCGGTCGTCCGTCTTGTCCTTGGACTTGGTGGTGCCGCGAGTCTCCTCGCCGGCGACCACTCTTCCGACGGCGTCTCCTCCACCCACCGTTGGCTCAGGTGGCGGTGGAACAGACGCAGACGGGCCTCCGACCTCCGAAGCCTTCTTCTTCGGGGCCATGCTGTTGTTGCTGATGAAGTTGATGTGGCTGGAGAGGTTGATGAAGAATGCGCCCGTGTGAACGCCGGATCAGGTTCGCACAACCTCGATGCCCCCTACCTGGCGCGCCAAAGATGTCGGGGGAAACTGTCCACCTCGAGCACCTATGGGACCGGAGCCCCTTGTTCGTGCGGTAAGGGAGCGGAGGGAGCACAAAGAGCAGATCGTGGAGAGCACGCGGGTAGTTTACCCAGGTTCGGGCCGCGATGGACGCGTAAAACCCTACTCCTGCTTAGATTGTATTGAGTTGGGGAGCTCGGGAGCTTGAAGAACTAGCTACACCAAGCGAATGAACGATCTAGGTTCCGAACCCCCTCTACGTTGTGCATGGGCCTGCTTTTATAGCTCAAGGGGTCACCGACAGGTGTCAACGTAGGAGAAGGGGTAAAAATGTAACTTTGGTGGTAGTTGTAACAGTGCGGGAACAGTGGGTGAACAGTGGATGAACAGTGGTCATCACCTACTTTGACAGTGGGGGACAAGAGCATTAAATGCCCGTCGCCGTCGACCCCAAAAGCGCCCGCCCTTGCGTCTCCGTTCGCCACGGCGACAGCCTCGTCACCGTGAAGTGCCACCGTGCCACCTAGGCTGCACAGCCATCCGCCACGCGTCCCTGTATGGGCCCAGGGCGACGCGTGGGCCGATGAGCTGGAGCGCAGGCACACAGCGCAGGCTTCCCCCGGCAAGCACCTTGCCGGGGGGCTTGATCTTGTCGGGCCGGGAAGCTTGTCGCTCCCCGGGTCTTGCCGGGGCGCAGGGTGCGCCGAGGCGTGTCTTCTGAAACGTAATCTTCTAGTCTTCCTGGCAAGCTCCTCTTGCCAGGGTCTTGTGCTAGTGAGGTAATCTTGAGCCTGGGACGGCCTTCCCGGCAAGCTCCACTTGCCGGGGGCTTGATCTTCTGTTTTGTATACTTTGTTTTTGAATGGCTTCATATGGATCAGAAAAGTCTCCGACGAGCACGTGGTAAGCCTTACCGCGGTGAGCTGCTACTGCCCGTGCACAAGTTGGGGTACTGAGGTACCCCTACCTTAGTACACCGACACTTGGATGCCTATCATATTAGGACTAGTTTTAGAACCAAAGCACATTACCATGCTGTTCTAAAAGACTCTCAAAAGGATATAAGTGAAGCATGATAGATCAATCAATTTCTACAAAATAAAATCACCACCGTGCTCTAAAATATATAAGTGAAGCACTTGAGCAAAACTATCTAGCTCAAAAGATATAAGTGAAGCACTAGAGCAAACAACAAACTACTCCGAAAGATATAAGTGAAGATCAATGAGTAGTTGAATAATTATGTAACTATATGAAGACTCTATAACATTTAATAATTTCAGATCTTGGGAGATTATTCAGACAACAATCAAAAAATAATAATTGACGCTCCAAGCAAAACACATATCATGTGGTGAATAAAAATAGAGCATCGAGTAAAGTTACCGATAGACGAAGACGAAAGAGGGGATGCCTTCCTGGGGCATCCCCATGCTTAGGCTTTTGGTTGTCCTTGAATTTTACCTTGGGGTGCCTTGGGAATCCCCAAGCTTAGGCTCTTACCACTCCTTATTCCATAGTCCATCGAATCTTTACCCAAAACTTGAAAACTTCACAACACAAAACTCAACAGAAAACTCGTAAGCTCCGTTAGTATAAGAAAATAAAACCACCACTTAGGTACTGTTATGAACTCATTCAAAATTCATATTGGTGTAATATATACTGTATTCCAACTTATCCATGGTTCATACCCTCCGATACTACTCATAGATTCATCAAAATAAGCAAACAACACATAGAAAACATAATCTGTCAAAAACAGAACAATCTGTAGCAATCTGTAACTTTCGAATACTTCTGTAACTCTAAAAATTCTGAAATAAATTGGTGGACCTGAGGAATTTGTCTATTAATCATCTACAAAAAGAATGAACTAGAAAGCACTCTCCAGTAAAAAATGGTAGCCAATCTCGTGAGCGCTAAAGTTTATGTTTTTTACAACATGATCGCATAAACTTCACACAAGCCTTCCCAAAGGTTCTACTTGGCAAAAACACTAATTAAACCACAAAACCACATCTAAACAGAAGATAGATGCAATATTTATTCCTAAACAGAAGAAAAAGCAAATAAAATAAAATGGGGTTGCCTCCCAACAAGCGCTATTGTTTAATGCCCCTAGCTAGGCACAATGATTTCAATGATGCTCGCATAAAAGATAAGAATTGAAACATAAAGAGAGCATCATGAAGAATATAACTATCACATTTAAGTCTAACCCACTTCCTATGCATAGGGATTTTGTGAGCAAACAACTTATGGGAACAATAATCAACTAGCATAGGAAAGCAAAACAAGCATAACTTCAAGATTTTAAGCACATAGAGAGGAAACTTGATATTATTGCAATATGTAGAAGCATATGATCCTCTCTCATAATAATTTTCAGTAACATCATGAATGAATTCAACTATATAACCAGCACATAAAGCATTCTTTTCATGATCTACAAGCATAGAAAATTTACTACTCACATCATAAGCAAATTTCTTCTCATTCATAGTAGTCGGAGCAAACTCAACAAAATAACTATCATGTGAAGCATAATCCAATTGAAAACTAAAATTATGATGACAAGTTTCATGGTTAGTTATCATTATTCTTAATAGCATACAAGTCATCACAATAATCATCATAGATAGCAACTTTGTTCTCATAATCAATTGGAACCTCTTCGGAAATAGTGGATTCATCACTAAATAAAGTCATGACCTCTACAAATCCACTTTCATCAATATAATCATCATAAACAGGAGGCATGCTTTCTTCAAAATAAATTTGCTCATCAAAACTTGGGGGACTGAAAATATCATCTTCACCAAACGTAGCTTCCCCAAGCTTGTGGCTTTGCATATCATTAGCATCATGGGTATTCAAAGAATTCATACTAACAACATTGCAATCATGCTCATCATTCACATATTTTATGCCAAGCATTCTATTTAGTTCTTCTTCTAGTACTTGAGCACAATTTTCATTCCCATCATTTTCACGAAAGATATTAAAAAGATGAAGCATATGAGGTAACCCTAATTCCATTTTTTTGTAGCTTTCTTCCATAAATTAAACTAGTGATAAAACAAGAAACTAAAAGATTTGATTGCAAGATCTAAAGATATACCTTCAAGCACTAACCTCCCCGGCAACGGCGCCAGAAAAGAGCTTGATGTCTACTACACAACCTTCTTCTTGTAGACGTTGTTGGGCCTCCAAGTGCAGAGGTTTGTAGGACAGTAGCAAATTTCCCTCAAGTGGATGACCTAAGGTTTATTAATCCGTGGAGGCGTAGGATGAAGATGGTCTCTCTCAAACAACCCTGCAACCAAATAACAAAGAGTCTCTTGTGTCCCCAACACACCCAATACAATGGTAAATTGTATAGGTGCACTAGTTCGGTGAAGAGATGGTGATACAAGTGCAATATGGATGGTAGATATAGGTTTTTGTGATCTGAAAATATAAAAACAGCAAGGTAGCAAGTGGTAAAAGTGAGCATAAACGGTATTGCAATGATAGGAAACAAGGCCTAGGGTTCATACTTTCACTAGTGAAAGTTCTCTCAACAATAATAACATAACTAGATCATATAACTATCCCTCAATATGCAACAAAGAGTCACTCGAAAGTAACTAATAGCGGAGAACAAACAAAGATATTATGGTAGGGTACGAAACCACCTCAAAGTTATTCTTTCTGATCTATCTATTCAAGAGTCCGTAGTAAAATAACACGAAGCTATTCTTTCTGTTTGATCTATCATAGAGTCTGTACTAGAATAACACCTTAAGACACAAATCAACCAAAACCCTAATGTCACCTAGATACTCCATTGTCACCTCAAGTATCCGTGGGCATGATTATACGATATGCATCACACAATCTCATATTCATCTATTCAACCAACACAAAGTACTTCAAAGAGTGCCCCAAAGTTTCTACCGGAGAGTCAAGACGAAAACGTGTGCCAACCCGTATGCATAGATTCCCAAGGTCACAAAACCCGCAAGTTGATCACCAAAACATACATCAAGTGAATCACGTGATATCCCATTGTCACCACAGATAAGCACATGCAAGACATACATCAAGTGTTCTCAAATCCTTAAAGACTCAATCCGATAAGATAACTTCAAAGGGAAAACTCAATTCATCACAAGAGAGTAGAGGGGGAGAAACATCATAAGATCCAACTATAATAAAAAGCTCGCGATACATCAAGGTCGTGCCATCTCAAGAACACGAGAGAGAGAGAGAGAGAGAGAGAGAGAGAGAGAGAGAGAGAGAGAGAGAGAGAGAGATCAAACACATAGCTACTGGTACATACCCTCAGCCCCGAGGGTGGACTACTCCCTCCTCGTCATGGAGAGCGCCGGGATGTTGAAGATGGTTACCGGAGAGGAACCCCCCCTCTGACAGGGTGCCAGAATGGGTCTAGATTGGTTTTCGGTGGCAACAAAGACTTTCGACGACGGAACTCCCGATCTAGGTTATTTTCCGGAGGTTTGAGTATTTATAGGAATTTTTGGCGTAGGTCTCACGTCAGGGGGTCTCCGGGCTGTCCACGAGATAGGGGGGCGCCACCACTTGGAGTGGGCGCGCCCCCACCCTCGTGGGCAGCCCGTGACTCTCCTGGCCCAACTCTTTTACTTCGGGGGCTTCTTTTGGTCCAGAAAAAATCATCAAAAATTGGCTCATCAATTGGACTCAGTTTGGTATTCCTTTTCTGTAAAACTCAAAAACAAGGAAAAACAGAAACTGGCACTAGGCCCTTGGTTAATAGGTTAGTTCCAAAAATCATATAAAAGTGTATATAAAAGCCCATAAAACATCCTAGAAGGATAATATAATAGCATGGAACAATCAAAAATTATAGATACGTTGGAGACGTATCACATATCCTTTGTCCTTTTCAGGTACTTCGGGATGTTCTTGACCGCTGTCTAGTGATCCACTCTTGGATTACTTTGGTACCTCACTGCTAAACTTATAACAACACACACATTAGGTCCGGTACACAACATTGCATACATGATAGATCCTATGGCTGAGGCATAGGAATGGCTTTCATTTTCTCTCTATCTTCTGCAGTGGTTGGGCATTGAGTCTTACTCAACTTTGCACCTTGTAACACAGGCAAGAACCCTTTCTTTGACTGATCCATTTTGAACTTCTTCAAAACTTTATCAAGGTATGTGCTTTGTGAAAGTCCAATTAAGCGTCTTGATCTATCTCTATAGATCTTGATGCCTAATATGTAAGCAGCTTCACCGAGGTCTTTTATTGAAAAATTCTTATTCAAGTATCCTTTTATGCTATCCAAAAATTCTATATCATTTCCAATCAACAATATGTCATCCACATATAATATCAGAAATGCTACAGAGCTCCCACTCACTTTCTTGTAAATACAGGCTTCTCCAAAAGTCTGTATAAAACCATATGGTTTGATCACCTCATCAAAGCGTATATTCCAACTCCGAGATGCTTGTACCAGTCCATAGATGGATCGCTGGAGTTTGCACACTTTGTTAGCACCTTTAGGATCGACAAAACCTTCTGGTTGCATCATATACAACTCTTCTTTGAGATATCCATTCAGGAATGGAGTTTTGACATCCATTTGCCAAATTTCATAATCATAAAATGCGGCAATTGCTAATATGATTCGGACAGACTTAAGCATCGCTACGGGTGAGAAAGTCTCATCGTAGTCAACTCCTTGAACTTGTCGAAAACCTTTCACAACAAGTCGAGCTTTGTAAACAGTAACATTACCGTCAGCGTCGGTCTTCCTCTTGAAGATCCATTTATTTTCGATGGCTTGCCGATCATCGGGCAAGTCAACCAAAGTCCATACTTTGTTCTCATACATGGATCCCATCTCAGATTTCATGGCCTCAAGCCATTTTGCGGAATCTAGGCTCATCGTCGCTTCCTCATAGTTCGTAGGTTCATCATGGTCTAGTAACATGACTTCCAGAACTGGGTTGTCGTACCACTATGGCGCGGAACATACTCTGGTTGATCTATGAAGTTCAGTAGAAACTTGATATGAAGTTTCATGATCATCATCATTAGCTTTCTCACTAATTGGTGTAGGAATCACTAGAACCAATTTCTGTGATGTACTACTTTCCAATTCGGGAGAAGTTACAATTACCTCATCAAGTTCCACTTTCCTCCCACTCACTTCTTTCGAGAGAAACTCCTTCTCTAGAAAGGATCCATTCTTAGCAACGAATATCTTGCCTTCGAATCTGTGATAGAAGGTGTACCCAACAGTCAGCTTTGGGTATCCTATGAAAACATATTTCTTCGACTTGGGTTTGGAGATTATCAAGTTGAAGCTTTTTCACATAAGCATCGCAGCCCCAAACTTTAAGAAACGACAACTTTGGTTTCTTGCCAAACCACAGTTCCTAAGGCATCGTCTCAACGGATTTAGATGGTGCCCTATTTAACGTGAATGCAGCTGTCTCTAAAGCATAACCCCAAAATGATAGTGGTAAATCGGTAAGAGACATCATAGACCGCACCATATCTAATAAAGTACGGTTACGACGTTCGGACACACCATTATGTTGTGGTGTTCCAGGTGGCGTGAGTTGTGAAACTATTCCACATTGTTTCAAATGAAGACCAAACTCGTAACTCAAATATTCACCTCCACGATCAGATCGTAGAAACTTTATTTTCTTGTTATGTTGATTCTCTACTTCACTCTGAAATTCTTTGAACTTTTCAAATGTTTCTGACTTGTGCTTCATCAAGTAGATATACCCATATCTGCTCAAATCATCAGTGAAGGTCAGAAAATAACGATACCCGCCGCGAGCCTCAACACTCATCGGTCCACATACATCAGTATGTATGATTTCCAACAAATCTATTGCTCACTCCATTGTTCCGGAGAATGGAGTTTTAATCATCTTGCCCATGAGGCATGGTTCGCAAGCACCAAGTGATTCATAATCAAGTCATTCCAAAAGTCCATCACTATGGAGTTTCTTCATGCGCTTTACACCAATATGACCTAAATAGTAGTGCCACAAATAAGTTGCACTATCATTATTAACCTTGCATCTTTTGGCTTCAATATTATGAATATGTGTATCACTACGATCGAGATCCAACAAGAATAGACCACTCTTCAAGGGTGCATGACCATAAAAGATATTACTCATATAAATGGAACAACCATTATTCTCAGATTTAAATGAATAACTGTGTCGCAATAAACAAGATCCAGATATAATGTTCATGCTCAACGCTGGCACCAAATAACAATTATTCAGGTCTAAAACTAATCCCAAAGGTAGATGTAGAGGTAGCATGCCGACGGCGATCACATCGACTTTGGAACCATTTCCCACGCGCATCGTCACCTCGTCCTTGGCCAATCTTCGTTTAATCCGTAGTCCCTGTTTCGCGTTACAAATATTAGCAACCGAACCGGTATCAAATATCCAGGTGCTACTACGAGCATTAGTAAGGTACACATCAATAACATGTATATCACATATACCTTTGTTCACCTTGCCATCCTTCTTATCCGCCAAATACTTGGGGCAGTTCCGCTTCCAGTTTACAGTCCCTTCGCAGTAGAAGCACTCAGTTTCAGGCTTGGCTCTAGACTTGGGTTTCTTCGTGGGAGTAGCAACTGTCTTGCTATTCTTCTTGAAGTTCCCCTTCTTTCCCTTGCCCTTTTTCTTGAAACTATTGGTCTTGTTAACCATCAACACTTGATGCTCCTTTTTGATTTCTACCTCCGCAGCTTTGAGCATTGCGAAGAGCTCGGGAATTGTCTTCTGCATCCCTTGCATGTTATAGTTCATCACGAAGCCTTTATAGCTTGGTGGCAATGATTGAAGAACTCTATCAATAACACTATATTTGTCAACTTTGCATTCAAATTGATTCATATGATTGTAGTACCCAGACATTCTGAGCAAGTGTTCACAAATAGAAGTATTCTCCTCCATCTTGCAGCTATAGAACTTATTGGAAATCTCATATTTCTCAATCCAGGCATTTGCTTGAAATATTAACTTTAACTCCTGGAACATCGCATATGCTCCATGACGTTCAAAACGTCGTTAAAGTCCCGGTTCTAAGCCGTAAAGCATGGCACACTGAACTATCGTGTAGTCATCAGACCGCGTCTGCCAGACGTTCAAAGCGTCTACATTAGCGGGAGGGGGCTTGTCACCTAGCGGTGCTTCAAGGACATAATTCTTCTATGCAGCAATGAGGATAATCATCAAGTTACGGACCCAGTTGCTACTTCTTGAGCTTGCGTTGTATTACCTCGAAGAGGAAAGGGTGATGCAGCACAGTAGCGTAAGTATTTCCCTCAGTTTTTGAGAACCAAGGTATCAATCCAATAGGAGACCACGCGCGAGTCCCTCGCACCTGCACAAACAAATAAGAACTTCGTAGCCAACGCGATAAGGGGTTGTCAATCCCTTTACGGACACTGACAAAAGTGAGATCTGATAGATATGATAGTTTGATATTTTTGGTATTTTTGGATATAAGAACAGAAAGTAAAAACGGTAAAGTAAAGTAGATTGTTGATTGTATGTTGAGAATAGACCCGAGGGCCATAGGTTTCACTAGTGGCTTCTCTCATGATAGAAGAATTCTACGGTGGGTAAACGAATTATTGTCGAGCAATTGATAGAAAAGCGAATAATTATGAAAATATCTAGGCATGATCATTATATATAGGCATCACGTCCGTAACAAGTAGACCGAAACGATTCTGCATCTACTACTATTACTCCACACTTCGACCGCTATCCTGCATGCATCTAGAGTATCAAGTTCATAAGAACAGAGTAATGCCTTAAGCAAGATGACATGATGTAGAGGGATAAACTCAAGCAATATGATATAAACCCCATCTTTTTATCCTCGATGGCAACAATACAATACGTGCCTTGCTGCCCCTACTGTCACTGGGAAAGGACACCGCAAGATTGAACCCAAAGCCAAGCACTTCTCCCATTCCAAGAACTATAGATCTAGTAGGCCAAACCAAACCAATAATTCGAAGAGACTTGCAAGGATATTATAATCATACATAAAAGAATTCAGAAAAGAAACAAATATTTCTCATAGATAATCTTGATCATAAACCCACAACTCATCGGATCTCGACAAACACACCGCAAAAAGAGATTACATCGAATAGATCTCCTCAAAGACCGAGGAGAACTTGGTATTGAGATCAAAAGAGAGAGAAGAAGCCATCTAGGTACTAATTATGGACCCGAAGGTCTGTGGTAAACTACTCACAACTCATGGTGAGGCGATGGTGTTGATGTAGAAGCACTCCGTGGTAGATCCCCCCTCCGGCGGAGCTCCGGAACAGGCCCCAAGATGGGATCCCATGGGAACAGAAGGTTGCGGTGGTGGAATTAGGGTTTTCTCTCATTTTCTGATGTTTTCGGGGGTACATAGGTATATATAGGAGGAAGGAGGGCACCGGGGGATAAACGTGGGGCCCACGAGGCAGGGGGCGCGCCCTATAGGGGGGCACCCCCCACCCTCGTCGACGCCACGTGTGCCCTATTCCGTGGTTCTCAAGTGTCCCGTGAAGATATCGCTCCAAAAATATCTCTCCCAAAGGTTTCATTCCATTTGGCCTAAGTTTGATATTCCTTTTCTATAAAACCCTGAAATATGCAAAAAACAGCAATCTGGACTGGGCCTTTGGGTTAATAGGTTAGTCCCAAAAATAATATAAAAGTGTATAACAAAGCCCATTAAACATCCAAAACATCATAAATAATAGCATGGAACAATCAAAAATTATAGATACGTTGGACACGTATCAAGCATCCCCAAGCTTAATTCGTGCTCTTCCTCGAGTAGGTAAATGATAAAAACAGAATTTTTGATGTGGAATGCTAACCGACATAATTTTCAATGTAATTCTCTCTATTGTGGCATGAATGTTCAGATCTGAAAGATTCAAGACAAAAGTCTATATTGACATAAGAAATAATAATACTTCAAGCATACTAACAAAGCAATCATGTCTTCTCAAAATACTATGGCTAAAGAAAGTTATCCCTACAAAATCATATAGTCTGGCTATGCTCCCTCTTCATCACGCAAAATATTCATATCATGCACAACCCGGTTTCAGCCAAGCACTTGTTTTCATACTCTATTCTTTCAAACCTTTCAACTTTCGCGCAATACATGAGCGTGAGCCATGTATATAGCACTATGGGTGGAATAGAGTGGTGGTTGGGGAGAACACAAAAAGGAGGGAGATAGTCACACATCGACTAGGCGTATCTGAAGGAAATATGCCCTAGTGGCAATAATAAAGTTATTATTTATTTCCTTATATCATGATAAATGTTTATTATTCATGCTGGAATTGTATTAACCGGAAACATAATACATGTGTGAATACATAGACAAACATAGTGTCACTAGTATGCCTCTACTTGACTAGCTCATTAATTAAAGATGGTTGTGTTTCCTAACCATAGGCATGATTTGTCATTTGATTAACGGGATCATATCATTAGGAGAATGATGTGATTGACTTGACCCATTCCGTTAGCTAAGCACACGATCGTTTAGTATGTTGCTATTGCTTTCTTCATGACTTATACATGTTCCTATGACTATGAGATTATGCAACTCCCGTTTACCGGAGGAACACTTTGTGTGCTACCAAACGTCTCAACGTAACTAGGTGATTATAAAGGTGCTCTACAGGTGTCTCTGAAGGTACTTTTTGGGTTGGCATATTTCGAGATTAGGATTTGTCACTCCGATTGTCGGAGAGGTATCTTTGGGCCCTCTCGGTAATGCACATCACTTAAGCCTTGCAAGCATTGCAACTAATGAGTTAGTTGTGGGATGATGTATTACGGAACGAGTAAAGAGACTTGCCGGTAACAAGATTGAACTAGGTATTGAGATACCGACGATCGAATCTCGGGCAAGTAACATACCGATGACAAAGGGAACAACGTATGTTGTTATGCGGTTTGACCGAGAAAGATCTTCGTAGAATATGTAGGAGCCAATATGAGCATCCAGGTTCCGCTATTGGTTATTGACCGGAGACGAGTCTCGGTCATGTCTACATAGTTCTCGAACCTGTAGGGTCCGCACGCTTAACGTTTGATGACGATCGGTATTATGAGTTTATGTGTTTTGATGTACCGAAGGTAGTTCGGAGTCCCGGATGAGATCGGGGACATGACGAGTAGTCTTGAAATGGTCGAGACGTAAGGATCGATATATTGGACGACTATATTCGGACATTGGAAAGGTTCCGAGTGATTCAGGTATTTTTCGGAGTACCGGAGAGTTACGGGAATTCGCCGGGGAGTATATGGGCCTTATTGGGCTTTAGGGGAAAGGGAGAGAGGCGTCTGCGCCCCTCCCATGGCTTGGTCCGAATTGGACTAGGGAGAGGGGCTGCGCCCCCTCCTTCCTTCTCTTCTCTTTCCCTTTCCCTTTCTCCTACTCCTACTACTTGGAAGGGCTCCTAGTTCTACTAGGAAAGGGGGAATCCTACTCCCGATGGGAGTAGGACTCCCCTAGGGCGCGCATAGAGAGGGCCGGCCCTCCTTCTCCTCCACACCTTTATATACGGGGGTAGAGGCACCCCATAGACACACAAGTTGATCAGTTGATCTCTCCCAACCGTGTGCGGTGCCCCCCTCCACAGTAACACACCTCGGTCATATCGTTGCAGCTCTTAGGCGAAGCCCTGCGACGGTAACTTCATCATATCCATCACCACGCCGTCGTGCTGACGAAACTCTCCCATGAAGCTCAACTGGATCAAGAGCTCGTGGGACGTCATCAAGCTGAACATGTGCTGAACGCGGAGGTGCCGTATGTTTGGTACTTGATCGGTTGGATCGTGAAGACGTACGACTACGTCAACCGCGTTGTTATAACGCTTCCGCTCCCGGTCTACGAGGGTATGTAGATGCACTCTTCCCCTCGTTGCTATGCATCTGGTAGATAGATCTTGCGTGATCGTAGGAAAATTTTGAAAATACTACGTTACCCAACAGTGGCATCATGAGCCAGGTCTATGCGTAGATGATATGCACGAGTAGAACACAAGTGAGTTGTGGACGATACTAGTCATACTGCTTACCAGCATGTCATACTTTGTTTCGGCGGTATTGTGAGACGAAGCGGCCCGGACCGACATTACACGTACGCTTACGCGAGACTGGTTTCACCTTTATGAGCACTCGTTGGTTAAAGGTGACTGGCGGGTGTTTGTCTCTCTCACTTTAGCTGAATCAAGTGTGACTACGCCCGGTCCTTGTGAAGGTTAAAACATCACATACTTGACGAAACATCGTTGTGGTTTTTGTATGCGTAAGTAAGAACGGTTCTTGCTAAGCCCGTAGCAGCCACGTAAAACTTGCAACAACAAAGTAGAGGACGTCTAACTTGTTTTTGCAGGGCATGTTGTGATGTGATATGGTGAAGACATGATGAGTTATACGCTTTTGTATGAAATGATCATGTTTTGTAAAGTTATCGGCAACTGGCAGGAGCCATATGGTTGTCGCTTTATTGTATGAAATGCAATCGCCATGTAATTGCTTTTTGTTATCACTAAGCGGTAGCGATAGTCGTAGAAGCAATAGTTGGCGAGACGACAATGATGCTACGATGGAGATCAAGGTGTCGCGCCGGTGACGAAGGTGATCATGACGGTGCTTTGGAGATGGAGATCAAAAGCACAAGATGATGATGGCCATATCATGTCACATATTTTGATTGCATGTGATGTTTATCTTATTATGCTTCTTATTTTGCTTAGTACGGCGGTAGCATTATAAGATGATCCCTTACAAAATTTCAAGGTACACGTGTTCTCCCTGAGTATGCACCATTGCGAAAGTTCGTCGTGCCGAGACACCACGTGATGATCGGGCGTGATAAGCTCTACGTTCAAATACAACGGGTGTAAGCCAGTTTTGCACATGCAGAATACTCGTGTTAAACTTGACGAGCCTAGCATATGCAGATATGGCCTCGGAACACTGGAGACCGAAAGGTCGAGCGTGAATCATATATTAGATATGATCAACATAAGATGTTCACCATTGAAACTACTCCATCTCACGTGATGATCGGACATGGTTTAGTTGATTTGGATCACATGATCATTTAGATGACCGGAGGGATGTCTATCTAAGTGGGAGTTCTTAAGTAATATGATTAAATTGAACTTTAATTTATCATGAACTTAGTCCTGGTAGTATTAGCATACCTATGTTGTATATCAATAGCTCGCGATGTAGCTCCCCGTTTGTTTTATATGTTCCTAGAGAAATCTAAGTTGAAAGATGTTAGTAGCAATGATGCGGACTTGTTCCGTGATCTGAGGATTTTCCTCATTGCTGGACAGAAGAATTATGTCCTTGATGCACCGCAAGGTGACAGACCTATTGCAGGAGCAGATGCAGACGTTATGAACATTTTCACGAAAGCTCGGTATGATGACTACGTGATAGTTTAGTGCACCATACTTTACGGCTTAGAACCGGGACTTCAAAAACCGTTTTGAGTGCCATGGAGCATATGAGATGTTCCGAGAGTTGAAATTGGTATTTCATACTCATGCCCATGTCAAGAGGTATGAGACCTCTGACAGTACTTTGCCTACAAGATGGAGGAGAATAGCTCAACCAGTGAGCATGTGCTCAGATTGTCTGGGTACTACAATTGCTTGAATCAGGTGGGAGTTAATCTTCCAGATAAGATAGTGATTGACAGAATTCTCTAGTCACCATCACCAAGTTAGTAGAACTTTGTGATGAACTATAATATGCAAGGGATGACGAAAGTAATTCCTGAGCTCTTCGTGATGCTAAAATCGGCGAAGGTAGAAATCAAAGAAAAACATCAAGTGTTGATGGTTGACAAGATCACTAGTTTCAAGAAAAAAAGGGCAAAAGGGAAGAAGGGGAACTTCAAGAAGAACAGCAAGCAAGTTGCTGCTCAAGTGAAGAAGCCCAAGTCTGGACCTAAGCCTGAGACTAAGTGCTTCTACTGCAAAGGGACTGGTCGCTGGAAGCAGAACTACCCCAAGTATTTGGTGAGTAAGAAGGATGACAAAGTGAACAAAGCTATATTTGATATACAGGTTATTGATGTGTACCTTACTAGTGTTTATAGTAGCCCCTGGGTATTTCATACTTGTTCGGTTGCTAAAAATTAGTAACTCGAAATAGGAGTTACATAATAAACAGAGACTAGTTGAGGGTGAGATGATGATGTGTGTTGGAAGTAGTTCCAAGATTAATATGATCATCATCGCACACTCCCTATACTTTCGGGATTAGTGTTGAACCTAAATAAGTGTTATTTGGTGTTTGCGTTGAGCATGAATATGATTTGATCATGTTTATTGCAATACGGTTATTCATGTAAGTTAGAGAATAATTGTTGTTCTATTTACATGAATAAAACCTTCTATGGTTATACACCCAATGAAAATGGTTCATTGGATCTCGATCGTAGTGATACACATATTCATAATATTGAAGCCAAAAGATGCAAAGTTAATAATGATAGTGCAATTTATTTGTGGCACTGCCGTTTAGGTCATATTGGTGTAAAGCGCATGAAGAAACTCCAAGTTGATGGGATTTTGGAATCACTTGATTATGAATCACTTGATGCTTGGGAACCATGCCTTATGGGCAAGATGACTAAAACTCCGTTCTCCGGAACAATGGAGCAAGCAACTGGCTTATTGGAAATAATACATACTGATGTATGCGATCCGATGAGTGTTGAGGCTCGCGGCGGATATCGTTATTTTCTGACCTTCACAGACGATTTGAGCAGATATGGGTATATCTACTTAATGAAACATAAGTCTGAATCATTTGAAAAGTTCAAAGAATTTCAGAGTGAAGTGGAAAATCATCGTGACAAGAAAATAAAGTTTCTACGATCTGATCACGGAGACAAATATTTGAGTTACGAGTTTGGTCTTCAATTAAAACAATGTGGAATACTTTCACAAATTCATGCCACCTGGAACACCACAGCATAATGGTGTGTCCGAATGTCATAACCGTACTTTATTGGATATAGTGCAATCTATGATGTTTCTTACCGATTTACCACTATAGTTTTGGGGTTATGCATTAGAGACAGCTGCATTCACATTAAAAAGGGCACCATCTAAATCCGTTGAGACGACACCGTATGAACTGTGGTTTGGCAAGAAACCAAAGTTGTCGTTTTTTAAAGTTTGAGGTTGCAATGCTTATGTGAAAAAGTTTCAACCTGATATGCTCAAACCCAAATCGGAGAAGTGCGTCTTCATAGGATACCCAAAAGAAAATGTTGGGTACACCTTCTGTCACAGATCCGAAGGCAAGATATTCGTTGCTGAGAATGGATCCTTTCTAGGGAAGGAGTTTCTCTCGAAAGAAGTGAGTGGGAGGAAAGTAGAACTTGATGAGGTAATTGTACCTTCTCCCGAATTGGAAAGTGGAATAGCACAGAAACTAGTTCCTGTGATTCCTACACCAATTAGTGAGGAAGCTAATGATGATGATCATGTAACTTCAGACCAAGTTTCTGCTGAACGTCGTAGATCAACCAGAGTACGTTCCGCACCAGAGTGGTACGGTAACCCAGTTCTGGAAGTCATGTTACTAGACCATGATGAACCTACGAACTATGAGGAAGCGATGATGAACCCAGATTCCGCAAAATGGCTTGAGGCCATGAAATCTGAGATGAGATCCATGTATGAGAACAAAGTATGGACTTTGATTGACTTGCCCAATGACCGGCGAGCCATTGATATTAAATGGATCTTCAAGAGGAAGACAGACGCTGATAGTAGAGTTACTATCTACAAAGCTAGAATTGTCGCAAAAAGGTTTTCGACAAGTTCAAAGTGTTGATTACGATGAGAGTTTCTCACTCGTATCTATGCTTAAGTCTGTCCGAATCATGTTAGCAATTGCCGCATTTTATGAAAACTGGCAAATGGATAAACAAAACTGCATTCCTTAATGGATTTAATAAAGAAGAGTTGTATATGATGCAACCAGAAGGTTTTGTCAATCCTAAAGGTGCTAACAGAATATGCAAGCTCCAACGATCCATTTTTTGACTAGTGCAAGCATCTCAGAGTTGGAATATACGCTTTGATAAGTTGATCAAAGCATATAGTTCTATACAGACTTGCGGTGAAGCCTGTATTTACAAGAAAGTGAGTGGGAGCACTACAACATTTCTGATAAGTATATGTGAATGACATATTATTGATCGGAAATAACGTTGAATTATTCTGCAAAGCATAAAGGAGTGTTTTAAAGGAGTATTTCAAAGAAAGACCTCGGTGAAGCTGCTTACATATTGAGCATCAAGATCTATAGAGATAGATCAAAATGCTTGATAAGTTTTTTCAATGAGTACATACCTTGACAAGATTTTGTAGTAGTTCAAAATGGAACAATCAAAGAAAGAGTTCTTACCTGTATTACAAGGTGTGAAATTGAGTAAGACTCAAAGCCCGACCACGGTAGAAGATAGAAAGAGAATGAAAGTCATTCCCTATGCCTCAGCCATAGGTTCTATAAAGTATGCCATGTTGTGTACCAGATCTATTGTATACCCTACACTGATTTTGGCATGGGAGTACAATAGTGATCTAGGAGTAGATCAGTGGACAGCGGTCAAAATTATACTTAGTGGAATAAGGATATGTTTCTCGATTATGGAGGTGACAAAAGGGTTCGTCGTAAAGGGTTACGTCGATGCAAGTTTTGACACTGATCCAGATGACTCTAAGTCTTCGTCTGGATACATATTGAAAGTGGGAGCAATTAGCTAAAGTAGCTCAGTGCAGAGCATTTTAGACATAGAAATTTGCAAAATACATACGGATCTGAATATGGCAGACCCGTTGACTAAACTTCTCTCACAAGCAAAACATGATCACACCTTAGTACTCTTTGGGTGTTAATCGCATAGCGATGTGAACTAGATTATTGACTCTAGTAAACCCTTTGGGTGTTGGTCACATGGCGATGTGAACTATGGGTGTTAATGACATGACGATGTGAACTATCAGGTGTTAAATCACATGGCGATGTGAACTAGATTATTGACTCTAGTGCAAGTGGGAGACTCAAGGAAATATGCCCTAGAGGCAATAATAAGGTTATTATTTATTTCCTTATATCATGATAAATGTTTATTATTCATGCTAGAATTGTATTAACCGGAAACATAATACATGTGTGAATACATAGACAAACATAGTGTCACTAGTATGCGTCTACTTGACTAGCTCATTAATTAAAGATGGTTGTGTTTCCTAACCATAGGCATGAGTTGTCATTTGATTAACATGATCACATCATTAGGAGAATGATGTGATTGACTCGACCCATTCCGTTAGCTTAGCACACGATCGTTTAGTATGTTGCTATTGCTTTCTTCATGACTTATACATGTTCCTATGACTATTAGATTATGCAAATCCCGTTTACCGAAGGAACACTTTGTGTGCTACCAAACGTCACAACGTAACTGGGTGATTATAAAGGTGCTCTACAGGTGTCTCCGAAGGTACTTGTTGGGTTGGCGTATTTCGAGATTAGGATTTGTCACTCCGATTGTCAGAGAGGTATCTCTGGGCCCTCTCGGTAATGCACATCACTTAAGCCTTGCATGCATTGCAACTAATGAGTTAGTTGTGGGATGATGTATTACGGAACGAGTAAAGAGACTTGTCGGTAATGAGATTGAACTAGGTATTGAGATACCGACGATCGAATCTCGGGCAAGTAACATACCGATGATAAAGGGAACAACGTATGTTGTTATGCGGTTTGACCGATAAAGATCTTCGTAGAATATGTAGGAGCCAATATGAGCATCCAGGTTCCGCTATTGGTTATTGACCGGAGATGAGTCTCGGTCATGTCTACATAGTTCTCGAACCCGTAGGGTCCGCACGCTTAACGTTTGATGACAATCGGTATTATGAGTTTATGTGTTTTGATGTACCGAAGGTAGTTCGGAGTCCCGAATGAGATCAAGGACATGACGAGGAGTCTCGAAATGGTCGAGACATAAAGATCGATATATTGGACGACTATATTCGTACATTGGAAAGGTTCCGAGTGATTCGGGTATTTTTCGGAGTACCGGTGAGTTACGGGAATTCGCCGGGGAGTATATGGGCCTTATTGGGCTTTAGGGGAAAGGGAGAGAGGAGGCTGCGCCCCTCCCATGGCTTGGTCCGAATTGGACTAGGGCGAGGGGCGGCGCCCCCTCCTTCCTTCTCTTCTCTTTCCCTTTCCTTTTCTCCTACTCCTACTACTTGGAAGGGCTCCTAGTTCTACTAGGAAAGGGGGAATCCTACTCCTGGTGGGAGTAGGACTCCCCTAGGGCGCGCCATAGAGAGGGCCGGCCCTCTCTCTCCTCCACTCCTTTATATACGATGGTAGAGGCACCCCATAGACACACAAGTTGATCAGTTGATCTCTCCCAACCGTGTGCGGTGCCCCCCTCCACAGTAACACACCTCGGTCATATCGTTGCAGCGATTAGGCGAAGCCCTGCAACGGTAACTTCATCATATCCGTCACCACGCCATCGTGCTGACGAAACTCTCACATGAAGCTCAACTGGATCAAGAGCTCGTGGGATGTCATCAAGCTGAACGTGTGCTGAACGCGGAGGTGACGTACGTTCGGTACTTGATCGGTTGGATCGCGAAGAAGTTCGACTACATCAACCGCGTCACTAGACGCTTCCGCTTCCGGTCTACAAGGGTACGTAGACACACTCTCCCCTCTCGTTGCTATGCATCTGGTAGATAGATCTTGCGTGATCGTAGGAAAATTTTGAAAATACTATGTTCCCCAACAGTATCAACGGGCTATGGAGATGCCCATCAATAGATATCAATATGAGTGAGTAGGGATTGCCATGCAATGGATGCACTAGAGCTAAAAATGTATGAAAGCTCAACAAAAGAAACTAAGTGGGTGTGCATCCAACTTGCTTGCTCACGAAGACCTGGGGCATTTGAGGAAGCCCATCGTTGGAATATACAAGCCAAGTTCTATAATGAAAAATTCCCACTAGTATAAGAAAGTGACTAAACATGAGACTCTCTATCATGAAGAACATGGTGCTACTTTGAAGAACAAGTGTGGAAAAAAGATAGTAGCATTGTCCCTTTTTTTTTCTTTTTTCTTTTGGAGGGGCCTTCTCTTTTTCTTTTCTTTTGTTTGGCCTTTCCTACATAGGACAATGCTCTATAATGATGATCATCACACTTATATTGATTTACAACTCGATACTAGAACAAAGTATGACTCTATATGAATGCCTCCAGCGGTGTACCGGATGTGCAATGAATCAAGAGTGACATGTATGAAAAATTATGCATGGTGGCTTTGCCACAAATACGATGTCAACTACATGATCATGCATGGCAATATGACAATATGAAGCGTGTCATATGAACAGAATGATGGAAAGTTGCATAGCAATATATCTCGGAATCTATGGAAATGCCATGATAGGTAGGTATGGTGGCTGTTTTGAGGAAGGTATATAGTGGGTGTATGGTACCGGCGAAAGTTGCGCGGTACAAGAGAGGCTAGCAATGGTGGAAGGGTGAGAGTGCGTATAATCCATGGACTCAACATTAGTCATAAACAACTCATATACTTACTGCAAAAAATTACGAGTCATCAAAACAAAGCAATTAACGCATGCTCCTAGGGAGGTTGGTAGGAGTTAACCATCGCGCGCCCCCGACCTCCACACAAAGGATGACACTCTACAAATACTTCATGCTCTAACTTCGTCACATAGCGGTTCACCATACGTGCATGCTACGGGAATCACAAACTTTAACATAAGTATTTCTCAATTTCATAATAACTCCACTAGCATGACTCTAATATCACTATCCTCATATCTCAAAACAATTATCAAGCAGCAAACTTCTCATCATATTCAATGCACTTTATGTGAAAGTTTTTACTACATTCATCTTGGATGCCTACCATGTTAAGGCTAGTTATATAGCCAAAGCACATAGACTCTCAAAAGGATACAAGTGAAGCATGAGAGATCAACAATTTCTACAAAATAAAATCACCACCGTTCTCAAAAAGATATAAGCGAAGCACTAGAGCAAACTATTTAGCTCAAAAGATATAAGTGAAGCACATAGAGTGTTATAACAATTTCTAGGCCATATTTATCTCTCTCAAAAAGGTGTGTCCAGCAAGGATGATTGTGGCAAACTAACAAGCAAAGACTCAAATTATACATGACGCTCCAAGTAAAACACATATCATGTGGTGAATAAAAATATAGTCCCGAGTATAGTTACCGATAGATGAAGGCGAAAGAGGGGATGCCTTCCCGGGGCATCCCCAAGCTTAGGCTTTTGGTTGTACTTGAATTTTACCTTGGGGTGCCTTGGGCATCCCCAAGCTTAGGCTCTTTCCACTCTTTGTTCCGTAGTCCATCAAAGAAATACTCAAAACTTGAAAACTTCACAACACAAAACTTAAACAAAAATCTCGTGAGCTCCGTTAGTATAAGAAAACAAACCACCACTCAAAGGTACTGTAATGAACTCATTCTTTGTTTATATTGGTGTTAAACCTACTGTATTCCAACTTCTCTATGATTCATACTCCCCAATACTACTCATAGATTCATCAAAATAAGCAAACAACACACAAAAAACAGAATCTGTCAAAAACAGAACAGTCTGTAGTAATCTGTAACTTTCACATATTTCTGTAACTCCAAAAATATTGAAACAAATTGGTAAACATGAGGAATTTGTCTGTTAAACATCTGCAAAAATAATCAACTAAATAGCACACTCCAGTAAATCTGGTGACTATTCTAGTGAGCGCTAACAATTCTATTTTTCACAGCAAGATCATATAAACTTCACACAAGTCTTCCCAAAGGTTCTACTTGGCACAAACACTAATTAAAACACAAAACCACATCTAAACAGAAGCTAGATGCAATATTTATTCCTAAACAGAAGAAATAACAAAAAATATAAAATTGGGTTGCCTCCCAACAAGCGCTATCGTTTAACGCCCCTAGCTAGGCACGATACAAGGATAGATCTAGGTATTGCCATAATGATAAGATATATCGTGAAAACTCATCTCATATTCCCTATGTTCAGCAGCAAGTTTTCTTTGTGGCAAGCAAAAGTAATCAAAAGGGCTAAATTTAATGGGACAAAAGTCCCCCATATCAAGCTCACGAGGTATAGGTTCCTCTTTTGGCCCTTTATAATGTACAACCAATTCATCATTATAGGCATTCTTTTGGCAGAAGGTCATGAGCCTTCGCTCAAGGGAAAAACCTAAACCTTTGTTTTGAATAGAAAAATTATCATTAAATTCAGAAATTCTATCAACCAAGACATCGGTAGGAACCTTTTTTCTAAGGTTTTCATTAAAAGCAACATGATCAGGAGATCGCAACCACATTATGTCTTCTTGATTAAATAAGATAGCCTCTATGGGAGGTCGACCAACATCTACCCCGTAATGAGCAAAGATTTCTTTGGCCTCTTTCATGATAAATCTGAATGCATGAGCCAAAAAGATAGTAGTGGCACGCTTAACAGAAGAATGCTCAATATTGGAAAATTCCAGAAAGATTCTCTGAATACAAGGATGCATATGGATAAATTGCCTTTCAGTTTCAACTACAAGCATAGATATGGCATCCGCAAGGCTACTAGTTCTATGAAGAATAGAGCCACCCATAGTGGGAAAAGCACCGGCACAAGTAAATAAGTCTTGAAGAACTCCTTTTCCAATGATATTACCACTACCAACCCGGAACTTCTTAATATGTAAAGTGGTAGTTTCATCCGGAGGGTCAACATAGACGTTGCCCTCAACATTACTACCCTTCTCGATAAAATCTTCCCCCATCTAAGACATGAGGGCAAGCGAACGATAAACACACGACAAAAAGAAGGGCAAATAAAATAGCAAGGGTGAAGTGGGGGAGAGGAAAACGAGAGGCAAATAAATGTAATGCGAAGGATAAGGGTTTGTGATAGGTACTTGGTATATGACTTTTGCGTAAGCCTCCCCAGCAACGGCGCCAGAAATTCTTCTTGATACTTCTCGAGCTTGCGTTGTATTCCCTCGAAGAGGAAAGGGTGATGCAGCACAGTAGCGTAAGTATTTCCCTCAGTTCTTGAGAACCAAGGTATCAATTGAAGGAAATATGCCCTAGAGGCAATAATAAAGTTGTTATTTATATTTCCTTATATCATGATAAATGTCTTTTATTCATGCTAGAATTGTATTAACCGGAAACTTAGTACATGTGTGAATACATAGACAAAACAGAGTGTCCCTAGTATGCCTCTACTAGACTAGCTCATTGATCAAAGATGGTTATGTTTCCTAGCCATAGACATGAGTTGTCATTTGATCAACGGTATCACATCATTAGGAGAATGATGTGATGGACAAGACCCATCCGTTAGCATAGCACTATGATCGTTTAGTTTTACTGCTATTGCTTTCTTCATGACTTATACATGTTCCTATGACTATGAGATTATGCAACTCCCGAATACCGTAGGAACACCTTGTGTGCTATCAAACGTCACAACGTAACTGGGTGATCATAAAGATGTTCTACAGGTGTCTCCGACAGTATTCGTGGTGTTGGCATAGATCAAGATTAGGATTTGTCACTCCGAGTGTCGGAGAGGTATCTCTGGGCCCTCTCGGTAACACACATCATAATAAGCCTTGCAAGCAAAAGACTAATGAGTTAGTCACGAGATGATGTGTTACGGAACGAGTAAAGAGACTTTCCAGTAACGAGATTGAACTAGGTATAGAGATACCGACGATCGTATCTCAGGCAAGTAACATACCGATGACAAAAGGAACAACGTATGTTGTTATGCGGTTTGACCGATAAAGATCTTCGTAGAATATGTAGGAGCCAATATGAACATCCAGGTTCCGCTATTGGTTATTGACCGGAGATGAGTCTCGGTCATGTCTACATAGTTCTTGAACCCGTAGGGTCCGCACGCTTAACGTTTGATGATGATCGGTATTATGAGTTTATGAGTTTTGATGTACCGAAGGTAGTTCGGAGTCCCGGATGAGATCACGGACATGACGAGGAGTCTCGGAATGTCCGAGACATAAAGATTGATATATTGGACGACTATATTCGGACACCGGAAGTGTTCCGGAAAAGTTTCGGATTTAACTGGATTGCCGGTGGGGGTTACCGGAACCCCCCACGAGGGGGGATGGTCCATAGTGGGCCTTGAGGAAAGGAGAGAGGCAGCCCATAGAGGCTGGCCGGCGCCCCACCAGGGGATCCTAGTTGGACTAGGATTGGGGGGCGCCACCTCTCCCTCTTTTTCCTTTCCCTCTCTTCCTTCTTGGTGGACTCCTACTAGGAATAGGATTGCAATCCTATTCCTAGTAGGATTGCTCCCTAGCCGCACCATAGGAGGCCGGCCGGCCCTCCTCCCTTGCTCCTTTATATACGGGGGCAGGGGGGCACCCAAAGACACACAAGTTGAATTGTTCCAGCCGTGTGCGGTGCCCCCCTCCACAGAAACACACCTCGGTCATACCGTTGCAGTACTTAGGAGAAGCCCTGCGCCGATAGATACATCATATCCGTCACCACGCTGTCGTGCTGACGAAACTCTCCCGTGAAGCTCAACTGGATCAAGAGCTCGTGGGACGTCATCAAGCTGAACGTGTGCTGAACGCGGAGGTGCCGTACGTTCGGTACTTGATCGGTTGAATCGCGAAGAAGTTCGACTACATCAACCGCGTCACTTGACGCTTCCGCTTCCGGTCTACGAGGGTACATAGACACACTCTTCCCACTCGTTGCTATGCATCTGGTAGATAGATATTGCGTGATCGTAGGAAAATTTTAAAATACTACGTTCCCCAACAGTGGTATCAAAGCCAGGTCTATACGTAGATGATATGCACGAGTAGAACACAATGAGTTGTGGGCGATACTAGTCATACTGCTTACCAGCATGTCATACTTTGCTTCGGCGGTATTGTGAGATGAAGCGGCCCGGACCGACATTACGCGTACGCTTACGCGAGACTGGTTTCACCGTTATGAGCACTCGTTGCTTCAAGGTGACTGGCGGATGTCTGTCTCTCTCACTTTAGCTGAATCAAGTATGGCTATGCCCGGTCCTTGTGAAGGTTAAAACAACACATACTTGACGAAACATCGTTGTGGTTTTGTATGCGTAGGTAAGAACGGTTCTTGCTAAGCCCGTAGCAGCCACGTAAAACTTGCAACAACAAAGTAGAGGACGTCTAACTTGTTTTTGCAGGGCATGTTGTGATGTGATATGGTCAAGACATGATGAGTTATACGGTTTTGTATGAGATGATCATGTTTTGTAATGTTATCGGCAACTGGCAGGAGCCATATGGTTGTTGCTTTATTGTATGAAATGCAATCGCCATGTAATTGCTTTACTTTATCACTAAGCGGTAGCGATAGTCGTAGAAGAAATAGTTGGCGAGACGACAATGATGCTACGATGGAGATCAAGGTGTCGCGCCGGTGACGAAGGTGATCATGACGGTGCTTTGGAGATGGAGATCAAAAGCACAAGATGATGATGGCCATATCATGTCACATATTTTGATTGCATGTGATGTTTATCTTATTATGCTTCTTATTTTGCTTAGAACGACGGTAGCATTATAAGATGATCCCTTACTAAATTTCAAGGTATAAGTGTTCTCCCTGAGTATGCACCGTTGCGAAAGTTCGTCGTGCCGAGACACCACGTGATGATCGGGTGTGATAAGCTCTACGTTCAAATACAACGGGTGTAAGCCAGTTTTGCACACGCAGAATACTCGGGTTAAACTTGACTAGCCTAGCATATGCAGATATGGCCTCGGAACACTGGAGACCGAAAGGTCGAGCGTGAATCATATAGTAGATATGATCAACATAAGATGTTCACCATTGAAACTACTCCATCTCACATGATGATCGGACATGGTTTAGTTGATTTGGATCACGTGATCATTTAGATGACCGGAGGGATGTCTATCTAAGTGGGAGTTCTTAAGTAATATGATTAATTGAACTTTAATTTATCATGAACTTAGTCCTGGTAGTATTAGCATATCTATGTTGTAGATCAATAGCTCGCGATGTTGCTCCACGTTTATTTTTTATATATGTTCCTAGAGAAAACCAAGTTGAAAGATGTTAGTAGCAATGATGCGGAATTGTTCCGTGATCTGAGGATTATCCTCATTGCTGCACAGAAGAATTATATCCTTGATGCACCGCTAGATGACAGACCTATTGCAGGAGCAGATGTAGACGTTATGAACGTTTTGACAAAAGCTCGATATGATGACTATTTGATAGTTTAGTGCACCATGCTTTACGGCTTATAACCGGGACTTCAAAAACGTTTTTGAAACGCCACGGAGCATATGAGATGTTCCAAGAGTTGAAATTAGTATTTCATACTCATGCCCGTGTCGAGAGGTATAAGACCTCTGACAGTACTTTGCCTACAAGATGGAGGAGAATAGCTCAAGCAGTGAGCATGTGCTCAGATTGTCTGGGTAGTACAATTGCTTGAATCAAGTGGGAGTTAATCTTCCAGATAAGATAGTAATTGACAAAGTTCTCTAGACACTATCACCAAGTTAGTAGAACTTCGTGATGAACTATAATATGCAAGGGATGACGAAAGTAATTCCCGAGCTCTTCACGATGCTGAAATCGGCGAAGGTAGAAATCAAGAAAGAGCATCAAGTGTTGATGGTTAACCAGACCACTTGTTTCAAGTAAAGGGCAAAGGGATAGAAGGGGAACTTCAAGAAGAATGACAAGCAAGTTGTCACTCCCGTGAAGAAACCCAAAGCTAAACTCAAGCCTGAAACAAGTGCTTCTACTGCAAAGGAAATGGTCACTAGAAGTGGAACTGCCCTAGATATTTGGCGGATAAGAAGGATGGCAAAGTGAACAAAGGTATATTTGATATATAGATTATTGATGTGTATTTTACTAGTGTTCATAGCAACCCCTCGGTATTTGATATTGGTTCAGTTACTAAAGAGTAGTAACTCGAAATGGGAGTTGCATAATGAACAGAAACTAGTTAAAGGATGAAGTGACGATGTGTATTGGAAGTAGTTCCAAGATTGATATGATCATCATCGCACACTCCCTATACTTTCGGGATTAGTGTTGAACCTAAATAAGTGTTATTTGGTGTTGAGCATGAATATGATTTGATCATGTTTATTGCAATACAGTTATTCATGTAAGTTAGAGAATAATTGTTGTTCTGTTTACATGAATAAAACCTTCTATGGTCATACACCCAATGAAAATGGTTTGTTGGATCTCGATCGTGGTGATACACATTGGAGCCAAAAGATGCAAGGTTAATAATGATAGTGCAACTTATTTGTGGCACTGCCGTTTAGGTCATATTGGTGTAAAGCGCATGAAGAAACTCCATAGTGATGGACTTTTGGAATCACTTGATTATGAATCACTTGGTGCTTGCGAACCATGCCTCATGGGCAAGATGACTAAAACTCCGTTCTCCGGAACTGTGGAGCGAGCAACAGAGTTGTTGGAAATCATACATACTGATGTATGCAGACCAATGAGTGTTGAAGCTCGCGACAGGTATCGTTATTTTCTAACCTTCACTGATGATTTGAGCAGATATAGGTATATCTACTTAATGAAGCACAAGTCTGAAACATTTGAAAAGTTCAAAGAATTTTAGAGTGAAGTGGAGAATCATCGTAACAAGAAAAATAAGAGTTTCTACGATATGATCGTATAGGAAAAATATTTGAGTTAGCGAGTTTGGCCTTCAGTAAAAACAATGTGAAATAGTTTCACTACTCACGTCATCTGGAACACCATAGTGTAATGGTGTGTCCGAACATCATAACCGTACTTTATTAGATATGGTGCGATCGATGATGTCTCTTACCGATCTACCACTATCGCTTTTGGGGTTATGCATTAGAGACAGCTACATTCACGTTAAATAGGGCACCATCTAAATCCGTCGAGATGACACCGTATGAACTGTGGTTTGACGAGAAACCTAAGCTATGATTTCTTTAAGTTTGGGACTGCGATGCTTATGTGAAAAAGTTTTCAACATGATAAGCTCGAACCCAAATCGGAGAAGTAAATCTTCATAGGATACCCAAAAGAAACTGTTGGGTACACCTTCTATCACAGATCCCAAGGCAAGGTCTTTGTT
Organism: Secale cereale; assembly: GCA_902687465.1. Classification (NCBI taxonomy): domain Eukaryota; kingdom Viridiplantae; phylum Streptophyta; class Magnoliopsida; order Poales; family Poaceae; genus Secale; species Secale cereale. Next base: position 879,344,261 of record LR738711.1, on the reverse strand, counting down.
GCTAAGAATGGATCCTTTCTAGAGAAGGAGTTTCTCTCGAAAGAAGTGAGTGGGAGGAAAGTAGAACTTGATGAGGTAATTGTTCCTTCTCCCGAATTGGAAGGTAGTACATCACAGAAACTCATTCCAGTGATTCCTACACCAATCAGTGAGGAAGTTAATGATGATGATCATAAAACTTCAGATCAAGTTTCTGCTGAACGTCGTAGATCAACCAGAGTACGTTCCGCACCAGAGTGGTATGGCAACCCAGTTCTGGAAATCATGTTACTAGACCATGATGAACATGCAAACTATGAGGAAGCGATGATGAGCCCAGATTCCGCAAAATGGCTTGAAGCCATGAAATCTGAGATGGGATCCATGTATGAGAACAAAGTGTGGACTTTGGTTGACTTGCCCGATGATCGGCAGGCCATCGAAAATAAATGGATCTTCAAGAGGAAGACCGACGCAGACGGTAATGTTACTGTTTACAAAGCTCGACTTGTTGCGAAAGGGTTTCAACAAGTTCAAGGAGTTGACTACGATGAGACTTTCTCACCCGTAGCGATGCTTAAGTCTGTCCGAATCATGTTATCAATTACCGCATTTTATGATTATGAAATCTGGCAAATGGATGTCAAAACTGCATTCCTGAATGGATATCTCAAAGAAGAGTTGTATATGATGCAACCAGAAGGTTTTGTCGATCCAAAAAGGTGCTAACAAAATGTGCAAGCTCCAGCGATCCATCTATGGACTGGTGCAAGCATCTCGGAGTCGGAATATAGGCTTTGATAAGTTGATCAAATCATATAGATTTATACAGACTTGCGGTGAAGCCTGTATTTACAAGAAGTGAGTGGGAGCACTACAACCTTTCTGATAAGTATATGTGAATGACATATTGTCGATCGGAAATGATGTAGAATTTTCTGGAAAGCATAAAGGAGTATTTGAAAGGAGTTTTTCAAAGAAAGACCTTGGTGAAGCTGCTTACATATTGGGCATCAAGATCTATAGAGATAGATCAAGACGCTTGATAAGACTTTCGATGAGTACATACCTTGATTTTGAAGTAGTTCAAAATGGATCAGTCAAAGAAGGAGTTCTTGCCTGACTTGTAAGGTGTGAAGTTGAGTAAGACTCAAAGCCAGACCACGGCAGAAAAATATAGAGAGAATGAAAGTCATTCCCTATGCCTCAGCCATAGGTTCTATAAAGTATGCCATGCTGTGTACAAAACACGTTGTGTACCTAGTGAGGTACAATAGTGATCCAGGAGTAGATCACTGTACAGCGGTCAAAATTATCCTTAGTAATTGGATGACTAAGGAAATGTTTCTCGATTATGGAGGTGATAAAGAGTTCGTCGTAAAGGGTTACGCCGATGCAAGCTTTGACACTAAAGCCAGATGACTCTAAGTATCAATCTGGATGCGTATTGAAAGTGGGAGCAATTAGCTAGAGTAGCTCCATGCAGAGCATTGTAGACATAGAAATTTGTGAAATACATACAGATCTAAATGTGACAGACCCGTTGACTAAACTTCTCTCACAAGCAAAACATGATCACACCTTATTACTCTTGGGTATTAATCACATAGCGATGTGAACTAGATTATTGACTCTAGTAAACCCTTTGGGTGTTGGTCACATGGTGATGTGAACTATGGGTGTTATTCACATAACGATGTGAACTATCGGTATTAAATCACATGGCGATGTGAGCTAGATTATTGACTCTAGTGCAAGTGGGAGACTGAAGGAAATATGCCCTAGAGGCAATAATAAAGTTGTTATTTATATTTCCTTATATCATGATAAATGTCTTTTATTCATGCTAGAATTGTATTAACCGAAAACTTAGTACATGTGTGAATACATAGACAAAACAGAGTGTCCCTAGTATGCCTCTACTAGACTAGCTCATTGATCAAAGATGGTTATGTTTCCTAGCCATAGACATGAGTTGTCATTTGATCAACGGGATCACATCATTAGGAGAATGATGTGATGGACAAGACCCATCCGTTAGCATAGCACTATGATCGTTTAGTTTTACTGCTATTGCTTTCTTCATGACTTATACATGTTCCTATGACCATGAGATTATGCAACTCCCGAATACCGTAGGAACACCTTGTGTGCTATCAAACGTCACAACGTAACTGGGTGATCATAAAGATGCTCTACAGGTGTCTCCGAAAGTATTCGTGGTGTTGGCATAGATCAAGATTAGGATTTGTCACTCCGAGTGTCGGAGAGGTATCTCTGGGCCCTCTCGGTAACACACATCACAATAAGCCTTGCAAGCAAAAGACTAATGAGTTAGTCACGAGATGATGTGTTACGGAACGAGTAAAGAGACTTGCCGGTAAACGAGATTGAACTAGGTATAAAGATACCGACGATCGAATCTCGGGCAAGTAACATACCGTTTGACAAAAGGAACAACGTATGTTGTTATGCGGTTCTGACCGATAAAAGATCTTCGTAGAATATGTAGGAGACAATATGAACATCACGGTTCCGCTATTGGTTATTGACCGGAGATGAGTCTCGGTCATGTCTACATAGTTCTCGAACCCGTAGGGTCCGCACGCTTAACGTTTGATGACGATCGGTATTATGAGTTTTTGAGTATTGATGTACCGAAGGTAGTTCGGAGTCCCGGATGAGATCACGGACATGACGAGGAGTCTCGTAATGTCCGAGACATAAAGATTGATATATTGGACGGCTATATTCGGACACCGGAAGTATACCGGAAAAGTTTCGGATTTATCGGGAATGCCGGAGGGGGTTACCGGAACCCCCTACGAGAGGGGATGGTCCATAGTGGGCCTAAAGGGTGAGAGAGAGGCAGCCCATAGGGCTGGCCGGCGCCCCCACCTAGGAATCCTAGTTGGACTAGGATTGGGGGGGCGCCACCTCTCCTATTCCTTTCCCCCTTCTTCCTTTCGGTGAATCCTACTAGGAATAGGATTGCAATCCTATTCCTAGTAGGAGTCCCCTCCCTAGCCGCACCATAGGAGGTGGCCGGCCCCTCCTCCCTTGCTCCTTGATATACGGGGGCAGGGGGGCACCCAAAGACACACAAGTTGAATTGTTTTAGCCGTGTGCGGTGCCCCCCTCCACAGAATCACACCTCGGTCGTACCGTCGCGAAGCTTAGGAGAAGCCCTGCGCCGGTGTTCACATCATATCCGTCACCACGCCGTCGTGCTGACGAAACTCCCCCGTGAAGCTCAACTGGATCAAGAGCTCGTGGGACGTCATCAAGCTGAACGTGTGCTGAACGCGGAGGTGCCGTACGTTCGGTGCTTGATCGGTTGAATCGCGAAGAAGTTCGACAACATCAACCGCGTCACTTGACGCTTCCGCTCCCGGTCTACGAGGGTACGTAGACACACTCTCCCTTCTCGTTGCTATGCATCTGGTAGATAGATCTTGCGTGATCGTAGGAAAATTTTAAAATACTACGTTCCCCAACAATTGTTTCCTTTGTCTGGCAGGGCTTGGAAAAAATTCATCAAAAAAGCTCCGGGACTGCCGAAGAAGCTACAATTGAAGATACCCGAAAGTAAGTACTATATAGTAGCATGTTCCGCACGCGCATCTCCTATATCTTGATTCAAGCGCTAGTTTCATCAATACCAATTTGGCATTCTTGCTTATCAGTTTGATTGAGCTCTATTTCTTGTAAAGTGGTTGTGGCAGGAACCCGGGAATGATTATTGTGGATACTACATTTGCGAGTCCATCCGCCACACGACCTGTGAGCGGGGCTACACTGATGAACAATTTGAAGTGCGTAAGCAATCAATAATATTCACAAATTTATAGCATCATTTCATGTATTGACCCCCTACTTCAAATTAGATGTTTCGGATGCGGGATGAACTCCTAACACCAGATCGTCTGCGAGCAATTCAAGAGGAATTGGCGGCATTCTTCCTTGAACACGTGATCGCTGAAGACGGAGAATACTATGTGGACCATGCATCCATGTGTTAGGAGATTATTTTTGTAAGAGATAATTATTGTATATATGTGCCCGGTAGTGTCGGGATAGACGATATACGAGAACTTGTTGTTCGACCAATCTCTCGGAGAAGGAGAGGTGGTCGATATTACATCTCTCTGTATGCATATATATATATATATATGTTGATTATATATACGAGATCTTCTGTTCCTTCGTTTGCTTAGTATAGCTAGCAGCTAGCTAGCTAGCTAGCGTGACTCTAGTCCTCCATATACGTATGTGTAGTATATATGTAGCGTCGACCAAGCACGTGAAGGAAATATGCCCTAGAGGCAATAATAACGTTGTTATTTGTATTTCCTTATATCATGATAAATGTCTTTTATTCATGCTAGAATTGTATTAACCGGAAACTTAGTACATGTGTGGATACATAGACAAAACAGTAAGTCCCTAGTATGCCTCTACTAGACTAGCTCATTGATCAAAGATGGTTATGTTTCCTAGCCATAGACATGAGTTGTCATTTGATCAACGGGATCACATCATTAGGAGAATGATGTGATGGACAAGACCCATCCGTTAGCATAGCACTATGATCGTTTAGTTTTACTGCTATTGCTTTCTTCATGACTTATACATGTTCCTATGACTATGAGATTATGCAACTCCCGAATACCGTAGGAACACCTTGTGTGCTATCAAACGTCACAACGTAACTGGGTGATCATAAAGATGTTCTACAGGTGTCTCCGAAAGTATTCGTGGTGTTGGCATAGATCAAGATTAGGATTTGTCACTCCGAGTGTCGGAGAGGTATCTCTGGGCCCTCTCGGTAACACACATCATAATAAGCCTTGCAAGCAAAAGACTAATGAGTTAGTCACGAGATGATGTGTTACGGAACGAGTAAAGAGACTTGCCGGTAACGAGATTGAACTAGGTATAGAGATACCGACGATCGAATCTCGGGCAAGTAACATACCGATGACAAAAGGAACAACGTATGTTGTTATGCGGTTTGACCGATAAAGATCTTCGTAGAATATGTAGGAGCCAATACGAACATCCAGGTTCCGCTATTGGTTATTGACCGGAGATGAGTCTCGGTCATGTCTACATAGTTCTCGAACCCGTAGGGTCCGCACGCTTAACGTTTGATGACGATCGGTATTATGAGTTTTGATGTACCGAAGGTAGTTCGGAGTCCCGGATGAGATCACGGACATGACGAGGAGTCTCGGAATGTCCGAGACATAAAGATTGATATATTGGACGACTATATTCGGACACCGGAAGTGTTCCGGAAAAGTTTCGGATTTAACTAGATTGCCGGTGGGGGTTACCGGAACCCCCCACGAGGGGGGATGGTCCATAGTGGGCCTTGAGGAAAGGAGAGAGGCAGCCCATAGAGGCTGGCCGGCGCCCTACCAGGGGATCCTAGTTGGACTAGGATTGGGGGGCGCCACCTCTCCCTCTTTTTCCTTTCCCTCTCTTCCTTCTTGGTGGACTCCTACTAGGAATAGGATTGCAATCCTATTCCTAGTAGGATTGCTCCCTAGCCGCACCATAGGAGGCCGGCCGGCCCTCCTCCCTTGCTCCTTTATATACGGGGGCAGGGGGGCACCCAAAGACACACAAGTTGAATTGTTCCAGCCGTGTGCGGTGCCCCCCTCCACAGAAACACACCTCGGTCATACCGTTGCAGTACTTAGGAGAAGCCCTGCGCCGGTAGATACATCATATCCGTCACCACGCCGTCGTGCTGACGAAACTCTCCCGTGAAGCTCAACTGGATCAAGAGCTCGTGGGACGTCATCAAGCTGAACGTGTGCTGAACGCGGAGGTGCCGTACGTTCGGTACTTGATCGGTTGAATCGCGAAGAAGTTCGACTACATCAACCGCGTCACTTGACGCTTCCGCTTCCGGTCTACGAGGGTACGTAGACACACTCGTCCCTCTCGTTGCTATGCATCTGGTAGAAAGATCTTGCGTGATCGTAGGATTTTTTTTAAATACTACGTTCCCCAACATCAATCCAGTAGGAGACCACACGCGAGTCCCTCACATCTGCACAAACAAATAAGAACTTCGCAGCCAACGCGATATGGGGTTGTCAATCCCTTTACGGTCACTTACGAAAGTGAGATCTGATAGATATGATAGTTTGATATTTTTGGCATTTTTGGATATAAGAACATAATGGAAAAACAGTAAAGTAAAGTAGATTGTAGATTGATATGTTGAGAATAGACCTGGGGCCATAGGTTTCACTAGTGGCTTCTCTCATGATAGCAGAATTCTACGATGGGCAAACGAATTACTGTCGAGCAATTGATAGAAAAGCGAATAATTATGAGAATATCTAGGCATGATCATTATATATAGGCATCACATCCGTAACAAGTAGACCAAAACGATTATGCATCTACTACTATTACTCCACACATCAACAGCTATCCAGCATGCATCTAGAGTATTAAGTTCATAAGAACAGAGTAACGCCTTCAGCAAGATGACATGATATAGAGGGATAAACTCAAGCAATATAATATAAACCCCATCTTTTTATCCTCGATGGCAACAATACAATACGTGCCTTGCTGCCCCTTCTGTCACTGGGAAAGGACACCGCAAGATTGAACCCAAAGCCAAGCACTTCTCCCATTGCAAGAACTATAGATCTAGTAGGCCAAACCAAACCAATAATTCGAAGAGACTTGCAAGGATATTATAATCATACATAAAAGAATTCAGAAAAGAACCAAATATTTCTCATAGATAATCTTGATCATAAACCCACAATTCATCGGATCTCGACAAACACACCGCAAAAAGGGATTACATCAAATAGATCTCCTCGAAGACCGAGGAGAACTTGGTATTGAGATCCAAAGAGAGAGAAGAAGCCATCTAGGTACTAACTATGGACCTGTCGTGGTTTTGTCACGGCGGATGTCCTAGCAAAAGGACTTAGTCATGGAGCCATCGCTACGGGTTAGCTTAATGGGGTTAAAGCGGACAAGGACGCAAGGGATTTTATACTAGTTCGGCCCCTTCGATGAATGTAAAAACCTATGCCTAGTTTGGTGTGGTATTGCTAGGGTTTCGATGACCAGGGAGCGAATCCGCTTTGCGTGTGTTTCGAGTTGTTGTTCTCTCACCCTGAACCGTCGCCGGGTCGACCCTTTATATACACAGGATGACGCCTGGTCCAGTTTACAGAATCCCGAGGCCGGCTCATAAACGTGCCCGACTCGGTCTCTATCTTTCCTAGCTTACAATACAAGTCACACGTCGTATGGCGGTTTACATTTACAGGCCCTAACACCCTTTGGGCCCTGGATCTTTAACCTTCTGTAGTAACGCGCCATACTCTGTCTTGTTGGGCTTCAGTAGAAGTATTTCCTTATGGGCATAAACCGCCCCCTCCTGGGCGGTTTATACCTGATAGTTATATCCTTGACATTAGGCCCCAGATTGATTTGAACCTGTTCATGTCAATCTTCAACACCTTTGAAAAGTTGGTCCTCCGTGGCTTCAAATATCTTGTAAACCGCCATGACGTCATCTTCCTGGATTATGTTGAACCGCCATGACGTCACCTGTTCATTTAATACTTGTACCTGTTTTATTCTTTATCTATTAAAACCTCCGAAGATCGAGGTAGCAGTGTCGTCCCATATCCACTTTTTGGCTCCTTGATTCCCGCGCCTGCCGTTTAATCCCTTCGGCTTATAAATAGGGCGAGGGGTCATTTCTTCCCCCCCCCCTCGTCTCTTCGTTCCTTCTTCCTCGCACCTGTCCGTGCCTAAGTAGCACCGTCGCCGTCGACTTTTCCCTCTTCTTCAACTCAGGCTGCTACATCAACCTGTTCGGACCAGAGCCTCGCCAGCGCGCCTCCGCACCCGACAGCTTCGGTAAGTTATTTCCTTACTTTTCATATAGATCTCATTAGGGTTTCTCCTGCGAGTTCATCACAGCTAGGGCGCTGTTCTTCGCCGTTCTTCCCTATTCTTCGTCATAGCTTCAATAGTTAGTATAGATCTGATGCTTTTGTCCGCAACTGTAATGATAACTCCGCTCGTTAACGTGCTTATCCTTTCTTTAAATTAATCCCCAATCCAGGTTCATTTGAACTGCTGCAGTATCCTTTCAGTTTCGATCCTGATTTCTGAACTTTTTTGACATGTTGTAGATCTGTAATTCTGTTGCTGACATGCGAAACCTGTTTTTCTATAACTTTAGATCTACACCTTTCATATTCTCACCGGCGGTTTAGCTTTTAGAAAAAATCATAAACCGGTAGATATCATTAGGCCCTGCTTAAACCGCCGTTGCAGTCGCCCTCATAATACTTCCGATAGTTAACTCCAGTTTATTATTGCATATTTCTCAATATCTGCCAGTCGTAGATCATAAACCGGCCCTTTACTGTAATTTCAGCTTTTCCCTTGAAATGGCAAAGCAAGCCAAGCAATTCACTTCCGGCAACTGGGTTTCGTCTCGGGTTACTGAAGAAGATCTGAACGGTTGGACTAAGGTTGGTGCTTTAGGTAAGAAAGATGTCATCCATTGGAGAGTTCCTGGTCCGAAATGTCCTCCAGAACCCAAAGATGGAGAAGTAATTGTGTTTATGGACCACTTATCTCGAGGGTTTAGCCCTCCCGGATCAAAGTTTTTTCATGACGTACTGACCAGCTTCCAACTCCACCCTCAATATATTGGACCAAACTCCGTGTCCAATATTTGCAATTTTCAAGTATTTTGTGAAGCTTACTTGCAAGAGGAACCTTCAGTTGAATTGTTTAAGGATTTCTTCCACTTAAACCGCCGCACAGAGTTTACAAACGGGCCCAACACTGAGCTTGGCGGAATGTCCATCCAAAAAAGGAAGGATGTTAGCTTTCCTCACGCCAAACACCATAGTCACCCTAAAGATTGGAACCAGACTTGGTTTTACTGTGTAGACACCTCCCCAGCCGATGAAAACCCTCTGCCGGGCTATCGTTCTCATCATCTTCCTGATAATCATCCTTTCCTCCAATGGCTAAGTGCCCAGGAACGATCCCAATACGCCCCGCAGCTCTCAATACTTCGGGCCTTTACTGCCAACGGTTTAACATGCATTGATTTTCTCCGCTGTTGGATTTCTTGGAGCATTCTACCGCTAAGCCGGCGTTCCGGTTTGATGTGTGAATATACCGGAAACCCCAAAGATCCTCTACGCCATACTGAGGCTGTGCTGTCAGAGAGTGAAGTCAATGAATCTGGTAAGAAGATATTGAATGAACCGGTGGACGCCTGTAGCAAAACTGGCTGGCCCCTTTCTGTGAGTCCAATAAACCGCCATCGGTAAGTCTTCTTATATTGTTTGCTTTATTCCAATCTGTTTTAGTATCCTTTCTGAATGACCTCACAACCTTTATCAAGGTAATGATCCATTCTGAAAGGGGAAACCCCAAGACAAACCGGTAAAGGCAGCTCGCCTCAAGACCAAGGTTGTTAAGAAAACTTCAAAAAAGAAAACCATTGAGACATCTGATTTAAACCCTGATGATGATGATGAAGTGGCCTCAGAGGTATCACTTGACTCCCTTGGCTCCCTTTTCTTGCATCTTATTGACAATGATTATACTCAGGAAAACGCTGAAGGCAACGAGGCTAATGATGTCGAGGTAATTACCCTTTCCTCCGGTTCAGATCCTCTGCCAACACCGAAAATTCGTCGAGCAAGCCGGAAAGTACAATTTTCTCACCCTTTCGCTTACTTGGACCCAAACTTTATTTTGAAGAAACAACAACATGAAGCTCGCTGCACAACACGATACAGTGGTCAAGTTATCGAATCCACCGGTTTACCACAGACACCGGCCCGGAGACATCGATCAGAGGTCTTGTATATTCCAAATGTTCTTTATCCCAAAGCGGGTCATATTTGCCAGCCTCTTAATCCGTTGGATTCAAATTATCAGGACACTCTATCATCCGGCGAATCAACAGGCACACAACTTCCTCCTCTCAAAACTGTCCCTAGGTAAGTTTTTATTTTCCTATTAATCCTTTTCTTTTACTCCACTAACTATTTTACCTTTCAATTTCGTAGTAAGCCAAAGCCTAGCAAGAAGGCTAAATTGAATAAACCGGCAGGTGATAATACAAACCCTGAACCAGAAAAGAACCCCGAGCCAGCTGAAGAAAATGATGATGTCTTGCATGATGATCCTCGTCTACCGGATCATGAAACCTTTACTGAACAAGAAGTTGCGCCAATGGACCTTGGTGACAATCTAACTAGCCCAGTCCGGACTAGTAATACTCCGGCCAGCCCTGCCAGAGCCGCTGCCGCTTCAACATAAGCTGTCCAAATTACTGGTTTTGGTTACACCGCTCCTGGTGAACTCGTTGCTTTATCCAAACATACCGCTAAAGAAGAGGTCTCTGGTAAAGACAAAGGCCAATGGAATGCCGATTTGTCAAGCTATGCTCAACTCACCGCCCATGACCTTCATTCCGGATATCTGAACCGGCTGTATAACAGTCGTGATTATGAAGCCGATTTAGTGAATCTTATGAAGGAACGATATGAGGTAAACTTCTGCTTAATTTCCTGCTATCTTATTCCTGCCTAAGCCCAATAGTTTGTCTCAACTCCATTGTAGCCCCCAAGGGCCGGTTTATCTCTTCAGGATGAATCGGGACTTTAGAATTCCCAATATGTAGTTTTTCACATGTGTAGTCCCCAAGGGCCGGTTTATCTCTTCAAGATTAACCGTGAGTTTTATTTTGTAACCTTCTTTGAACAATAACGCATTAGCCCCCAAGTGCCAAGTGTATAACTTGTTATGTGCTTGGGACTTTTGATAAAGATGCCTGGTAACTGCAAATATGCATTAGCCCCCAAGTGCCAAGTGTATAACTTGATATGTGCTTGGGACTTCCAATATGCTTTACCAATGTATGATGTGCGCATCTCTTTGCAGGCTGATCTAGATCAGAAAGAATCTCAAGTGGCTGAACTCCAAGACACCCTGAAATTCCAGCAAACTGCTGCTTCCAAGACCAAAGATGAGCTGACCATCGCCTTAGCAAACATGGAGAAATTGAAGAAAGATTTCTAGAAGGAACGGGCGGAATGGAAGGCAGAAAGAGTCGCTTTGGAGAAACGGGCAGTTGACGCAGAGGCCGCCCTCAATCCAGTGTCAGAAGAGCTATCTGGCTTAAAGCGGCAGATAAACGCCATGACTACTTCTATCTTTGGTAAATACTCTTATCATAATTCTAAATATGATATCTCTACAATCTTCTGGTTTAACCCTAGTTCTGTTGACGCAGGAAAATGTACTGCTCCTCTTGGTACTGATATGCAGAAGAAGCTGAAGGCTGTCTATACTCTTATAGAGCAGCTTTATACCGGCGCTCAAAGGATTATTTGTGCTGCTTCTCATAACAAATCGGCTCCCACATTGATCAAAGAGACATTGGAAAAGTTATCAGTGCTACCCCCCCC
>LR738711.1:879316229-879332710 GCA_902687465.1 Secale cereale | reverse complement strand
GGTTTGGAGAACTCAAGAAATCAGCTGCCAGGGCGAGCGCTTTAACTGCATTAACTCGGGCAAAGGCATGGGTACTTGATCTTGATCCGGCCGATGTAATAAATGACTATCCAAGCATGAAAGAGGATGGATCAGAATTCACAAATGAAGATCTGCGGGCTTTGACAAGAGAAATGCGGCCCTTGGCCAGCAAATTAGCCGATGAAGCTGACATGTCCCGCTATCAGGCGAGTTACGATGTTGACAATCGTCGGGTCAATGCGCCGATCCATGAAGTGGAGGATCTCAGCCCGCCCGTCCGTAAGCATACCTATGCCCCTGATGTTGAACCGTCTGAGCTCATAAGCGATGGAGCTGTTTTCTAGGCTCTAACAAAGATCAATTGGGTAACCACTGACTTCCAGCTGCTGGATGAAAACGAAGAAGAGCCGCCGCAGGATGATCCACAACCGTCTAACCGGGCTGACGCGGAGCCATGGACCGGTGTCGGTTTAACGTTTATTCTGCCGCAATACTTGGCGAGGAATAGATATTCCTTTGGGCTGTAAAACGCCTTATAATAGGATAGCCGAAACATTTGGTTATGTCTTCATGCATATTCCCCCTGCATAATATTGCTCAATCCGGCCGTTTCATAGTACTTATGCTTATGACGCTGAATAGTTTTACTCAACCTGTTTCTGCATAAGACAAAATTTGCAGTAAGGGTGTATAACCTGAGCTATATTAAAATACATGATCCAGGTGTATAACCTGAGCTATATTAAAATACGAAACATATATCATACCTGTGATATAAAATCAAGTCGTTGGCTTAACCAACTTTTGCAGTAAGGGTGTTGATCCCAAATTGTGAGTATTGATGACTCCTGCAATATTTTGCCGGTTCATGATGAAACCATATTGGGTTGTGATAAGCACCGGCTTATCAGTAAATAATATTGGCGAGTTGTAATCAAACCAGACCAGGTTCTGTGAACGCCGGTTTATTAACGGTGGCAACTTGTAGTCAACCACTCGGCCGAATCAATAGATATCGGATGAATATCAACAATCTCATTGAGAAATAAAAACTTGGCAAACAAAGCAAATAAAAACTTGTAGTCGAGGCTTTTTACGAGCTACCAGGCTCCAAATTCAAGGCTTTTCATGGGCTGCCAGGCCGCTAAGTTAAACCATTTCATAAAGCCTGTTAAGATGGACCTCAATCCTTAACCAATCGTCATTTTAACGTTGACAAGTTCAGGGTCTGTTATAAGATTGACATATCAATCGTTCGACAGATCGTACCAGGTTTACCTGTGCGGAGTGACTTACTTGATGCAGGCAGGTTAACCTGGGGTTTTAGGTGTATACACCAGGCTTCCAAGTCGTGGCTTGATAGCCTATTACAAGGGCCTTAAAAGCTCTCTGCCGCTGTGCGATAGGAGCCCCCAAGTAACATTGTGAGCTGTGCTCATCGGGTGCCTATGTTTGAGTTGTGCTATGCATCAAACTCTCTTTTGCCCCTTACCATCATGTTGGCTTGATAGCCGGATTACAGAAGTAACCAGAGTTGTGCTCTTATGATGATATTGGCTTGATAGCCGGTCTAAGAGGGCCATAGGAACTCCGTCTGACACACAGAAGCCCCCATGTGACAAACTCTTATGAAAAAAGCAGCAGATACCCCGCTTTAACAGGGATGTCGGTTTATTACTTCGATCATAATATATACATTGCGAATATATGTACATAAAGCGGAGCCTATGGCTCAGGTGTAGTAAGGCTGAAGATGAGCGATGTTCCACGACCGTCGGGTCTCCTCCTCCGTGGTGCGTGAGTCCTTATGTTCTCGAACGTCGATGAGGTAGTATGACCCATTGTGTAGATTCTTGCTGAACACAAAGGGTCCTTCCCAAGGTGGGGATAGCTTGTGCATATCTGTCTGGTCTTGGATGAGTCGGAGCACTAGATCGCCTTCTTGAAACGTTCTGGTTTTAACTCGGCGACTATGGTATCGACGCAGATCCTGCTGATAAATCGCCGATCGAGCCGCTACAATGTCGCGCTCCTCATCCAGCCGGTCCAATGCATCTTGCTGCGCCTTCTCATTATCAGCTTCAACGTAAGCCACCACCCGAGGCGAATCATGACGGATGTCACTAGGGAGAACCGCCTCAGCTCCATATACCATGAAAAAGGGCATGTAACCCGTGGACCTGTTGGGTGTGGTGTTGATGCTCCATAATACAGAGGGTAATTCCTCCACCCAACAACCCGGCGTCCTCTGCAAGGGAACCATGAGCCGGGGCTTGATGCCTCTCAAGATCTCTTGATTGGCTCTCTCAGCTTGACCATTGGACTGGGGGTGAACCACTGAAGATACGTCAAGCCGGATGTGCTCTCGTTGACAAAATTCATCCATAGCCCCCTTGGACAAATTGGTACCATTATCAGTTATAATACTGTGTGGAAAGCCAAACCGTAAAATCACCTTCTTGATGAATTGAATCGCCGTTGCAGCATTACACTTGCTGACTGGCTCCGCCTCAACCCACTTGGTAAACTTTTCCACCGCCACCAGAAGGTGGGTCTTCTTATCTGGAGATCTCTTAAAGGGCCCAACCATGTCTTGCCCCCAAGTCGTGAACCTCCAAGTAATTGGAATCATCCTCAATTCTTGAGCCGGTATATGAGCACGCCGTGAGAACTTTTGGCAAGCATCACCCTTTTTGACCAGGTCCTCTGCATCAGCACGAGCCGTCACCCAATAGAACCCATGACGAAAAGCTTTAGCTACCAAAGATTTTGAATCGGCGTGGTGACCACAATCTCCTTCGTGTATCTCTCGAAGAATCTCGCAGCCCTCCTCCGGTGACACACAACATTGAAACGCCCTGGACACACTGCAATGATGCAGCTCTCCGTTGACAATAGTCATCGATTTGGACCGCCGGATTATCTGCCTGGCCAAGACTTCATCCTCTGGTAACTAACCTCGGTTCATATACACTAGGTATGGGACTGTCCAATCCGGAATAGCGTGAAGCACCGCTACCAATTGAGCCTCCGGATTAGGAACAACCAAGTCTTCTTCTAAGGGTAATTTCACTGATGAATTATGCAATACGTCCAGGAAGACATTAGGTGCAACCGGTTTACGCTGGGAACCCAGATGGCTTAATGCGACGACCGCTTCATTCTTTCGCCGGTCCACGTGGTCCACCTGATAACCCTTGAAGTGCCTAGCGGCAGCGTCCACCTCTCGACGATACGCTGCCATAAGTGGGTCCTTGGAATCCCAAGTACTAGACACTTGCTGTGCCACCAAGTCCGAGTCACCGAAGCATTTAACCCGGCTTAAATTCATCTCCTTAGCCATTCGTAGACCATGGAGGAGAGCCTCATATTCAGCTGCATTGTTAGTACAAGGGAACATTAAACGGAGGACGTAACAAAACTTATCACCTCGTGGGGAAGTTAACACAACTCCAGCCCCCGAGCCCTCCAATTGCCTCGATCCATCGAAGTGAATAGTCTAGTATGTGTGATCCGGTTTCTCCTCCGGGGCTTGCAACTCCATCCAATCGTTGATGAAATCCACCGGTGCTTGAGATTTGATTGCAGTGCGAGGCACATATTTCGTGAGGACCAAGTTCAATGGCCCACTTGGCAACCCGGCCAGTTGCTTCTTTGTTTTGGATTATATCTCCTAGCGGGGTAGAACTGACCTCGGTGATTGGATGGCCTTGAAAATACTGCTTAAGCTTCCGGTTTGCCATGAAGACTCCGTATACCAATTTCTGCCAATGCGGGTATCTCTGCTTCGACTCAATGAGCACCTCGCTGATATAGTAAATCGGCCTTTGAACCAGATATTCCTTTCCCGCCTCCTTGCGATCTACTACAATGGCAACACTTACGGCTCGGGCGTTAGCAGCCACATATAACAACAGCGGCTCATTATCAAATGGGGCGGCAAGGATGGGTGGCTCTGACAGCTGCTTCTTTAAGTCCTCGAACGGAGCATCGCCAACATCACTCCAGACAAAGTGATCTGTCTTTTTCATCATCTGGTAAAGCAGGATGGCCTTCTCTCCCAAACGGCTGATAAATCGGCTCAGTGCCGCAATGTGGCCTGCCAAGCGCTGCACATCGTTGATGCACGCCGGTTTAGCCAAGGACGTAATAGCCCTGAACTTCTCCGGATTAGCTTCAATCTCCCTGTTTGACACCAGGATTCCCAGGAGCTTGCCTGCTGGTACACCAAAAACACACTTGGCCGGATTAAGCATCATATTATGAACCCAAAGATTATCAGAAGTTTCCTTCAAGTCAGCTATTAGCGTCTCTTCCTTCCTGGATTTTACCACAATATCATCCACGTATGCGTGAACATTTCGCCCAATCTTCTTATGAAGACAATTCTGTACGCAACGCTGATAGGTCGCCTGAGCACTCTTGAGCCCAAAAGGCATGGATACATAACAGAAGGCTACAAAGGGAGTTATGAAAGTTGTCTTCTCCTGGTCCTTAACTGCCATCTTAATCTGATGATAACCGGAATATGCATCCAAAAAACTTAAGCGCTCACATCCCGCCGTAGCATCAATGATTTGATCAATACGGGGGAGGGCAAAGGGATCAGCTGGGCAGGCCTTGTTCAGATCTGTGTAGTCAACACACATTCGCCAGGTGCCATTATTTTTGAGCACCAGCACCGGATTAGCCAACTACTCAGGATGAAACACTTCAACTATAAAACCTACCACCAAGAACCTGGCTACCTCTTCGCCAATAGCCTTGCGCCTCTCTTCATTGAAGCAGCGGAGAAACTGTTTAACCAGTTTAAACTTGGGATCAATGTTAAGAGTGTGCTCAGCGAGTTCCCTCGGTACACCTGGCATGTCAGAAGGTTTCCATGCAAAGATGTCCCGGTTCTCACGGATGAACTCGATGAGCGCGCTTTACTATTTCGGATCCAGGTTAGCGCTGATGGTGAATTGTTTGGATGAATCGCCAGGAACAAAGTCGACATGCTTGGTCTCATCAGCTGATTTAAATTTCAAGGCCGGATCGTGCTCTGTAGTCGGCTTCTTCAACGGAGACATATCCGCCGGATCAACATTGTCCTTGTAAAATTTCAACTCCTCGGTTGCACAAACCGCCTCAGCATATGTTGTGTCACCTTCCTCGCATTCCAAAGCAATCTTCCGGCTCCCATGGACCATGATAGTTCCCTTGTGACCTGGCATCTTGAGCTGCAGATAAACGTAACAGGGCCTCGCCATGAACTTAGCATAAATCGGCCGCCCGAACAAGGCATGATACGGGCTCTTGAATTTTACCACGTCAAAGGTCAAAGTTTACGACCTCGAGTCACGCTCATCTCCAAAAGTGACCTCCAGGTCTATCTTACCGACCAGAAACGCCGATTTACCAGGTACCACGCCGTGGAAAACAATGTTGGACTGCCTGAGCTTCTTGTCTGTCAACCCCATGCGATGAAAGGTCTCATAATACAGGATATTGATGATGCTTCCTCCGTCCATGAGCACCTTGGTGAACTTATAGCCCCCAACCCGAGGCGCCACTACTAGGGCCAGCTGACCCGGATTATCAACCCGGGGTGGATGATCTTCACGACTCCATACAATGGGTTGTTCCGACCAGCGTAAGTAAC
Source organism: Secale cereale (assembly GCA_902687465.1). Classification (NCBI taxonomy): domain Eukaryota; kingdom Viridiplantae; phylum Streptophyta; class Magnoliopsida; order Poales; family Poaceae; genus Secale; species Secale cereale. Next base: position 879,327,045 of record LR738711.1, on the reverse strand, counting down.
GAGGCACCGCCGGTTCAACAGAGTGCACTGCCCTCTTATAAACCTTCTGATCACGTTTACATAAGCTTGTGGTAAAGACGTGATACTGCCCACTACTCAACTGCTTTGGGTTGCTCTGATAACCTGATTGTTGTTGTAGATGATTGCCCTGATGATTATAATTACCTTGGCCATTCTAATGGTTGTGCCCGTTCTGATTACCGTGTCCACCCTGATTGCTTGGGAAATTTGGACCGGAACCACCGCCTTGATAACCCGGCCCGTGGAAGCCAGGGCCTGAACCGCCGGACGATCCATGATCGTATTGGAACCGATTTTTGAACTCCCTCATAATAAAGCAGTCCTTCTAGAGGTGTGTGGCTGGCTTTTCCTTCGTGTCGTGCCTAGGGCAAGGCAAATTCATCTGGCGTTCCAGATTAATGTTTGATCCTCCGCCGCGTGGGGGCGGTCTACCTTTGCGACGCTGGCCATCATCCTGTGCACTAGTGTTAGCCACAAAATCTGAATTGCTATCTGCCTTATGCTTACCACTGTATCCCTAATTCGCCGAATTAGACTGCCGCGCTTTACCATTCTTCTTTCCTTTCCCCGACTTCTCGTCGTCAGACTCTGGATATTTGGTACTATCTGAATTGGCATATTTCAACAGGGCACCCATAAGCTTCCCCATGTCATCACAATTACGTTTGAGTCGTCCCAACTTCAGTTTTAGAGGCTCGAACCGGCAATTGCCTTTCAATGTTAAAACTGTTGTATCCGGATTGATGCGATCTGAGGAATGCGGGATCTCTGACACTCGGCGCACCCAATGACTTGTCGATTCATTCTCCCCTTGAACACAGGCGGCCAAGTCTACAATGGACATGGGCTGCTTGCATGTGTCTTTGAAATTATTGATAAACCGGCGGCGTAATTCGGCCCATGACCCGATGGAATTCAGGGTTAAACTTTTTAACCAAGTACGGGCCGTGCCCTCCAACATCATAGTGAAGTATTTAGCACACGCCACGTCGTCCACGTCCAGCATCTCCATTGCCATCTCGTAGCTCTCGACCCATGCTTCGGGGGAGAAATCTGCAGTATAATTGGGCACCTTGCATGGTCCTTTGAAGTCCTTAGGCAGCCATACATTGCGTAAAGCGGGGGTGAGACACGGTACTCCCAAGGAGCTGGAAGTAACCCCTGGATCGACAGTGGTAGATGGACGAACTGGCGTAGGTTGACGGGCTTCATATTGTGCTGCTAATTCGGCTTCTCGGCGTTGTCTGCCCTGATCCACCACCTCTTGGGCGTTCGTACCTCCACCCGCCGGGTTATCCCTCCGCGGCGGGTTACGATTCCGCGCACTACTTGACACGGACGGTTCATCCATATGCCTGCTGTAACTCCGGCTTGGGCGAGGGGTGCAATGAATCCTCTCACGGCTGTGAGAATAAGCCTGCTGTTGAGTTAATGCTGTCTCCAGGAACTCCCTAGCTCGCCGCGCCTCCACTGCTATAGGGGATCCCCCTTCAATGGGAAGGGCCGCCAATCGTGAAGCGGCTGCAACTATGTTATCCAAAGGTTTGGAATAGTGACCAGGAGGCATTGGCGCATGCTGTGATGGAACGACCTGACGGGCTCGATCCGCGGCCTGTGGCTGGACCGACGCCCCCGTGCCAGGCACCTCTCCCCAGTTTACCTCCAGTTGATTGCTAGTTCCCGCTCCTGGCGTACTGAAGAGGTTCCTTGCTTCGTAAACCGGCAGCAGGCAAGACTGGCGCCTTCTCCTCATTACGTTATTTGATGCAGTCTGATCCAATAGGAGCCGATAAGCTTGAGCATCTTGCTCGGACTGCCTCACGATCATCCTAGTATTCTCAGCAACCAGGTCCAACTTAGCTTGATCTATTTGGCCCCTCACCTTAGCAATTTCCGCGTCATGTTGTACCTTCTCGGCCTGGCTGACCTCCGCAGTCAGCAGCGCTGTCAATGTGTCGACTAAAGTGGACAGATTTTGAGCCGGCGGCTAAGCAGGACCTCCTGCCCCAGCTGCTGCTACTGCCGCCAGGTCGGATGTTAACGCTGCCGCAGTTGAAGATTGTTGCACAGATTGTGATCCGGCCATGAAGACTGCGACCCGGCTCGGTGGACCAAGGGTGTCCGGAATACTGTCACCGTCGGAACAGCCCCCAGACCGGCCATCCTGCAACACATATAAAGACTCGGTTTCTCCAGTGGATGACTCGTCGCCGGAATAAACAACGGTCTTGCCACCAGATTCTGATCCATCCTCAGCTTGCGCTCCGTGAACCGCTCCCACGAAGACACGTTATATGGCGGCCCGAATCCGGACAGGTCTCGCACGCTGAGCCGACTCGACGATGATGGAGTAGATGTCCGGCTTAGGGCTCGGTTCGCCAATCTTACCAATGAAGACGTGGATGCCACCAAAGGGGACCTGATACCCGTACTCGATTGAATCGGCCTCGGGACCCCAGCCTGCATCGTCGATGTAGATCTTGCCACGACGACTCTTAGTCATCCGGCCCACCACGTAGCCCTTGAGTCCTTCAAAGCTGCCCTTCAAGAACTCGAAACCATCGTGCGATAGCCCCACGGTGGGCGCCAACTGTCGTGGTTTTGTCAGGCAGATGTCCTAGCAAAAGGACTTCGTCATGGAGCCATCGCTACGGGTTAGCTTAAAGGGGTTAAAGCGGACAAGGATGCAAGGGATTTTATACTAGTTCGGCCTCTTCGATGAAGGTAAAATCCTACGTTTAGTTTGGTGTGGTTTTGCTAGGGTTTTGATGACCAGGGAGCGAATCGGCTTTGCCTGTGTCTCGAGTTGTTGTTCTCTCTCCCTGAACCGTCGCCGGATCATCCCTTTATATACACAGGATGACGCCCGGTCCGGTTTACAGAATCCCGAGGTCGGCTCATAAACGTGCCCGGCTCGGTCTCTATCTTTCCTATCTTACAATACAAGTCACACGCCGTATGGCGGTTTACATTTACGGGCCATAACATCCTTTGGGCCATGGATCTTTAACCTTCTGTAGTAACCCGCCATACTCTGTCTTGTTGGGCTTCAGTAGAAGTATTTCCTTATGGGCATAAACCGGCCCCTCCTGGGCGGTTAATACCTGATAGTTATATCCCTGACATGACCCGAAGGTTTGTGGTAAACTACTCACAACTCATGGTGAGGCGATGGTGTTGATGTAGAAGCACTCCATGGTAGATCCCCCCTCCGGCGGAGCTCCAGAACAGGCCCCAAGATGGGATCTCACGGGAACAGAAGGTTGCTACGGTGGAATTAGGGTTTTCTCTCCTTTTCTAATGTTTTCGGGGTACATAGGTATATATAGGAGGAAGGAGGGCACCGGGGGACAAACGTGGGGCCCACGAGGCAGGGGGCGCGCCCTGTAGGGGGGGCGCGCCGCCCACCCTCGTGGACGCCACGTGTGCCCTATTCTATGGTTCTCAAGTCTCCCGTGAAGATATCGCTCCAAAAATATCTCTCCCGAAGGTTTCATTCCGTTTGGACTCCATTTGATATTCCTTTTATGTAAAACCCTGAAATAGGCAAAAAACAGCAATCTGGAGTGGGCCTTTGGGTTAATAGGTTAGTCCCAAAAATAATATAAAAGTGTTTAACAAAGCCCATTAAACATCCAAAACGTCATAAATAATAGCATGGAACAATAAAAAATTATAGATACGTTGGAGACGTAGCACCAGTCCGTGTAATTGCTACCATCATCTTTCAACTTAGCTTTCTCTAGGAATGCATTAAAATTCAAGGGAACGGTAGCACGGGCCATTGATCTACAACAACATAGATATGCAAAAACTACCAGGACTAAGTTCATGATAAATTAAAGTTCAATTAATCATATTACTAAAGAACTCCCACTTAGATAGACATCCCTCTGGTCATCTAAATGACCACGTCATCCAAATCAACTAAACCATGTCCGATCATCACATGAGATGGAGTAGTTTACAATGGTGAACATCTTATGTTGATCATATCTACTATATGATTCACGCTTGACCTTTCGGTCTCCAGTATTCCGAGGCCATGTCTGTACATGCTAGGCTCGTCAAGTTTAACCCGAGTATTCCACGTGTGCAAAACTGGCTTACGCCCGTTGTATGTGAACGTAGAGCTTATCACACCCGATCATCACGTGGTGTCTCGGCACGACGAACTTTCGCAACGGTGCATACTCAGGGAGAACACTTATACCTTGAAATTTAGTAAGGGATCATCTTATAATGCTACCGTCGTACTAAGCAAATAAGAAGCATAATAAGATAAACATCACATGCAATCAAAATATGTGACATGATATGGCCATCATCATCTTGTGCTTTTGATCTCCATCTCCAAGGCACCGTCATGATCATCATCGTCACCAGCGTGACACCTTGATCTCCATCGTAGCATCGTTGTCGTCTCGTCAACTATTGCATCCATGACTATCGCTAGTGCTTAGTGATAAAGTAAAGCAATTACATGGCGACTGTATTTCATACAATAAAGCGACAACCATATGGCTCCTGCTAGTTGCCGATAACTTTACAAAACATGATCATCTCATACAATAACGTATAACCCATCATGTCTTGACCATATCACATCACAACATGCCCTGGAAAAAAAAGTTAAACGGCCTCTACTTTGTTGTTGCAAGTTTTATGTGGCTGCTACGGGCTTAGCAAGAACCGTTCTTACCTACACATACAAAACCACAACGATTTTCCGTCAAGTATGTGCTGTTTTAACCTTCACAAGGACCGGGCGTAGCCACACTCGATTCAACTAAAGTGAGATAGACAGACACCCGCCAGTCACCTTTAAGCAACGAGTGCTCATAACGGTGAAACCAGTCTCGCGTAAGCGTACGCGTAATGTCGGTCCAGGCCGCTTCATCTCACAATACTGCCGAGCCAAAGTATGACATGCTGATAAGCAGTATGACTATTATCGTCCACAACTCATTCTGTTCTACTCGTGCATATCATCTACGCATAGACCTGGCTCATGATGCCACTGTTGGGGAATGTAGTATTTCAAAAAAAAATCCTACGATCACGCAAGATCTATCTACTAGAAGCATAGCAACGAGAGGGGAGAGTGTGTCTATGTACCCTCGTAGACCGAAAGTGGAAGCATCTAGTGACGCGGTTGTTGTAGTCGAACTTCTTCGTGATCCAACCGATCAAGCACCGAACGTACGGCACCTCCGCGTTCAGCACACGTTCAGCTTGATGACGTCCCACGAGCTCTTGATCCAGTTGAGCTTCACGGGAGAGTTTCATTAGCATGATGGCGTGGTGACAGAGATGATGAAGTTATCGGCGCAGGGCTTTGCCTAAGCACTGCAATGGTATGACCGAGGTGTGTTTCTGTGGAGGGGGGCGCCGCACACGGTTGGGAGAGATCAACTTGATCAACTTGTGTGTCTAGAGGTGCCCCCCTGCCCCCGTATATAAAGGAGCAAGGGGAGGAGGCCGGCCGACCCCTATGGCGCGCCCTAGGAGGGCCACTCCTACTAGGAATAGGAATCATATTCCTAGTAGAAGTCTACCAAGAGGGAGAGGGGGAAGGAAGGAGAGGGAGAGGGAGAAGGAAGGGGCACCGCCCCCTCCTCTCCTTGTCCAATTCAGACCAAGGTGGAGGGGTGCGCAACCCAGCCCTGGCCGGCCCTCTTTCTCTCCACTAAGGGCCCAAGTGGCCCATTAGTTCCCCCGGGGGTACCGATACCCCTCCGGCACTCCGGTTTAATTCGAAACTTTTCCGGAACACTTCCGGTGTCCGAATATAGTCATCCAATATATCAATCTTTACGTCTCGGACATTCCGAGACTCCTCGTCATGTCCGTGATCTCATCCAGGACTCTGAACTACCTTCGGTAAATCAAAACTCATGAACTCATAATACCAATCGTCATCAAACGTTAAGCGTGCGGACCCTACGGGTTCGAGAACTATGTAGACATGACCGAGACTCATCTTAGGTCAATAACCAGTAGAAGAACCTGGATTCTCATATTGGCTCCTACATATTCTACGAAGATATTTATCAGTCAAACCGCATATCAAACAATGTTCTTCCTTTTGTCATCGGTATGTTACTTGCCCGAGATTCGATCGTCGGTATCTCAATGCCTAGTTCAATCTCGTTATTGGCAAGTCTCTTTACTCATTCCGTAATACATCATCTCGTGACTAACTCATTAGTCATTTGCTTGCAAGGCTTATTATGATGTGCATTACCAAGAGGGCCCAGAGATACCTCTCCGACACTCGGAGTGACAAATCCTATTCTTGATCTATGCCAACACCACGAACACCTTCGGAGACTCCTGTAGAGCATATTTATAATCACCCAGTTACATTGTGACGTTTGATAGCACAAAAGGTGTTCCTCCGGTATTCGGGAGTTGCATAATCTCATAGTCATAGGAACATGTATAAGTCATGAAGAAAGCAATAGCAATAAAACTAAACGATCATAGTGCTAAGCTAACGGATGGGTCTTGTCCATTACATCATTCTCCTAATGATGTGATCTCGTTGATCAAATGACAACTCATGTCTATGTCTAGGAAACATAACCATCTTTGATCAATGAGCTAGTCTAGTAGAGGCATACTAGGGACATACTGTTTTGTCTATGTATTCACACATGTACCAAGTTTCCGGTTAATACAATTCTAGCATGAATAAAAGACATTTATCATGATATAAGGAAATACAAATAACATCTTTATTATTGCCTCTAGGGCATATTTCTTTCATATCTTCATCAACATCTTCAACAGCACCATCTCCTCTCAAACCCTAGTTCATCTCTTGTATCCAATCTTTGTATCAAAACCTCAGATTGGTACATGTGGGTTACTAGTAGTGTTGATTACTCCTTGTAGTTGATGCTAGTTGGTTTACTTGGTGGAAGATCACATGTTCAGATCCATTATGCATATTAATACCCCTCTGATCATGAACATGAATATGTCCTGTGAGTAGTTATGTTTGTTCCTAAGGATATGGGAGAAGTTTTGCTATAAGTAGTCATGTGAATTTGGTATTCGTTCGATATTTTGATGGGATGTATGTTGTCTTTCCTCTAGTGGTGTCATGTGAACGTCGACTACATGACACTTCACCATTGTTTGGGCCTAGAGGAATGCATTGGGAAGTAATAAGTAGATGATGCGTTGCTAGAGTGACAGAAGCTTAAACCCTAGTTTATGCGTTGCTTCGTAAGGGGCTGATTTGGATCCATATGTTTCATGCTATGGTTAGCTTTACCTTAATTCCTCTTTTGTAGTTGCGGATGATTGCAATAGAGGTTAATCATAAGTGGGATGCTTGTCCAAGTAAGGGAGCACCCAAGCACTGGTCCACCCACATACCAAATTATCAAAGTAACGAACGCGAATCATACGAACGTGATGAAAACTAGCTTGACGATAATTCCCATGTGTCCTTGGGAGCGCTTTTCCTTATATAAGAGTTTGTCCATGCTTGTCCTTTGCTACAAAAAGGATTGGGCCATCTTGCTGCACCTTATTTATTTTTACCTTTTGTTACCTGTTACTAATTACCTTGTCACAAAACTATCTGTTACTGATAATTTCAGTGCTTGCAGAGAATACCTTACTGAAAACTGCCTATCATTTCCTTCTGCTCCTCATTGGGTTCAACACTCTTACTTATCGAAAGGACTACGATAGATCCCCTACACTTGTGGGTCATCAAGACTCTTTTCTGGCGCCGTTGCCGGGGAGTGAAGCGCCTTTGCTAAGGAAAAATTTATATAGTGTGCTGAAATTTACTGTCACTTGTTACTATGGAACTTAATCCTTTGAGGGGCTTGTTCGGGGTATCTTCACCCCGACCAGTAGAGCAAAGAGTTTCTCCGCAACCTACTAATTTTTTTTGCTTTGAGATTCCTTCGGGTACGATGGAGAAACTGCTAGCTAATCCCTTCACAGGAGATGGAACATTGCATCCCGATTTGCACCTAATCTATGTGGATGAAGTTTGTGGATTATTTAAGCTTGCAGGTATGCCCGAGGATGTGATCAAGAAGAAGGTCTTCCCTTTATGTTTGAAGGGAGAGGCATTGACATGGTTTAGCCTATGCGATGATATTGGATCATGGAACTATAACCGGCTAAAGTTGGAATTTCATCAGAAGTTCTATCATATGCATTAGGTTCATCTTGATCGTAATTATATATATAATTTTTGGCCTCGCGAAGGAGAAAGTATCGCTCAAGCTTGGGGGAGGCTTAAGTCAATGTTATATTCATGCCCCAATCATGAGCTCTCAAGAGAAATGATTATTCAAAAAAATTATGCTCAGCTTTCTCTCAGTAATCGCTCCATGCTCGATACTTCTTGCACCGGTTCTTTTATGATGAAGACTATTGAATTCAAATGGGATTTATTGGAAAGAATTAAATGCAACTCTGAAGATTGGGATCTCGACGAAGGTAAGGAGTAAGGTATAACCCCTAAGTTTGATTGTGTTAAATCTTTTATGGATACCGATGTTTTCCGTGAATTTAGCACTAAATATGGACTTGACTCTGAGATAGTAGCTTCTTTCCGTGAATCATTTGCTACTCACGTTGATCTCCCTAAGGAAAAGTGGTTTAAATTCCATCCTCCCATTGAAGTAAAAGTAGTTGAACCCATTAGAGATGAAGAAAAGACTATCACTTATAATGTTGATCCTATTGTTCCTACTGCTTACATTGAGAAACCACCCTTCCCTGTTAGAATAAAGGATCATGCTAAAGCTTCAACTGTGGTTCGTAAGAGTAATACTAGAACACCTACACCCTCTGAGCAAATTAAAGTTGAACCTAGTGTTGTTATGGTTAAGGATCTCTTGGTCGATGATATTGATGGGCATGTTATTTACCTCTGTGATGAAGCTGCTAGAATTGCTAGACCCGATACTAAGAATAAACATAGACCTGTTGTAGGCATGCCTGTTATTTCTATTAAAATAGGAGATCATTGCTATCATGGCTTATGTGACATGGGTGCTAGTGCAAGTGCAATACCCATCCTTATATGAAGAAATTATGCACTATATTACACCTGTTGAGCTAGAAGGTATTGATGTTACTATTAAGCTTGCCAATAGAGACACTATTTCACCAGTTGGGATTGTTAGAGATGTTGAAGTCTTGTGTGGGAAAGTTAAATACCCAGCTGATTTTCTTGTTCTTGATTCCCCACAAGATGATTTTTGCCCCATTATATTTGGTAGACCCTTCTTGAATACTGTTAATGCTAAGATAGACTGCGAAAAGGACATTGTTACTATTAGTTTAGGGGATATTGATGAGGTTATAGACCTAGGGTAGGGTCACAGGCCTGACCCAGATACCCCACCCAAGGTCACTACCCCAGAAGCTCAAAAGACAACTCGAAGGGCAACAAGAACAGTCGACTGACACGGCCCAAGAGGACATTCCACTCGACTGTACACCCCCGTTCAGACGACTCAACTTCACTCGACCCTTCCAAGACACTTGACCCATGAAGGTCAAAGGTCCCTTAGGACAGCAACAGTCCGGCATTCACTTCGCAACAATGAATGTCTTTATCGCTCTTTACTGCGGGCGTTATCAGTAACGCCTGCCTTTATGTACATTGAACCCTTTGTAACATGGAGCATGGCTGGTGTCCTGGCGCACTATATAAGCCACCCCCTCCTCCAGTACAAGGGTTCGCACCCCCTGTAACTCAAACATCCGTATACATTCCAGTCGACCGCCTCCAGGAACTGAGACGTAGGGCTTTTACTTCCTCCGAGAAGGGCCTGAACTCGTAAACATCTTGCATACAATCTCACCATAGCTAGGGCCTTGCCTCCTCTTACGTACCCCCTACTCGTACTATCAGACTTAGAACCACGACAGATATGTCTCGTGGATTTTAACTTTGCCAAATTTCGTAGACAACCCCATGATAAAGAATTGCCTAGTAAGGATGAAATTATAGATCTTGCTTCTATTGCCGTGCCTCCTAACGTTCCTTTAGAAGAATATATGCTAGACCATGAAAATGATATGTTTATGAATGAAAGAATGGAAATATATGAAATATTCTTTAAACGAGGACCCTTATTCAAAACACAACTTGCATGTTGAAATTCTAGGGGATCCTCCACCACCCAAGGGTGATCCCGTGTTTGAACTCAAACCACTACCTGATACTCTTAAGTATGCTTATCTTGATGAAAAGAAGATATATCCTGTTATTATTAGTGCTAACCTTTCAGAGCAGGAAGAAGAGAAATTATTGAAAACTCTGAAGAAGCACCGTGCTGCTATTGGATATACTCTTGTTGATCTTAAGGGCATTAGTCCCACTCTATGCCAACACAAAATAAAATTGGAGAAGGACGCTAAACCGGTTGTTGATCACCAACGATGGTTAAATTCTAAGATGAAAGAAGTGGTAAGGAAAGAAATACTAAAGCTTCTATCGAGGAACGAATCCACGAGCACCTATGGGACCGGCGGACCGAGCCCCTTTCGGTTCGGTGGGGGCGAAGATCGCACGAAGAGCGGATCGAGGCGAAACACACGAGCAGTTTACCCAGGTTCGGGCCGCACAGATGCGTAAAACCCTACCCCTGCTTTGTGGTTTGTATTGAGTTTTTGCTCGGGAGCGCTGAGTGCTACAGTACACAGCAGCAGCTAACGAGACCGAGCGTGAGTGTTCTCCTCCGCGCCAAAGATGTCGGGGAACGAATCAACGAGCACCTATGGGACCGGCGGACCGAGCCCCTTT
>LR738711.1:879171437-879316152 GCA_902687465.1 Secale cereale | reverse complement strand
ATGTCGGGGAACGAATCCACGAGCACCTATGGGACCGGCGGACCGAGCCCCTTTCGGTTCGGCGGGGGCGAAGATCGCACGAAGAGCGGATCGAGGCGAAACACACGAGCAGTTTACCCAGGTTCGGGCCGCACGGATGCGTAAAACCCTACTCCTGCTTTGTGGTTTGTATTGAGTTCTTGCTCGGGAGCGCTGAGTGCTACAGTACACACCAGCAGCTAACGAGACCGAGCGTGAGTGTTCTCCTCCCTCCCTCTACGTTGCGCATGGGCCTCCTTTTATATGCTCAAGGGGTAACCGACAGGTGGCAACGTAGACAAGGGTAAAAATGGACAGGTGTTGCGGTTGGTACAACTACCTGTTACAGTGTATCATACCTAACTCTGACGGCAGGGGACAAGGGCATTGAATGCCCATCTGCGTCGCCCAAATAGTGCAAAAGGGACCGTCAGGGACGCCACCGCTTGCCACGATGGCAATCTTGTCAGCACCGCTTGCTACCGCGCACCGATGGCTGCACAGCCTCCCGCCACGTACGCCTGGAAGGGTCCTAGAGCGACACATTGGTGGATGTGCTGGAGCGCAGGTACAGAGTGGTAGCTTGCCGCGGTCGTTGTCTTGCCGCGTCCGGGAGCTCTTCGCCCACCGGGCCATGCCGGGACGCGTGGCGCGTCGCGGCAAGTTCCTTGAGATGCCTTGGTTGGCCTTCCCGGCAAGCTCCTCTTGCCGGGGTCTTATCTCCTTGGCTTGAATACTTTGTTCTTGAATGGCTCCAAAGGAACCACGGAGGACCTTGGCGGTCACCCGGCAAGCCTTGCCGCGGGATGCTGCGACTGCCCGTGCACAAGTTCGGGATACTAGGGTACCCCTACTCTAGTACACCGACAGGAGCCCCCGGGCCTAGGCCATACACGGTGCCGAGCGCTGTTGGGCCAGGCCCAAAACAGGGCACGGGCACGCGCGGCATGGGTTACGCCGTATCTCTCTCCTTATCCACCGCGCCCTCCCCGAACGACGCGCGTTGAATGCGGCGTCGTGGGAGAGATCATGGGTGGTTTCTTTATTTGGAAAGACGGAACGTCCGCCCCCTCCCTCCTTATAAGCAGGGGAAACAGGGGCAGTTCGCCCACTCGCCGGTTGCTGTTCCGATCTCGGAAACCTCCGCCGCTCCCCCTTCTTCCCAAAGCTGAAAGAGAGCAGCGCCCTGCCCCCCATCGCCACCAGCACCGCCAACGCCGTCGACCTCCCCCACCACTTCTGCCATGGCTCCGAAAGCCGACAAGGGGAAGGTTGTGAAGTCGACCGAGGCGCAGCGGCTCGCGGCGCTGCGAAAGGAGCGGGCAATCTCCCCCCCCCCCGCAAGCTCGCCGCGAGGGAGCTGAGGGAGTATTACTACCTCTTCTGGTTGACGGAGACGCGGGCGCATCCGCGCACGAAGGTACTTCTAGCCGTCGCTTCGGAAATGGCTCCGAATGGATATCCCTTCTTCGCCTTGTTCTTCTACTGCGGGCTCTGCCCGCCTTTCTCTGAATTCTTCTGCAATATTATGAACACATACGGGTTCCGCCTCCTTGACTTCACCCCCAATGCTGTTCTGACCATGGCAGTTTTCGCACATCTCTGCGAAAACTTTGTCGGAGTCTATCCAAATGTAGCCCTTTTTCGCCACTTCTTTATGCCTCGAGTTGAGAGAGGAGAGCCTTTATCCGGCGGAATTGCCTAGATCTCGAGAGCCGGCAAGAAGGACGCTTATCTAGAGGGAGAGTTCTGTGGCAAGTGGGAGGAATGGAGAGCAGAATGGTGCTGGATTGTCGAGGAGGATCTGCAGCCGTTTACCGCCCAGCGCCAAACCCCAGTAGCGCGCAGCAGCGATTGGAGCAACGTGGCCCCGGAAGACGACATGCTGAAGATTGTCGTCGCCCGGATCCAACGCCTTAGGCTTGCCGGGCTCACTGTAGGCGCGGTTGGCGCAGATTTTCTTCGCCGCCGCATCACCCCCCTGCAGGAGAGGAGGAGACCCGCCTGGGACTTCCAGAATGCGGCGGACATCATGAGGCTGCGTCCGGGCCTCAACTTCAACTTCACTGTTATGGAACTTGACGCAATGCTCCGGGAGTTGTTCAAGTACGACCCTCAACATCCCGAAGTGTTCAGGTTGCCGAAGGATGTCGTTCCGCTGTGCAACAACTCCTCGTTCAGCCGCATCCATGCAATGATGCCGCTGTGCGACTCGCATGGAATTGTCCCAACTTGGCAAGAGCCTGGAGACGACGTCGTGCAGGAGTTCTTTGACGGCTTGGTAGAAGTGCCGGTCCGCTCCGACGAACAGAAAAGCCTCACTCGCGACACCACTGATGCGGAGATGAAACACATCGCCGCTAGGCTGGAAGAGGCAGCGGCAGCCGCAGCCGCGGGCGAGTTTGGATTCACCGTGGAGGAGGCAGAGGCAGCAGAGTCGGCAAGCCGTGCTGAGCGAGAGGAGCTTGCCGGTGAGGAAGAGCTTGCCGGGCATGATGTCGAGTCGAGCGAGCCCGCCGAAGATACGAGCGGCTCGTTGGAGATCAACTCCTCTTCCTCCTCATCTTCAGATAGCTCGTCGCAAGCAGAGCCCCCAGCTCCACCAAGAAGGCGTCTCCGCAAGGCTGGGGACGTAGCGGAGCGGCAAACGAGTCGACAGCTGCTGCGCCGCGCGACACGCTCCACCGCGGCAAGCACCGTTGCCGCGGGAGCATCTCACGCTGCTGCGACAACTGGAGCGGGGTCCACCCGGACCATCGCTTCTGCTCCTGCCGCTTCTTGCGCCGCGGCGGCAGCCGGAGCGGGGTCGTCTCGGACCACCGCCACTGCTCCCGCCAAGCGACCAAGGGAACCTACTCCTCCGCCTCCTCGCGCCGGAGGTGAGTCGGACTTCGATTTCTCCGCGCTCAGCTCCGACGAGGAAGAAGAAGAGTAAGATTCTTTGCTGTACTTGTAGTTCTTCAATTCTTGCTGTTTTGTCTTGTATCTCATTTGCTTTACTCCGAACTTATTCCTTTTTAGGACTCTGGCCCAGAGAGCGGCGAAGAGAGCCAAGGTCCTGGCGCGTCCAAAGGAGGTGATTATCGTCGAGGACGAACCCACCGCGACAGCAGAGGGTGCGCCCGAGACCACCTTGCCGGACCCGGCAACTATTCTCCAGAGCAGCCCCCAGCGTAAGTATATGGTTCGCTTTCCGCTGTTAGGCACGCATGGATGCTCTTTCTTTGCTGACATCTGATTGTTGGTTTGTGTAGGAGCGGAGCAGCCCCACCAAGAGCGCCTGGAGGCCGGCCCCGACATGCCATCTGCTTCGACTACGCCGCCAAGGGAGAGTTCTCCAGCAAGGGAGAGTTCTCTGGCAAGGGACAGCACCAGCGGCCCCCCGACGGCGGAGACTACGACTGTAGAACCCGGTACAGGTAATCCTCTTGCTTCAAAACTTCCCTTGGGTTCTTCTTCTTTTGATCTTCTTTTTGGATATTTGCTTGACTCTTCTCCCTTTTCCGGCTGTCAGACCCATCTGCTGCGGAGCCGATGGAGACCGAGGTTGCCGCCGACGATGCCACTGCCACCGAAGAAGCAGCCTGCACTGACGATCCCGCCGGCGCAGAGGCCGCCAAAGCTGCCGCCGCAGAAGCGGGCGAGGGGTCTGGCGATCGCACTGACGGCCCTGAGGCCGCAGGAGCGCCAGGCGCTACGCCGATCGCCGACCCTTCCGCCGCTGCCGCAGCGTCAGGCTCCGAAGAGCCCCAGCCAGGTGTCTACTTGAAGGCCGGCGATGGCGTCTTCATCAACCTCCCCTGGGCGTCAATCTCTAGGGCGCCGGTCGAAGGAGAAAGCTTCGATGGAGAGGTGCTCGCCTCCGCTAGGTTGACACTGGTTGATGCGCCGAGCAGCAGCAGCGTCGAGTCTGAGGAGGAGCGGCTGCTGCGGAAGCTGGTGTCGCTCTACCGTGCTCGGCAAGCCAAGCTGGAATCCCGAGAGGCGCTTGTCGCGAAGGCGGGAGTGGACATCGAGAAGCGCGCGGAGGAGCTCCGGGGTCTCAACCAGGAAGCTATTCGGTCCCTGGAAGAGGAGCGGGCGCAACTCGCCGAGGAGCAGAAGGCCTTCCTCCTCGAGAAGGCTGAAGTCGAAGAACAACAGCGGCTTGCCGCTGAGAAGCTGTCTGCGCAGGAGGGCGAGTTGGCGCAGCGGAAGGTCAACCTTGACAGCCACGAGGAGGAGCTTACTGCGTGCGAGCAAACATTCGGCGGAGCCCTCAAGCAAGCAGAGGATGCTGCCGCAGCTGCCGAGGCCGCCAAGAAGGAGCTGGAGACGAAGGTGGTGCGGCTGGAGGCCGATCTCAAGGCGAGCGGTGAAGAGCTCGCTGCGCTCAAGCGTGAGCAGGAGAAGGATGCCTACACTTTGTCAGAGCTGCAGGTTCGTCTCGCCGAGAAGGGCAAGGAACTTGGCACCGCCAAGGACTCCAACACAGATCTTGAGTTGAAGCTGACTACTTTGACCAAGACGCTGGACGGCGCCAGGGAGCAGGAGGTGGCTTTGAAGAAGAAGATCAAGGCCGATGAGGCGCTGCTGGCGAGTGCTGCTGCCGCCCAGAACGCTTTTAAGGAGAATGTGGAGCACTGGACGGAGGGTCTCGTGAATGCTGCCGCAGACATAGACAGGGAGCTGGCGTAGCTGGGGATGGAGGATCTCGGGTATCCCTCCGATGAGAACCTCCAGCCCAGCGCCAAGCTCACCTTGTTCTTCAAAGGCGTAGCGACGGCCCTCCAGCGACTCCGGGAGAAGATTCCAAAGCAGCTGGCCGACGAGTCGCGCAAGATCTGCGCGGGAGCTCTTCAAAAGGTGTTGGTGAAGGTGGCCTTCCGCAACCCGGGCCTCAACCTCACCAACGTCCTCAAGACCCTGCCGCCGGATGCTGATCTGGAAGCGCTCAAGACCCTTGTCGCACCCATTGTGGACAAGGTGAGCGGGATCAAGAGGATTGAGGGCGATCGCGTAGACTAGGCCGCCCGTTTTCTCCTTTTCTTGTCGCCGCTGGTCATGTTATGAGAACAATCTGTTAGAGCCGCGACAAGCTACCTTGTAATATAACTTTATTTTGGGTAATGATTGCAATGTTATTTCCTTTACTTGATTCCTTCCTTTGTATGTTTTTGCCTTACGCTTTCAGGGAACTTGCCGGCGCAGGCACCTTAGCCGCGAGCCCTGAGTGCGGGACGTCAGCAGCCTGCTGGCGGTGCCGTTACCGACAAGAAACCTTGTCGCAACTAGTCGCAGCACACTTAAGTTGTTGAGCGTACTCGAAACAAAGTAAGGGCGCAACTAGCTACGAGTTGGTTCCTCCGTGCACAGGTTTTCCATACAAAGCACGGTCGTTCAAGGAAGATAACTTAATTTTTTTAAAAAAAAATCTGATTGCTCAAACTTTGGCAACTTAGCTTTTTTGTTGTTTGCTTCCCGGTAAGGCAAAACTTTCTTGAACGACGCCTGGTCCATACCATTATCTTCTCCTTTCCCCCCGGCAAACTTGTGGGCGAGGGAATCTTCCTTTCCTTGAGAAAAAGAAAGAAGAGAAAATAAAGATATGGTGCCTTACGGCTCGTTACTGCTTACCGGGGGTAGGTGCTGCACAAAGTGTCAGATAACACATGCAAAAAATAGAAAGCATGAAATTGTCAAGATGTGCGGAACACCTGAGCTTTACTTATGCACAGGGTCTGCGCCTGGCTTTGTACAAAGGATTACATGCAACAGCGGCAAGACTTGTACAAAAGGTGGTTGCCGGAACAGGTTCCGGCAACCGCGCCTTACGGGTAAAACTTACGAAGATGCTCAATGTTCCAGGAGTTGCTCACCGGAATGCCATCTTCGGTCTCAAGGCGGGTAGCGCCAGGCCTAGTGACTCGTTTCACCCGGTAAGGGCCTTCCCACTTCGGCGTCAACTTGTTGGAATTCTTGGCGGACTGAACGCGCCGAAGAACAAGGTCGCCTTCCTCGAGACTTATGGCGTTAACTTTGCGGCTATGGTAGCGGTGCAAAGCTTGCTGGTAGAGAGCAGCTCGTACAACAGCCTGAAGACGGTCTTCCTCAAGGAGCAGCGCGTCATCTTGTCACAGCTGCTCTTGCTCAAGCTCATCATAAGTGAGCACTCGAGGTGACCCGTATACGAGTTCCGTGGGGAGAACTGCCTCTGCTCCATAGACTAGAGCGAAAGGTGTCTGGCCAGTTGCTCGATTTGGCGTCGTCCTGATCGACCAAAGAAATACTGGCAGCTCCTCAATCCAGTTTCTTCCGCACTTACGCAGCCTGTCGAAAGTCCTGGTCTTGAGCCCACGCAGCACTTCAGCATTTGCCCTCTCCGCTTGACCATTGCTTCTCGGGTGAGCAACAGAAGCGAAGCAGACCTTGGAGCCAAGATCTTGGACGTACTGCATGAAGGTGCGGCTCGTGAATTGCGTACCGTTGTCGGTGATAATCCTGTTAGGGATCCCGAAGCGGCAAACAATCGACCTGAAGAACTTGACTGTTGACCGTGCTATCACCTTCCTCACTGCTTCCACTTCCGGCCACTTTGTGAACTTGTCGATTGCAACGTACAAGTACTCAAAGCCCCCGACTGCTCGGGGAAAGGGGTCGAGGATGTCGAGCCCCCAGACCAAAAATGGCCAGGATAAAGGGATCGTCTGGAGAGCTTGAGCTGGCTGGTGTATCTGCTTGGAATGGAACTGGCAAGCTTCACACTTGGTTACTTGTGCAGTCGCATCCTGGAGGGCTGTTGGCCAAAAGAAACCTTGCCTGAATGCTTTGCCGGCAAGTGCTCTTGCGCCAATGTGGTGACCACATATGCCTCCATGTATCTCTGCCAACAACTTTTGTCCGCCTTCCCGGTGAATACACTTCAATTTCACACCATTGAGTCTTCTTCTGTACAGTGTGTTGTTGACAAACTGGTACATACTTGACTGCCGGGCTACTCTTTCCGCTTCTTCTTGCTCTTCGGGAAGTTCTCCTGTCTGAAGGAAACGGACAATCTGCTATGCCCATGCTAGAGCTTGTGGCTCGACAACAAGGACTAAAGGCACATCTGCTGCTGCGGGAACATCTGCTTCTACGGCGAGAACCTGCGGCTCAGCCGGAGCTTGACGTTCCCCGGTAAGCTTGCCGAAGCAAAACTTGTCGGGAGCGTCTGCTTCAATGGAACAAAACCTAGGGCTTGCCGGAGAAGACTGCTCCTCAGCACTCTTGGTGTTGATCTTGGGGACCTTCTTGGCGGCGGCTTCGGGAAGCTCTGCCGGGAAATAGTCACCAGAAATCAACATCCTCTTCTTGCTCTGTCCAGTTGAAGGCGTTACAGACAGTTGAGTCAGCTTGAGCACAAATATCCCTGGTTCCACAGGTAACTTAAGTGCGGCGCACTTCGACAGGCCATCGGCAATGTCGTTCTGAGCTCTTGGAACATACTCCATCTGTAGGCCGTCAAAGTGCTCTTCTAGCTTTCTCACTTCATCAACATAGGCTTCCATCAACGGACTCTGATAACTCTTGTTCACTTGGCGGACGATAAGCTGCGAGTCACCCCTGACAATGAGCTTCTTGACCCCAAGGTCTGCCGCGATCCTGAGACCGGCAAGCAAACCTTCATACTCTGCGGTATTGTTTGTTGCTTACTCCTTGGGAAAGTGCATCTGGACTACGTACTTGAGGTGCTCTCCGGTGGGTGCGACAAGCAGCACGCCAGCACCGGTGCCTTGCGGCGAGAAGGCACCATCAAAGTACATCAGCCACTCTTTGCTTGCTTCCTTGACGGGGATGCTCGTTTCTGGAATTTCTTCATCTGGTGTTGGAGTCCACTCTGCTATGAATTCTGCCAATGCTCTGCTTTGGATAGTTGAAGTGCTCTCAAACTTGAGGCCAAAGCTTGACAGTTCCAGTGCCCACTCAACAATCCTGCCTGTTGCTTCTGGATTCTGCAGTATCCTCTTCAGCGGAAAACGAGTGACAACTGTGATCTCATGTGCTTGGAAGTAATGGCGCAGCTTTCTCGAGGCCATGAGAAGGCCGAAAAGCAATTTCTGCACACCAGAGTACCTTGTCCTAGCCCCCTGCAGAAGGGAACTGACAAAGTAAACTGGGCGCTGCACCATTCTCTTCTGTATCTCCTCGCGCGCCTGCGCATATCCATCTTTGTCGGGACCAGAGCTTGTCGATGAAGCCCCCTGCTTGTCGTTGGATGCGCCTGCCGTGGTTGCTGGCTCATCATCTGCCTCCCTCTCCGCTACTAACGTAGCACTAACCACTTGATTGGTTGCCGCTATATACAGCAGCAACTTCTCTTGGGGCTTAGGTGCGACAAGTGTTGGAGTGGAGGACAGGTATCTCTTCAAGTCTTGCAGCGCAGCCTCCGCTTCCGGAGTCCATTTCATTGGACCTGCCTTTTTCAATATTTTGAAAAACGGCAGGGCGTGCTCAGCAGACTTAGAGATAAACCTGCTGAGAGCAGCCACGCAACCGGCAAGTCTTCGTACATCCTTGACGCGCTTTGGTGCTTCAATCTGCTCTATGGCCTTGATCTTGTCGGGATTGGCTTCAATTCCCCGCTGAGACACGAAGAACCCGAGAAGCTTGCCGGAAGGGACTCCAAACACACACTTCTCGGGGTTGAGCTTGAGGCTGATCTTGCGAAGATTTGCAAAGGTCTCGTCTAAATCTTGAATCAGAGTTGCCTTGTCCTTGCTCTTGACCACTATGTCATCCATGTAGGCTTCCACATTTCTGTGTATTTGTGGCTCAAAAGCGACATGGACTACCCTTGCAAATGTTGAACCAGCATTCTTTAAACCGAAAGGCATCCGTATGAAACAGTACGTGCCACATGGAGTGATGAATGCGGTCTTCTCCTCATCCTCTTCTGCCATGAAGATCTGATGGTATCCTGAGTATGCGTCAAGAAATGAAAGCAAGTCACATCCAGCCGTGGAGTCAACAATCTGGTCAATGCGTGGCAAGGGAAATGGGTCTTTGGGACAAGCTTTATTGACATCGGTAAAGTCGATACAAATCCTCCATTTCCCGTTTGCCTTGCACACGACTACAGGATTGGCCAACCACGTAGGATGGAGCACTCCTCTGACAAGGCCTGCTGCTTCCAACTTCTTGATCTCTTCTACGATGAATTCTTGGCGCTCCACTGCTTGCTTCCTGACCTTCTGCTTGACGGGCCGCTCATGAGGACAGACGGCAAGATGGTGCTCAATTACTTTCCTGGGAACACCGGGGATGTCGGACGGTTGCCACGCAAACACGTGGACATTCGCCCGCAGGAAAGCAATGAGCGCGCTTTCCTATTTAGGGTCAAGAGTGGCACTGATGGTGAAGGTACCACCAGTGTCGTCCTCCTTGGCGGACACCTTCTTGGTCTCTGGCGGAGCTGCCATTGTCTTCTTACACTTGCCGGTGGAGCTCGATGGTGCGTCCTCGACGGTAGCGCAGCACTCCGAAGAGGTGCGCTTGCCGGAGTGGGCATCAGAACTCTTGCCGAACTTGGTCTTCTTCTTCCCCCCGGGAGCTTCAACGGCAGGTGACTTGCGATCTGTTGCGGCTGCCGCTTCCCGGTAGATCTTGTCGGCGCAGATAAGAGCATCCTTCTTGTCGCCAGGGACAGAGATGACACTTATCGGGCCTGGCATCTTCAGCATGTTGTATGCGTAGTGAGAGACTGCCATGAACTTGGCGAGTGCTGGACGGCCGAGTATCCCATTGTAAGGCAATGGAAAATCGGCAACGTCAAAAGTGACCCTCTCAGTCCTGAAGTTCAAATCGCTGCCAAATGTTACCAGCAACGTGATCTTCCCCTTCGGCTTGCTCCTTCCCGGGTTGATTCCTTGGAATGTGCCGGTCTCTTCAAGCTCGCTATCAGGGACCTGGAGTTTCTGGAGTATAGCGGAGGAGATCAGGTTCAAGCCAGCCCCACCGTCAACTAGCATCTTAGTGACCTTGAGGTTGCGGATAGTTGGTGAAACCAACATCGGCAAGCACCCGACCGCAGTTGTGCGATCAGGGTGGTCCTCAATATCAAAGATGATAGGCGTGCTGGACCATTTCAGAAGCTTGCGTGACTCGACAGGTGGTTCTGCCGCATTGACTTCCCGCACCCACTGCTTGAGTTGGCGGTGTGAAGTATGCAGAGAAGCACCGCCGTCAACGCACAAGACCTCTGTGGTTTTCTGGAACTCCTGCTCACTGGTCTTGACATCATCCATGTCTTCATCGTCGTCGTCATCTTCATCCTTGTCGCGGCTGCGGGGAGGTCTGTCTCCTTGCCGCTGCTTGGCCTTGCCGTGGCGTCCTCCCCGGCCGGTGCGCTTCTTGCCGGATCCTCCAGCACCTCCTTGGGCCTTCTCCCTGTCGCGTCGCTCGTATTCATCCTTTTGCTGCTCGACCTTCTTGCAGCTCTGGAGGTCATGCCCCTTGGTGCGGTGGATCTTGCAGTACTGCTTGTCGGTGTCGTCCTGCTTATCGGCGACCGCCACAGCCTGGCAGTTGGTGCATGCGGCAATCTCCTTGCCGGAGCTACCAGCTTTGGCTTTCTTGGCGCCACCTTCGTTGCCGGACTACTCAATGACTAGCACATCTTTGCCTTTCTTCCTCCTGTTGTTCCGCCGCTGGTTTTTCTTTGCCGGGGCAGCATCCTCGCTATCAGATCCTCCTGCTCCTGTATTCTCTTCGGGGAGTTTTCTCCCTTCCTCAGCACGTGCACACTTGTTGGCCAGGGCATACAGCTCACTGACGTCTCTGATCTTGCACATCGCCATCTCCTCCCGCATCCTGCGGTTACGCACGTTCTAATGGAACGCTCCGATGACCGAGGCAGGGTGGACATCTGGGAGGTTGTGCTGTACACGGCTGAATCTCTGAATGTACTTGCGCAGGGGCTCTCCTTCCTTCTGGGCGAGCAGATGAAGGTCACTCTCTTGGCCATGAGGTTTGTGGCCGCCTGTAAAGGCGCCGACAAACTGATGGCATAGGTCTGCCCAGGAGGATATGGAGTTGTCCGGCAAGTGCATGAGCCAGGACCTGATGTTGGGCTTGAGCACCAGCGGGAAGTAGTTGGCAAGGATCTTGTCGTCCCGCCCCCCGGCAGCTTGCACCGCGATGGTGTAGATGCTGAGGAACTCCGACGGATGCGACTTGTCGTCGTACTTCTCTGGTACGTCTGGCTTGAAATTCTTCTTGCTGGGCCACTGGACTTGCCGGAGCTCACGAGTAAACACAGGGAAACCTACCGCGTACGTCAAGTCGCCTGGTTCCCCTGGCGCATGCATGTCATCAGAGGGCCCAGTGCGCTGGTCCGATTGTCGCCGCGCTTCTCTTCGGCGCTCGATGCGAGTACGAGCGTCTTCTTGCTGTCGTTCGTGAAGAACTTGGCGCTGATCGCGACGAGCTCGTGGATCTGATGACGCGGTGGAGTCACTGTCGAGGTGGATCCGGCGAGTCGGTGATCTTGGTCTTCGGGGCGGAGAGTGCACGGTGGTGGCACCCCCACCGGTCTTGTCGCCACCGGCTCGTGCCTGGCTGACTTGCCGCGGCTGCGATGTACTCGGCTGCCGTGGAGTGTCGCCGTTGGCGAAGCCGATAAGACTCTGAATGGTGGCCCTCCAGTCGTCGATCTTGTCTGCCGTTGGAGGGTAGTCCAAGAGCAGTTGAGCTCGCGCCAAAGCTTCTGCTGAAGTGGTGGGTAGCGGTGGCGAACGGTGTGAGGAGCGGGATATGCTCGGACTTCTAACTATGTTAGAAGGAGCAGTATCCCGTCCAGGCGACCGTGCCTCGCTCGTGCCAGCATGTTGGCGTGCATGCTGGTCTTGAGCACTCCGAGATCCACCAGCTCGATCTTGGTCCAGCAAACGTATGGTACCGTGAGTACCATGACGCTGCCGGTCCCGCGCCTCCTGAGATGGGCGCGGTGCATGTACGGACGCCGAGGTCTTGGAGTGCGCCCGATCGTTGTGGGAGCCGACTACGCCGCCGATGGGCAGCGCAGCCTTGTCCTTGGACTTAGCAGCACCGTGAGCTCCCTCGTCGACGCCCGTTCTTCCACCGGCGTCTACCCCACCAGCCATTTGATCCGGCGGTGGTGGGTTTGGCGCGGACGGAGCAGCCGCCTCCGAAGCCTTCTTCTTCGGCGGCATGTCGATGAAGACGATGAAGATCTAGCTTGTGTGAACGCCGGATCAGGTTCACACAACCTCGACGCCCCCTACCTGGCGCGCCAAAGATGTCGGGGAACGAATCCACGAGCACCTATGGGACCGTCGGACCGAGCCCCTTTCGATTCGGCGAGGGCGAAGATCGCACGAATAGCGGATCGAGGCGAAACACACGAGCAGTTTACCCAGGTTCGGGCCGCACGGATGCATAAAACCCTACTCCTGCTTTGTGGTTTGTATTGAGTTCTTGCTCGGGAGCGCTGAGTGCTATAGTACACACCAGCAGCTAACGAGACCGAGCGTGAGTGTTCTCCTGTCAGGACCCCGATCCTAAGTCACACCGATCTAGCTGTAACACGTCATATCACTTTGCGGCCTCACGCACGGTAACCCCACGGGTGCCACCTTACCTGGCCCGGGACCGTTTGCGCATTTTGGCACACGTATATGACAGTGTCGCTAGCATCCATATGACAGAGAACCCGGGCCGACATGGCTAGTTATAAACCAAAAGTGGCACTAAATTACAGAGACAGGCATCCATGACCCAGCAACGAACGTGTCGGTCATCAACGTATGAACCCAAGTCGTAGCAAGCTACATGGACTTAAAGGAACAACGCGTGACATTTCCCCTAAGGGACAGACACAGGAACGAAGAAGGACACATGCCGGCCAGCCTACGTGTTCCGAGCAGTAGCAAGCTACCAAGGCTCATTGGAATCACTAGGAGGCATTTCCCTGTAAGGTAGGCTACCAAAGGAAAACAACTAGGTGTCGGATCCCACACATACCAAGCATTTCAATCATACACGCAATATGCTCAATATGTGCAAATACAACATTGCATCACAACAGAACTCTATGACTCAAGTACTTTAATTAAAAGGCTCCAAGAGCCATACATAACATATCCATACAGGTAGGGGTCACATGACCCAACACTCAAGTCATACAGTCATACAAGCACAAGCGGAAGCTACATGTCTGAGTACAAACAACTTAGAAAATAAAACAGGCTTGGTGTAGCCTGACTATCTACAAGGCCCTCCACAAGCTCCAGATCTCCGTCTGGGTGTCAAGCTACTCGTCGACGTCAACGTCTATGTAGAACCCATCAGCAGGGGCAGGGTTCTCCTCTGCAACAGTTATTAAGCAAACATGAGTACAAAGGTACTCAGCAAGTCTTACCACAGAACCTATCATACATGCAACATTATCAAAGGGGGTAGTGGGGTTCATAGCAGAATGCCAGCTTTGACCTTGGCTAACCTATACTACAACTCTCCACAGATTGCAAGATGTTATTACGAACACGAGTCCTCTACTCACCACATCAATACACTACCGAGGATCCTCTTCCGTCATCCTACGGAAGGGCCATCCACGGCACTCACACTTGTCTTGAGGCTTTTAGTAGTATCCATTAACTTGTCTATGAACTGTAAGAGTAACCAAGTAGTTCGTACCGCGAACAACGGCTATTCGAATAGTTTGATAACCCTGCAGGGGTGTACTTCTTCGCACACTCTTTCACCACTTATCGCCGTTTACTCGGCGTGTACTCGGCAACCTTCAAGCGGAAGCCCAGCGAGGGTGTCGGCCACGACCTGACTAACTACTCAAGTCTCTCGTCCAGGTTTATTGCCTATTTGGGTTCCATCCGTGGGGAGATCCGGCCGGGGTGTCGCTCACGGCCCCAAACGATGTGTACAGGGTTCCCGAGTTACCAAACGGGCAACCGGTACACCGTGCCACATACCTGTCGCATCACAACCCACCCCGAGGATCAGCGTTGTGCACGACCTCCAGTAAGCTATAAACACCAGAAACTAGTTGCAACTCCTGGACAGAGATCAAGGGTAATTAATAAGCCGAGAGGGTCAATTAAGGATCCCAATGTGTGGTAGTAGCTGTAACTTGAACCACACATACAGATCTCGGGTCCTATGGACGATTCCAATGAAACAACCCACCATGTACTCCTACATGGCCTTTCATCGATACCTTTACCAAGCGTATTCCACACTTCCTCCTCTTTATCGGTATGATCATTTCACTCTGATCCATCACCCAGATGAACCAGACCAGACACAACTCTAAGCATAGTAGGCAAAATAAACAAATAGCATGGTGGATCACACATCACATGGCTCAATCAACTCCTACACATGCTAGTGGGTTTCAACTATTTACTGTGGCAATGACAGGTCATGCAAGGGAATAGGGTTCAACTACCGCAGCAAGTAGCAGTTCACACGCTGTTGCCTTAATGCAGTAAAAGAGAGCAGGAGCGAGAAGATTGGGTTTGTATCGGAATGATCAATGATTGCTTGCCTGACAAGGTAGTTGTCGGGTACTGCTCGTCAACTGGATACACAATAGTATCCTCGGGAGCAGGACCTAACACAGAGAATACCGGCTATACAATCATTAACAAACAAATGCAACAATATGATGCATGTTCATGACATGGCAAGATGCATGTGTGTTGGCTAATGCAACTAAAACCAGAATGGTTTGAACCTATTTGAATCAAAGATTCAAATTGAAGTTCAAATTATTATTTAAATAAGTGCATTATCATGTTTTTGATGTATACAGCAAGTTAACTTGTTCAAACATGCATGAACCCAGTGCCATTGGAAATATTGGATTTTTCTGATCATTTTTCATATATAAATCTTTTCCATCTGAGCTATGGTTGATTTTATATGATTTTTAGAAGTTTTGGTATTTTCTGGAATTTCCTGAATTATTTTTAAACCTAAAATCCCAGAAAAACCTTTACTGCGTCAGCATGACATCATACTGACGTCAGCCAGTCAACAGGGCCAGTCCAAGTCAAACCTGACCAGTGGGACCCACTGGTCAGTGTCATAGTTAACTAATTAACTGATTAGAATTAAATTAACACCTAAACTAGGTTTGACTTGCGGGCAGGGCCCACATGTCAGTGACCCAGGGGGTCAAACCCGTGGTCAAAACAGGTCAATCCCGCCGGTGACGTGACGCCGGCGAGGCAGAACGCGGCGGCGTGCTTCGGAAAACGGCTGTGGGGCACGGCTCGAGCTGTGGTTGGGTGCGTTGGAAAGCCCTTGCTGTTGCGCGTCGGATGGTGGTGGTCGCCGGACCTAGGGTGGCCGGAGACGACGGCAACAAGCTCGACGGCGGCGACCGGCGTCGGGCGTGTGTGGGGAAGCAGCTGCAGGGGCCTAGGCGATGCGTGCGTAGCACCTTTCGCATCTACGTGTTGCGGTGAGTGTGATGGACGGGTGCTAGTGACCAAATGGTCACCGGAGCATCACCGGCGGCGAGCACGGCGGCAGTGCATGCGGGTGAGCTTCGTGCAGTGCGTTCCAGGGAAAAAGAGAGCCAACGGAGAGGGGGAGGATAAAGCTAGGCTCACAGGGGTTGCAGCAAGCGCCGAAGCGAGCTCGGGGGTGGTCGGAGCTGAGCGGGACGGCGAGGGGGATCTCCGCGGCCGGAGTTGGGGAAGAAGAGGTCGGGGGCGTCTCCAGGGCGGGCGAGCGCTCGGGGCTCGGCCTGTTCAAAGCAGTCGAGGATGGCGGAGACGATGGACACCAAGGCGGGGCTCAGGGACGACGGTGGACGCGGCTTCTACCACGGTGCGAGCACGGCGGCGTCGGCCATGGCGCGGGGAGAGCGAGGGAGAGGAACTGGGGGGAGGTGGAGGTGTCTGCGAGGTCGGGGACGACGTGAACGACCGAACCATCCCTCCAGGACGGCGAGGGGATGAAGCAGGGCGGCGGGCAGCTGCGTGGCGCGCGGCGCGGTCGCCGTCGAGCACCTGCTTGCCTGCCTGGCCGAGCCAAGCAGCTCGCTGGAGCGGCAGCTGGGCTGGGCCGGCAGGTGGGCCGGGTGGGGCGCCAGGTAAGCTTTTCTCTCTTTTTTTTCTATTTTCTTTTGTGTTTCATTTCTTTTGCAACTTTGTTTAATTAAATAAAATGCCAGAGCATTTTTATAACTCATAACACTTGTCATACCTACTGTATATAATATGAATAGTAGGAAACATTATAGTTTATGAATATTTGAGCATTTAAAAATATTTTATAACATTTAAATGCCCAAATTCAAATACCATATAATTTAATCTAGAGCCCTTGAGTGTCCTAGAAAATTGTGCACCATTTTTGGCAGAGGTTTAAGACCAAGGCAGAAATGATGAACATTTTTGAAGGGCATTTTGGGTACATTGGAAAATATTTTAGCAAACCCTAGTTGTTAGGAGAGGGGTGCTGGGGTTTCTGTTAATCCCATTTCAAGTTTCTTTGAAAGTAGACATGATGCACACTCTAGTTAGGTCCTAATGCAAGTGCTAGCTAGGGATGTGACAACTCACCCCCACTTAAAAGAATCGCGTCCCGAGATTCGGGTTCCTCCGGAAAGAGGGTGGGGTACTCAAGTCGAAGACGATCCTCCCTTTCCCAAGTAGCTTCACTCTCGGAATGATGTGACCATTGAACCTTGAGAAACTTGATATTGTGGCGTCGAGTGGTGCGCTCAGTTTGATCAAGAATACGAACGGGGTGTTCTCGATATGTGAGATTGTCCTGGAGATCAAGCGTTTCGTGGTCCACTCCGCGGATAGGATCCGAGAAGCAACACCTGAGTTGGGAAACGTGGAAAACATCATGAACTCTGGAGAGGTGCGGAGGTAGTTCCAATTATTAGGCAACTTCTCCTCGTTTGGCGAGAATGCGAAAAGGACCGATGAAACGAGGGGCCAATTTGCCTTTGATACCGAAGCGATGGGTTCCCTTAAGAGGAGTAACCCGAAGGTAAGCCTTATCGCCGACTTCAAAAGTCACAGCCTTATGATTACTATCATATTGGCTCTTTTGGCGAGACTGGGCTGTTTTCAATCTCTCACGAACGATGCAAACTTGCTCTTCTGCTTCCTGGATCATATCTGGGCCAAAGAATTGTCTTTCCCCTATTTCTGACCAGTTAAGAGGTGTTCGACACCTTCATCCATATAGAACTTCCAAGGGAGCTTTGCCCAAGCTGGCTTGATAACTATTGTTATAAGCGAATTCGGCAAATGGAAGACACTTTTCCCATTCCATACCGAAAGAGATGACAGAGGCTCGAAGCATGTCTTCCAGAATTTGATTGACTCGTTCCACTTGACCACTTGACTGCGGATGGAAGGCAGTACTGAAAGAGAGATGAGTTCCCATAGCATTCTGGAAACTTTCCCAAAATCGTGAAGTGAAAAGAATTCCACGGTCTGAGTTAATCTCCAACGGTACACCATGAAGTGATACTATTCGAGAGACATACAAATCTGCTAGCTGGCTAGCGGTAATACTCTCGCGAACAGGCAGGAAATGAGCTACTTTAGAGAGGTGGTCGATAACGACGAAGATAGCATTATTCCCTTTCCTGGACCTGGGAAACCCGGTGATGAAGTCCATACCGAATTTATCCCATTTCCATTCAGGAATAGCTAAAGGTTGAAGGGTGCCAGCAGGCCGTTGATGCTCTGCTTTGACTCGACGACAAACGTCGCAGTTAGCAATGAATTGAGCGATTTCTCTCTTCATCCTAGTCCACCAGAATCTTTGACGTAGGTCTTGATACATTTTGGTACTACCGGGATGAATCGTGAGAGGAGATTCATGAGCCTCCTTAAGAATCATTTGTCGTAGTTGTGGTTTCTTGGGTACCACCAAGCGGTTCTCGAAGTACACTACACCTCGATCATCCATAGAGAAACTTCTGGCAACTCCGCTAGTAATGTTCTCCTTGATCCGAGATATGCCTTTATCATACCGCTGGGCAACTATGATTTGATCCATAAGGGTAGGTTTCGCCACCAAGGTGGAAAGGAATCCTCGAGGAACAATGTGAAGGTTAAGCTTACGAAATTCCTCGTGGAGAAGTGGTTGACCTTGTTGTAACATTAAATTGTTACAATATGACTTACGACTTAGTGCATCAGCCATGACATTGGCCTTTCCAGGGGTGTAAGTGATTCCTAAGTCGTAGTCGGTGAGCAACTCAACCCAACGTCTTTGCCTGAGATTCAAATCCGGTTGGGTGAAGATATACTTCAAACTTTGATGATCAGTGAAGATTTCACAGCGATTACCAAGAAGGTAATGTCGCCATGTTTTGAGTGCATGGACTACAGCTGCAAGCTCTAGATCATGAGTAGGATAGTTATCCTCGTGTGGACGCAACTGTCGAGATGAGTATGCAATCACTTGACGATCTTGCATGAGAATGCAACCTAGTCCTTGTCGCGAGGCATTGCAATAGATTATAAAATCCTTGGAAAAGTCTGGTGGTACCAGTACAGGTGCAGATGTCAGGCGTCTTTTCAGTTCCTGAAAACTGGACTCGCACTGTGGGGTCCACTCAAACTTTTTATCTTTCTTGAGGAGTTCGGTTAGAGGTTTAGCAACCTTGGAGAAGTTCTCGACGAAACGTCGGCAATAGCTCGCTAAGCCAAGAAAACTCCTAACTTGCTTGACCGATTCAGGGGGAGTCCAATCAAGTACGGCTTGAACTCGCTCGGGATTGACAGCAATACCCTTGCCAGAGATCACATGACCTAGATAGGTTACTTCTGGCAACCAAAATTCACATTTAGAGAATTTGGCATAAAGGCGGTGCTCTCGAAGTTTCGTCAATACCAGCCTTAAATGCTCGGCATGATCTTCCTTGTTCTTGGAATAGATGAGTATATCATCGAGGTATACCACGACGAATTTATCCAAATACTCCATGAATATAGAATTCATTAACCGAGAAAAGGTAGCTGGGGCATTGGTTAATCCGAAGGACATGACGGTGTACTCATATTGGCCATAACGAGTAACGAAAGCCGTTTTAGGAATGTCCCCGTTCTTGATTTTGATTTGATGGTAGCCCAACCTCAAATCCATCTTAGAGAAGACTGAGGATCCAGCGAGCTGATCATACAGGTCGTTCATCCTGGGGAGCGGATACTTATTCTTTATGGTGACCAGATTAACAGGTCGGTAATCTACAAACATCCGCTCCGTTCCATCCTTCTTCTTGACGAAGAGGACGGGGCAAGCCCAAGGGGAAGAACTAGGACGGATGAAACCTTTTTGCAAGGACTCATCGAGTTGTTTCTTTAGCTCAGCTAATTCTAGTGGTGCCATCTTATAAGGTCTCCTAGAGATCGGGACAGTTCCAGGAATAAGATCTATCACAAACTCGACATCTCTGTCAGGTGGAATTCCTGGCAGTTCTTCTGGAAAAACATCCGGAAAGTCACGGACTACCGGGATATCTTCGAGTTCTGGTAGAGGGCTGGCATTAAGAGAGTAGAGCTGACGCTCAGCCATTCGGGTCAAGACATTAACTATCTTGCCGGATGGATGTGTAAGTTGAACAGTCCTAGTATAGCAATCAATTTTGGCGTAGTGGGTTGTCATCCAATCCATACCCAAAATGATGTTTATGTCCGAGGACTTGAGAGCGATTAAAGATGCTAGGAAAACAAGTCTATCGACAAGGATTTCATTTCCATGGCTTACCCTAGAGGTTTGCCACTTTGAACCAGGAGTTTGAATAACCATGGAAGTAGGCATGTCACAAAAAGTCATGTTGTGCAATCGAGCATAGCTCTCAGATATGAACGAATGGGATGCTCCAGTATCAAAAAGAAGAGATGCCGGATGGCAGTTTACGAGGAGCGTACCAAGGACGATGTTAGGATCCTCATAGGCTTCCTCAGCAGAGACATAGTTGACATGACCACGTGAAGTGGGGATTGGCTTGACATAATTCACCTTGCCGGTTGGTTTACCACGGCCAACGGGTTTTCCTGGCTGGTTCTGAGGACACTCACGCATGTAGTGCCCCGGTTCTCCACACTTAAAACATGTCACAGTGGTGGTGCGTGGAGCAAAGTTGGAAGGTGGACCTCCATAGGTCTTGGCAGGTGCAAACTGTTGAGTTGGGCGAGGCGCCTCATAGGATGGCCTCGGTGTGTACTTGGGTGGCAGAGCAGTGTTAGGAACCCACACACGACGCTTGTGAGAGCCAGAGCCGGATGAGGAACCAAAGTCTCGAGTATGCTTGCGGGTGGCCTCGAAGTCGGTCTGGCCTGTCTCAGCACTGATAGCCTTGTTAACCAACTTCTGGAAGGAAGTGCACTCGTGCAGACGTAGATCTCGACGGAGTTCAGGGCTGAGTCCCTTGCGGAACCTCGCCTGCTTCTTAGCATCGGTGGATACTTCCTCAGGTGCATAGCGTGCCAGATTACCAAACTCACGACTATAGCCATCCACAGTTAAACGGCCCTGGGTGAAATTGCAGAATTCCTCCCGCTTGCGATCCATGAGACCTTCCGGAATGTGATGTTCACGGAATGCCTCACTGAACTCAACCCAGGTAGTGACTTGGCCAGCAGGACGCATAGCTTCAAAGTTTTCCCACCAAAGACTGGCAGGGCCCTCAAGATGGTAGGCGGCGTAGATAACCTTGTCAGCTTCGGCCACACGGGCAGAGTGTAGCTTGTGGGTGATACTACGTAGCCAGTCATCAGCATCCAGAGGTTCAGTGGAGTGATGGAACTTTGGTGGACACATCTTGGTAAAATCGTGGATTGACACCACGTCATTCCTCTGACGGAACCCAGTGTTCTGCTCTATGCGTTCCAGCAGACGGTTGGTCTCTCTCTTGTTCCGTTCTGCTTCAAGCATAACTTCCGCCAAAGAGGGTGGCTGGGGCAGATTCCCATCTCTAGCCCCACTAGCCTCACCCTGCTCCTGAGCAGCAGGAGTGTTGCGAGTGTTGACCATCCTAGGAAAACAAAACAATGGTTTAGACAAGGATGGCAAAATTTAACATAGAAGTGCAGAATGTAATGGATGACACGGAATGCAAAAATGTTCATCCGTACGACATGGTAATATAGGAACTGCTATATATACACCAGTGGTCATACACACCATACAAAGTTTAGTACAAGCCAAGGCTAAAGTACAACTGCGGTGAAAGATGATACATCCCATCAGAGGCATTCCAAGCTCCTATACATTATTTAACAACACCTCCGGAACTCAGTACACACTAAGTCATATTCCAAAAGACGCGCAGGACTGTGGAAATACAACTACTACAACCACTGCCTAGCTCAGACATTCGCATAGTAATCCTCGTAAAGATTACCACCGTAGCCTGGAAGTGGAACAGACGGATCTTGGAACTCGCGAGCACTCGAAGGCTGAGGACCATAAGGACATGGATGTGGTCTCGGTCCCGATGCTGGTGGTAACCGACGCCCACGTGGAGGTGTAATACCCCCAACGTCACGCCAATCCATGCGATCAGGCAGACGAGTCCGCACGGGGTACAAATCCCGCATGTCCAGATATCCGGCGTGCACAGCAGGTGCAAGCCGTGTCAGTGTAGTCTAGTGGGCGGCTCGAGTGTTATACAGCTCCATTCGGAGGGCACGGACCTCACGGTCCCTATCCTCCAACATCTGAACAGTAGTCTGAAGCAGTGGCTCTTCATGAGCAGCATCAGTATACAGACCAGTGTAGTAGCCTTCCTCTCCAGGAAGTGAGGCTGGCATGTAACAGAACTCAGTGTTCAGCAACAGGGCATGCCTAGCACGGAGAATGGTCATCATCGAATAAGCGGCATCCTGCACTGCCATCTCGATGGTAATCCCGAGTCCATAAGACCAATGGATGGGATCATTAGCTCCGGGATATGAGGGATATATCCGGACTGTGCAGAAATACTGACTCTAATTGAAATCTCGATACTGTTCCTCCACGGCGTATTCAGGATACCAGCGATAACCGGTCTCAGTCATCACACAGACTAGCATGGCCGTGTGACCGGGCACATTAATGCACCGAGTCAAACGAACCACTTGGTGAGGGATGCGGCCAGACATCTGAAACACGAAGTAATGCAAAGGCATTAGTGTTTCTGGAAGAAATCGGGCAGCATAACAACTGTAAATGCTCAAACAAAGATTTGAGACATCATACAAATGATAGCATAGCCACTCAACAATTCCATATCAAGGTTCCGGTTCAACAATCATCATACTCAAAAGGATAGAACTGAACTGAGGCTTGAAACCAACAATCCTAAGAGTCTACGGATTAGTAACACGTGAACCTAGTAAGGATAAGAGGCCTAGTCCTAAATCCCCGTAGAAAGAATAGACTGACTCAGATCAGAAGGCATAAGGTAAAGGAGTAAAAGAGCCTTACGTTCCCTTCCACAATCAATTCCCCTACATATAACTAAGAATTTTTCTAGACTCAACATCGACCAGTTTGGCTTGAGAAACCTACAGGCAGTCCAGCTCTGATGCCAACGCTGTGAGGACCCTCATATCACTTTGCGGCCTCACGCACGGTAACCCCACGGGTGCCACCTTACCTGGCCCGGGACTGTTTGCGCATTTTGGCACACGTATATGACAGTGTCGACAGAGAACCCGGGCCGACATGGCTAGTTATAAACCAAAAGTGGCACTAAATTACAGAGACAGGCATCCATGACCCAGCAACGAACGTGTCGGTCATCAACGTATGAACCCAAGTCGTAGCAAGCTACATGGACTTAAAGGAACAACGCGTGACATTTCCCCTAAGGGACAGACACAGGAACGAAGAAGGACACATGCCGGCCAGCCTACGTGTTCCGAGCAGTAGCAAGCTACCAAGGCTCATTGGAATCACTAGGAGGCATTTCCCTGTAAGGTAGGCTACCAATGGAAAACAACTAGGTGTCGGATCCCACACATACCAAGCATTTCAATCATACACGCAATATGCTCAATATGTGCAAATACAACATTGCATCACAACAGAACTCTATGACTCAAGTACTTTAATTAAAAGGCTCCAAGAGCCATACATAACATATCCATACAGGTAGGGGTCACATGACCCAACACTCAAGTCATACAGTCATACAAGCACAAGCGGAAGCTACATGTCTGAGTACAAACAACTTAGAAAATAAAATAGGCTTGGTGTAGCCTGACTATCTACAAGGCCCTCCACAAGCTCCAGATCTCCGTCTGGGTGCCAAGCTACTCGTCGACGTCAACGTCTATGTAGAACCCATCAGCAGGGGCAGGGTTCTCCTCTGCAACAGTTATTAAGCAAACATGAGTACAAAGGTACTCAGCAAGTCTTACCACAGAACCTATCATACATGCAACATTATCAAAGGGGGTAGTGGGGTTCATAGCAGAATGCCAGCTTTGACCTTGGCTAACCTATACTACAACTGTCCACAGATTGCAAGATGTTATTACGAACACGAGTCCTCTACTCACCACATCAATACACTACCGAGGATCCTCTTCCGTCATCCTACGGAAGGGCCATCCACGGCACTCACACTTGTCTTGAGGCTTTTAGTAGTATCCATTAACTTGTCTATGAACTGTAAGAGTAACCAAGTAGTTCGTACCACGAACAACGGCTATTCGAATAGTTTGATAACCCTGCAGGGGTGTACTTCTTCGCACACGCTTTCACCACTTATCGCCGTTTACTCGGCGTGTACTCAGCAACCTTCAAGCGGAAGCCCAGCGAGGGTGTCGGCCACGACCTGACTAACTACTCAAGTCTCTCGTCCAGGTTTATCGCCTATTTGGGTTCCATCCGTGGGGAGCTCCGGCCGGGGTGTCGCTCACGGCCCCAAACGATGTGTACAGGGTTCCCGAGTTACCAAACGGGCAACCGGTACACCGTGCCACGTACCTGTTGCATCACAACCCACCTCGAGGGTCAGCGTTGTGCACGACCTCCAGTAAGCTATAAACACCAGAAACTAGTTGCAACTCCTGGACAGAGATCATGGGTATATAATAAGCCGAGAGGGTCAATTAAGGATCCCAATGTGTGGTAGTAGCTGTAACTTGAACCACACATACAGATCTCGGGTCCTATCGACGATTCCAATGAAACAACCCACCATGTACTCCTACATGGCCTTTCATCGATACCTTTACCAAGCGTATTCCACACTTCCTCCTCTTTATCGGTATGATCATTTCACTCTGATCCATCACCCAGATGAACCAGACCAGACACAACTCTAAGCATAGCAGGCAACATAAACAAATAGCATGGTGGATCACACATCACATGGCTCAATCAACTCCTACACATGCTAGTGGGTTTCAACTATTTACTGTGGCAATGACAGGTCATGCAAGGGAATAGGGTTCAACTACCGCAGCAAGTAGCAGTTCACACGATGTTGCCTTAATGCAGTAAAAGAGAGCAGGAGCGAGAAGATTGGGTTTGTATCGGAATTATCAATGATTGCTTGCCTGACAAGGTAGTTGTCGAGTACTGCTCGTCAACTGGATACGCAGCAGTATCCTCGGGAGCAGGACCTAACATAGAGAATACCGGCGATACAATCATTAACAAACAAATGCAACAATATGATGCATGTTCATGACATGGCAAGATGCATGTGTGTTGGCTAATGCAACTAAAACCATAATGGTTTGAACCTATTTGAATCAAAGATTCAAATTGAAGTTCAAACTATTATTTAAATAAGTGCATTATCATGTTTTTGATGTATACAGCAAGTTAACTTGTTCAAACATGCATGAAACCAGTGCCATTGGAAAGATTGGATTTTTCTGATCATTTTTCATATATAAATCTTCTCCATCTGAGCTATGGTTAATTTTATATGATTTTTAGAAGTTTTGGTATTTTCTGGTATTTTCTGGAATTTCCTGAATTATTTTTAAACCTAGAATCCCAGAAAAACCTTTACTGCGTCAGCATGACATCATGCTGACGTCAGCCAGTCAACAGGGCCAGTCCAAGTCAAACCTGACCAGTGGGACCCACTGGTCAGTGTCACAGTTAACTAATTAACTGATTAGAATTAAATTAACACCTAAACTAGGTTTGACTTGCGGGCAGGGCCCACATGTCAGTGACCCAGGGGGTCAAACCCGTGGTCAAAACAGGTCAATCCCGCCGGCGACGTGACGCCGGCGAGGCAGAACGCGGCGGCGTGCTTCGGAAAACGGCTGTGGGGCACGGCATGAGCTGCGGTTGGGTGCGTTGGAAAGCCCTTGTTGTTGCGCGTCGGATGGTGGTGGTCGCCGGACCTGGGGTGGCCGGAGACGACGGCAACAAGCTCGACGGTGGCGACCGGCGTCGGGCGTGTGTGGGGAAGCAGCTGCAGGGGCCTAGGCGATGCGTGCGTAGCACCTTTCGCATCTACGTGTTGCGGTGAGTGTGATGGACGGGTGCGAGTGACCAAATGGTCACCGGAGCATCACCGGCGGCGAGCTTGGCGGCGGTGCGTGCGGGTGAGCTTCGTGCAGTGTGTTCCAGGGAAAAAGAGAGCCAACAGAGAGGGGGAGGATGAAGCTAGGCTCACAGGGGTTGCAGCAAGCACCGAAGCGAGCTCGGGGGTGGTCGGAGCTGAGCGGGACGACGAGGGGGATCTCCGCGGCCGAAGTTGGGGAAGAAGAGGTCGGGGGCGTCTTCAGGGCGGGCGAGCGCTCGGGGCTCGGCCTGTTCGAAGCAGTCGAGGATGGCGGAGACGATGGACACCAAGGCGGGGCTCTGGGACGACGGTGGACGCGGCTCCTACGACGGTGCGAGCACGGCGGCGTCGGCCATGGCGTGGGGAGAGCGAGGGAGAGGAACTGGGGGGGAGGTGGAGGTGTCTGCGAGGTTGGGGACGACGTGAACGACCGAACCATCCCTCCAGGACGGCGAGGGGATGAAGCAGGGCGGCGGGCAGCTGCGTGGCGTGCGGTGCGGTCGCCGTCGAGCACCTGCCTGCCTGCCTGGCCGAGCCACGCAGCTCGCTGGAGCGGCAGCTGGGCTGGGCCGACAGGTGGGCCGGGTGGGGCGCCAGGTAAGCTTTTCTCTCTCCTTTTTTTTTCTATTTTCTTTTCTGTTTCATTTCTTTTGCAACTTTGTTTAATTAAATAAAATGCCAGAGCATTTTTATAACTCATAACACTTGTCATACCTACTGTATATAATATGAACAGTAGGAAACATTATAGTTTATGAATATTTGAGCATTTAAAAATATTTTATAACATTTAAATGCCCAAATTCAAATACCATATGATTTAATCCAGAGCCCTTTAGTGTCCTAGAAAATTGTGCACCATTTTTGGCAGAGGTTTAAGACCAAGGCAGAAATGATGAACATTTTTTAAGGGCATTTTGGGTACATTGGAAAATATTTTAGCAAACCCTAGTTGTTAGGAGAGGGGTGCTGGGGTTTCTGTTAATCCCATTTCAAGTTTCTTTGAAAGTAGACATGATGCACACTCTAGTTAGGTCCTAATGCAAGTGCTAGCTAGGGATGTGACAACTCCTCCGCGCCAAAGATGTCGGGGAACGAATCCACGAGCACCTATGGGA
Organism: Secale cereale; assembly: GCA_902687465.1. Classification (NCBI taxonomy): domain Eukaryota; kingdom Viridiplantae; phylum Streptophyta; class Magnoliopsida; order Poales; family Poaceae; genus Secale; species Secale cereale. The sequence continues at coordinate 879,289,512 of LR738711.1, read as the reverse complement.
CTGGCGGACCGAGCCCCTTTCGGTTCGGCGGGGGCGAAGATCGCATGAAGAGCGGATCGAGGCGAAACACACGAGCAGTTTACCCTGGTTCGGGCCGCACGGATGCGTAAAACCCTACTCCTGCTTTGTGGTTTGTATTGAGTTCTTGCTCGGGAGCGCTGAGTGCTACAGTACACAACAGCAGCTAACGAGACCGAGCATGAGTGTTCTCCTCCCCCCCATCTATGTTGCGCATGGGCCTCCTTTTATATGCTCAAGGGGTCACCGACAGGTGGTAACGTAGACAAGGGTAAAAATGGAAAGGTGTTGCGGTTGGTACAACTACCTGTTACAGTGTATCATACCTAACTCTGACGGCATGGGACAAGGGCATTGAATGCCCATCTGCGTCGCCCAAATAGGCAAAAGGGACCGTCAGGGACGCCACCGCTTGCCATGATGGCAATCTTGTCAGCACCGCTTGCCACCGCGCACCACTGGCTGCACAGCCTCCCGCCACGTACGCCTGGAAGGGTCCTAGAGCGACACGTTGGTGGATGTGCTGGAGCGCAGGTACAGAGTGGTAGCTTGCCGCGGCAAGCGCCTTGCCGCGGTCGTTGTCTTGCCGCGTCCGGGAGCTCGTCGCCCACCGGGCCTTGCCGGGACGCGTGGCGCGTCGCGGCAAGTTCCATGAAATGCCTTGGTTGGCCTTCCCGGCAAGCTCCTCTTTCCGGGGTCTTAGCTCCTTGGCTTCAATACTTTGTTCTTGAATGGCTCCAAAGGAACCACGGAGGACCTGGCGGTCACCCGGCAAGCCTTGTCGCGGGATGCTGCGACTGCCCGTGCACAAGTTTGGGATACTAGGGTACCCCTACTCTAGTACACCGTTAGCTTCTAGAGGCAGGTATAATTTATCCAGTAGCTGATAGTCAATGGGTAAGTCTTGTCCACTGTGTCCCTAAGAAAGGAGGTATTACTATTGTTCCTAATGATAAAGATGAATTGATCCCGCAAAGAATTGTTACAGGTTATAGGATGGTAATTGATTTCCGCAAATTAAATGAAGCTACTAAGAAAGATCATTACCCTTTACCTTTTATTGACCAAATGCTGGAATGATTATCCAAACATACTCATTTTTGCTTTCTAGATGGCTATTCTGGTTTCTCTCAAATAACCGTGTCAAAAGAGGATCAAGAAAAGACCACTTTTACTTGTCCCTTCGGTTCCTTTGCTTATAGACGCATGCCTTTTGGTTTATGTAATGGTCCTGCTACCTTCCAAAGATGCATGATGGCTATATTCTCTGGTTTTTTGTCAAAAGATTGTTGAGGTTTTCATGGATGATTTTTCTGTTTATGGAACTTCTTTTGATGATTGCTTAAGCAACCTTGATCGAGTTTTACAGAGATGTGAAGAAACTAACCTTGTCTTAAATTGGGAAAAGTGCCACTTTATGGTCAATGAAGGTATTGTCTTGGGGCATACAATTTTTGAAAAAGGTATTGAAGTTGATAAAGCCAAAGTTGATGCTATCAAAAAGATGCCGTGTCCCAAGGACATCAAAGGTATAATAAGTTTCCTTGGTCATGCCGGGTTTTATAGGAGGTTCATTAAGGACTTCTCAATGAAGGAAATATGCCCTAGAGGCAATAATAAAGTTGTTATTTATATTTCCTTATATCATGATAAATGTTTATTATTCATGCTAGAATTGTATTAACCGGAAACTTAGTACATGTGTGAATACATAGACAAAACAGAGTGTCCCTAGTATGCCTCTACTAGACTAGCTCATTGATCAAAGATGGTTATGTTTGCTAACCATAGACATGAGTTGTCATTTGATCAACGGGATCACATCATTAGGAGAATGATGTGATGGACAAGACCCATCCGTTAGCATAGCACTATGATCGTTTAGTTTTACTGCTATTGCTTTCTTCATGACTTATACATGTTCCTATGACTATGAGATTATGCAACTCCCGAATACCGTAGGAACACCTTGTGTGCTATCAAACGTCACAACGTAACTGGGTGATCATAAAGATGCTCTACAGGTGTCTCCGAAAGTATTCGTGGTGTTGGCATAGATCAAGATTAGGATTTGTCACTCCGAGTGTTGGAGAGGTATCTCTGGGCCCTCTCGGTAACACACATCACAATAAGCCTTGCAAGCAAAAGACTAATAAGTTAGTCACGAGATGATGTGTTACGGAACGAGTAAAGAGACTTGCCGGTAACGAGATTGAACTAGGTATGGAGATACCGACGATCGAATCTCGGGCAAGTAACATACCGATGACAAAAGGAACAACGTATGTTGTTATGCGGTTTGACCGATAAAGATCTTCGTAGAATATGTAGGAACCAATATGAGCATCCAGGTTCCGCTATTGGTTATTGACCGGAGATGAGTCTCGGTCATGTCTACATAGTTCTCGAACCCGTAGGGTCCGCACGCTTAACGTTTGATGACGATCAATATTATGAGTTTATGAGTTTTGATGTACCGAAGGTAGTTCGGAGTCCCGGATGAGATCACGGACATGACGATGAGTCTTGGAATGTCCGAGACATAAAGATTGATATATTGGACGACTATATTCGGACAGCGGAAGTGTTCCGGAAAAGTTTCAGATTTAACTGGGTTGCCGGAGGGGGTTACCGGAACCCCCCACGAGGGGGGATGGTCCATAGTGGGCCTTGAAGGAAAGGAGAGAGGCAGCCCATAGAGGCTGGCCGGCGCCCCACCAGGGGATCCTAGTTGGAGTAGGATTGGGGGGCGCCACCTCTCCCTCTTTTCCTTTCCCTCTCTTCCTTCTTGGTGGACTCCTACTAGGAATAGGATTGCAATCCTATTCCTAGTAGGATTGCCCTAGCCACACCATAGGAGGCCGGCCAGCCCTCCTCCCTTGCTCCTTTATATACGGGGGCAGGGGGGCACCCAAAGACACACAAGTTGAATTGTTCCAGCCGTGTGCGGTGCCCCCCTCCACAGAAACACACCTCGGTCATACCGTTGCAGTGCTTAGGCGAAGCCCTGCGCCGGTAAATACATCATATCCGTCACCACGCCGTCGTGCTGACGAAACTCTCCCGTGAAGCTCTACTGGATCAAGAGCTCGTGGGACGTCATCAAGCTGAACGTGTGCTGAACGCGGAGGTGCCGTACGTTCGGTGCTTGATCGGTTGAATCGCGAAGAAGTTCGACTACATCAACCGCGTCACTTGACGCTTCCGCTTCCGGTCTACGAGGGTACGTAGACACACTCTTCCCTCTCGTTGCTATGCATCTGGTAGATAGATCTTGCGTGATCGTAGGAAAATTTTAAAATACTACGTTCCCCAACAGTGGTATCAGAGCCAGGTCTATGCGTAGATGATATGCACGAGTAGAACACAATGAGTTGTGGGCGATACTAGTCATACTGCTTACCAGCATGTCATACTTTGCTTCGGCGGTATTGTGAGATGAAGCGGCCCGGACCGACATTACGCGTACGCTTACGCGAGACTGGTTTCACCGTTACGAGCACTCGTTGCTTAAAGGTGACTGGCGGGTGTCTGTCTCTCTCACTTTAGCTGAATCAAGTGTGGCTACGCCCGGTCCTTGTGAAGGTTAAAACAGCACATACTTGACGAAACATCGTTGTGGTTTTGTATGCGTAGGTAAGAACAGTTCTTGCTAAGCCCTTAGCAGCCACGTAAAACTTGCAACAACAAAGTAGAGGACGTCTAACTTGTTTTTGCAGGGCATGTTGTGATGTGATATGGTCAAGACATGATGAGTTATACGGTTTTTGTATGAGATGATCATGTTTTGTAATGTTATCGGCAACTGGCAGGAGCCATATGGTTGTCGCTTTATTGTATGAAATGCAATCGCCATGTAATTGCTTTACTTTATCACTAAGCGGTAGCGATAGTCGTAGAAGCAATTGTTGGCAAGACGACAACGATGCTACGATGGAGATCAAGGTGTCGCGCCGGTGACGAAGGTGATCATGACGGTGCTTTGGAGATGGAGATCAAAAGCACAAGATGATGATGGCCATATCATGTCACATATTTTGATTGCATGTGATGTTTGTCTTATTATGCTTCTTATTTTGCTTAGAACGACGGTAGCATTATAAGATGATCCCTTACTAAATTTCAAGGTATAAGTGTTCTCCCTGAGTATGCACCGTTGCGAAAGTTCGTCGTGCCGAGACACCACGTGATGATCGGGTGTGATAAGCTCTACGTTCAAATACAACGGGTGTAAGCCAGTTTTGCATACGCAGAATACTCGGGTTAAACTTGACGAGCCTAGCATATGCAGATATGGCCTCGGAACACTGGAGACCGAAAGGTCGAGCGTGAATCATATAGTAGATATGATCAACATAAGATGTTCACCATTGAAACTACTCCATCTCACGTGATGATCGGACATGGTTTAGTTGATTTGGATCACGTGATCATTTAGATGACCGGAGGGATGTCTATCTAAGTGGGAGTTCTTAAGTAATATGATTAATTGAACTTTAATTTATCATGAACTTAGTCCTGGTAGTATTAGCATATCTATGTTGTAGATCAATAGCTCGCGATGTTGCTCCACGTTTATTTTGTATATGTTCCTAGAGAAAACCAAGTTGAAAGATGTTAGTAGCAATGATGCGGAATTGTTCCGTGATCTGAGGATTATCCTCATTGCTGCACAGAAGAATTATGTCCTTGATGCACCGCTAGGTGACAGACCTATTGCAGTAGCAGATGTAGACGTTATGAACGTTTTGACAAAAGCTCGATAGGATGACTACTTGATAGTTTAGTGCACCATACTTTACGGCTTATAACCGGGACTTCAAAAACGTTTTGAAACGCCACGGAGCATATGAGATGTTCCTAGAGTTGAAATTAGTATTTCATACTCATGCCCGTGTCGACAGGTATAAGACCTCTGACAGTACTTTGCCTACAAGATGGAGGAGAATAGCTCAACCAGTGAGCATGTGCTCAGATTGTCTGGGTAGTACAATTGCTTGAATCAAGTGGGAGTTAATCTTCCAGATAAGATAGTAATTGACAAAGTTCTCTAGACACTATCACCAAGTTAGTAGAACGTGATGAACTATAATATGCAACGGATGACGAAAGTAATTCCCGAGCTCTTCACGATGCTGAAATCGGCGAAGGTAGAAATCAAGAAAGAGCATCAAGTGTTGATGGTTAACCAGACCACTTGTTTCAAGTAAAGGGCAAAGGGATAGAAGGGGAACTTCAAGAAGAATGACAAGCAAGTTGTCACTCCCGTGAAGAAACCCAAAGCTAAACTCAAGCCTGAAACTAAGTGCTTCTACTACAAAGGAAATGGTCACTAGAAGTGGAACTGCCCTAGATATTTGGCGGATAAGAAGGATGGCAAAGTGAACAAAGGTATATTTGATATACAGATTATTGATGTGTATTTTACTAGTGTTCATAGCAACCCCTCGGCATTTGATATTGGTTCAGTTGCTAAAGAGTAGTAACTCGAAATGGGAGTTGCATAATGAACAGAAACTAGTTAAAGGATGAAGTGACGATGTGTATTGGAAGTAGTTCCAAGATTGATATGATCATCATCGCACACTCCCTATACTTTTGGGATTAGTATTGAACCTAAATAAGTGTTATTTGGTGTTTGTGTTGAGCATGAATATGATTTGATCATGTTTATTGCAATACGGTTATTCATGTAAGTTAGAGAATAATTGTTGTTTTGTTTACATGAATAAAACCTTCTATGGTCATACACCCAATGAAAATGGTTTGTTGGATCTCGATCGTGTGATACACATATTCATAATATTGAAGCCAAAAGATGCAAGGTTAATAATGATAGTGCAACTTATTTGTGGCACTGCCGTTTAGGTCATATTGGTGTAAAGCGCATGAAGAAACTCCATAGTGATGGACTTTTTGAATCACTTGATTATGAATCACTTGGTGCTTGCGAACCATGCCTCATGGGCAAGATGACTAAACCTCCGTTCTCCGGAACCGTGGAGCGAGCAACAGAGTTGTTGGAAATCATACATACTGATGTATGCGGACCAATGAGTGTTGAAGCTCGCGGCAGGTATCGTTATTTTCTGACCTTCACTGATGATTTGAGCAGATATGGGTATATCTACTTAATGAAGCACAAGTCTGAAACATTTGAAAAGTTCAAAGAATTTCAGAGTGAAGTGGAGAATCATCGTAACAAGAAAATAAGAGTTTCTACGATATGATCGTAGAGGTAAAATATTTGAGTTAGCGGGTTTGGCCTTCAATAAAAACAATGTGAAATAGTTTCACTACTCACGCCACCTAGAACACCACAGTGTAATGGTGTGTCCGAACGTCATAACCGTACTTTATTAGATATGGTGCGATCGATGATGTCTCTTACCGTTCTACCACTATTGCTTTTGGGGTTATGCATTAGAGACAGCTACATTCACGTTAAATAGGGCACCATCTAAATTCATGGAGATGACACCGTATGAACTGTGGTTTGACGAGAAACCTAAGCTGTCATTTCTTTAAGTTTGGGACTGCGATGCTTATGTGAAAAAGTTTCAACATGATAAGCTCGAACCCAATTCGGAGAAGTAAATCTTCATAGGATACCCAAAAAGAAACTGTTGGGTACACCTTCTATCACAGATCCTAAGGCAAGGTCTTTGTTGCTAAGAGTGGATCCTTTCTAGAGAAGGAGTTTCTCTCGAAAGAAGTGAGTGGGAGGAAAGTAGAACTTGATGAGGTAATTGTACCTTCTCCCGAATTGGAAGGTAGTACATCACAGCAACTCGTTCCAGTGATTCCTACACCAATTAGTGAGGAAGCTAATGATGATGATCATGAAACTTCAGATCAAGTTTCTGCTGAACTTCGTAGATCAACCAGAGTTCGTTCCGCACCAGAGTGGTACGGCAACCCAGTTCTGGAAGTCATGTTACTAGACCATGATGAACCTACGAACTATGAGGAAGCGATGATGAGCCCAGATTCCGCAAAATGGCTTGAGACCATGAAATCTGACATGGGATCCATGTATTAGAACAAAGTATGGACTTTGGTTGACTTGCCCGATGATCGGCAAGCCATCGAAAATAAATGGATCTTCAAGAGGAAGACCGACACAAACGGTAATGTTACTGTTTACAAAGCTCGACTTGTTGCGAAAGGGTTTCGACAAGTTCAAGGAGTTGTCTACGATGAGACTTTCTCACCCGTAGCGATGCTTAAGTCTGTCCGAATCATGTTAGTAATTGCCGCATTTTAAGAAATCTGGCAAATGGATAACAAAACTGCATTCTTTAATGGATTTATTAAAGAAGACTTCTATATGATGCAACCAGAAGGTTTTGTCAATCCTAAAGGTGCTAACAAAATGTGCAAGCTCCAGCGATCCATCTATGGACTGGTGCAAGCATCTCGGAGTTGGAATATACGCTTTGATAAGTTGATCAAAGCATATAGATTTATACGGACTTGCGGTGAAGCCTGTATTTACAAGAAGTGAGTGGGAGCACTACAACCTTTCTGATAAGTATATGTGAATGACATATTGTCGATCGGAAATGATGTAGAATTTTCTGGAAAGCATAAAGGAGTGTTTGAAAGGAGTTTTTTCAAAGAAAGACCTTGGTGAAGCTGCTTACGTATTGGGCATCAAGATCTATAGAGATAGATCAAGACGCTTGATAAGACTTTCGATGAGTACATACCTTGATAAGATTTTGAAGTAGTTCAAAATGGATCAGTCAAAGAAGGAGTTCTTGCCTGACTTGTAAGGTGTGAAGTTGAGTAAGACTCAAAGCCAGACCATGGCAGAAAAATATAGAGAGAATGAAAGTCATTCCCTATGCCTCAGCCATAGGTTCTATAAAGTATGCCATGCTGTGTACAAAACACGTTGTGTACCTTGCCATGAGTTTGACAGGGAGGTACAATAGTGATCCAGGAGTAGATCACTGTACAGCGGTCAAAATTATCCTTAGTAATTGGATGACTAAGGAAATATTTCTCGATTATGGAGGTGATAAAGAGTTCGTCGTAAAGGGTTACGCCGATGCAAGCTTTGACACTAAATCCAGATGACTCTAAGTATCAATCTGGATACGTATTGAAAGTGGGAGCAATTAGCTAGAGTAGCTCCATGCAGAGCATTGTAGACATAGAAATTTGCGAAATACATACGGATCTGAATGTGACAGACCCGTTGACTAAACTTCTCTCACAAGCAAAACATGATCACACCTTATTACTCTTGGGTATTAATCACATAGCGATGTGAACTAGATTATTGACTCTAGTAAACCCTTTGGGTGTTGGTCACATGGTGATGTGAACTATGGGCGTTATTCACATAACGATGTGAACTATCGGTATTAAATCACATGGCGATGTGAGCTAGATTATTGACTCTAGTGCAAGTGGGAGACTGAAGGAAATATGCCCTAGAGGCAATAATAAAGTTGTTATTTATATTTCCTTATATCATGATAAATGTTTATTATTCATGCTAGAATTGTATTAACCGGAAACTTAGTACATGTGTGAATACATAGACAAAACAGAGTGTCCCTAGTATGCCTCTACTAGACTAGCTCATTGATCAAAGATGGTTATGTTTCCTAACCATAGACATGAGTTGTCATTTGATCAACGGAATCACATCATTAGGAGAATGATGTGATGGACAAGACCAATCCGTTAGCATAGCACTATGATCGTTTAGTTTTACTGCTATTGCTTTCTTCATGACTTATACATGTTCCTATGACTATGAGATTATGCAACTCCCGAATACCGTGTGAACACCTTGTGTGCTATCAAACGTCACAACGTAACTGGGTGATCATAAAGATGCTCTACAGGTGTCTCCGAAAGTATTCGTGGTGTTGGCATAGATCAAGATTAGGATTTGTCACTCCGAGTGTCGGAGAGGTATCTCTGGGCCCTCTCGGTAACACACATCACAATAAGCCTTGCAAGCAAAAGACTAATAAGTTAGTCACGAGATGATGTGTTACGGAACGAGTAAAGAGACTTGCCGGTAACGAGATTGAACTAGGTATGGAGATACCGACGATCGAATCTCGGGCAAGTAACATACCGATGACAAAAGGAACAACGTATGTTGTTATGCGGTTTGACCGATAAAGATCTTCGTAGAATATGTAGGAACCAATATGAGCATCCAGGTTCCGCTATTGGTTATTGACCGGAGATGAGTCTCGGTCATGTCTACATAGTTCTCGAACCCGTAGGGTCCGCACGCTTAACGTTTGATGATGATCGGTATTATGAGTTTAGGAGTTTTGATGTACCGAAGGTAGTTCGGAGTCCCGGATGAGATCACGGACATGACGAGGAGTCTCGGAATGTCCGAGACATAAAGATTGATATATTGGACGACTATATTCGGACACCGGAAGTGTTCCGGAAAAGTTTCGGGTTTAACTGGATTGCCGGAGGGGGTCACCGGAACCCCCCATGAGGGGGGATGGTCCATAGTGGGCCTTGAAGGAAAGGAGAGAGGCAGCCCATAGAGGCTGGCCGGCGCCCCACCAGGGGATCCTAGTTGGACTAGGATTGGGGGGCGCCACCTCTCCCTCTTTTCCTTTCCCTCTCTTCCTTCTTGGTGGACTCCTACTAGGAATAGGATTGCAATCCTATTCCTAGTAGGATTGCCCTAGCCGCACCATAGGAGGCCGGCCGGCCCTCCTCCCTTGCTCCTTTATATACGGGGGCAGGGGGGCACCCAAAGACACACAAGTTGAATTGTTCCAGCCGTGTGTGGTGCCCCCCTCCACAGAAACACACCTCGGTCATATCGTTGCAGTGCTTAGGCGAAGCCCTGCGCCGGTAAATACATCATATCCGTCACCACGCCGTCGTGCTGACGAAACTCTCCCGTGAAGCTCAACTGGATCAAGAGCTCGTGGGACGTCATCAAGCTGAACGTGTGCTGAACGCGGAGGTGCCGTACGTTCGGTGCTTGATCGGTTGAATCGCGAAGAAGTTTGACTACATCAACCGCGTCACTTGACGCTTCCGCTTCCGGTCTACGAGGGTACGTAGACACACTCTTCCCTCTCATTGCTATGCATCTGGTAGATAGATCTTGCGTGATCGTAGGAAAATTTTAAAATACTACGTTCCCCAACAGTCAAAAATCTCTAGGCCTCTGACTAATCTCTTACAAAAAGATGTTCCTTTTGTCTTTGATGATGATTGTGTAGAAGCATTTGAAATACTTAAGAAAGCATTGATCACTGCACCTGTTGTCCAGCCTCCTGACTGGAATTTACCCTTTTAAATTATGTGCAATGCTAGTGATTATGTTGTAGGTGATATTCTAGGACAAAGAGTTGATAAAAATTGAATGTTATCCAATATGCTAGTAAAACTCTAGACAGTGCCTAGAGAAATTAAGCTACTATTGAGAAAGAATTTTTAGCAGTTGTATTTGCTTGTGATAAGTTTAGACCTTATATTGTTGATTCAAAGTAACTGTTCACACTGATCATGCTGATATAAAATATCTTATGGAAAAGAAAGATGCTAAACCTGGACTTATTAGATGGGTTCTCCTGCTACAAGAATTTGATTTGTATATTACTGATAGAAAGGGAGCTGAGAACCCCATTGCAGACAACTTGTCTAGGTTAGAGAATGTTCCTGATGACCCACTACCTATTGATGATAGCTTTCCTGATGAACAGTTAGTTGTCATAAATGCTTCTCGTATTGCTCCATGGTATGCAGATTATGCTAATTACATTGTTGCTAAATTTATACCACCTAGTTTCACATACCAGCAAAAGAAAATGTTTTTCTATGATTTAAGACATTACTTCTCGGATGACCCACACCTTTATAAAGAAGGAGTAGATGGTATTATTAGACGTTGTGTACCTGAGCATGAACAGGAACAGATCCTACGCAAGTTCCACTCCGAGGCTTATGGAGGACGCCATGCTGGAGATAGAACTGCACATAAGGTACTGCAATCTGGTTTTTATTGGCCTACTCTCTTCAAGGATGCCCGTAGGTTTGTCTTGTGTTGTGATGAATGTCAAAGAATTGGTAATATTAGTAGACGTCAAGAAATGCCTATGAATTATTCACTTGTTATTGAACCATTTGATGTCTGGAGCTTTGATTATATGGGACCATTTCTTCCTCTAATGGGTATACACATATTTTAGTTGTTGTTGATTACGTTACTAAGTGGGTAGAAGCTATTCCAAATAGTAGTGTTGATCACAACATCTCTATTAAGATGCTTAAAGAAGTTATTTTCCCGAGGTTTGGAGTCCCCGGATACTTAATGACTGATGGTGGGTCACACTTTATTCATGGTGCTTTCCGCAAAATGCTTGCTAAGTATGATGTTAATCATAGAATTGCATCCCCTTACCACCCACAGTTTAGCGGTCAAGTAGAACTAAGTAACAGAGAGCAGAAATTAATTTTGCAGAAGACTGTTAATAGATCTAGAAAGAATTGGTCCAAGAAACTTGATGATGCATTATGGGCCTATAGAACTGCATATAAAAATCCTATGGGTATGTATCCGTATAAAATGGTTTATGGAAAAGCATGTCACTTACCTCTTGAGCTAGAACATAAAGGCATATTGGGCTATTAAAGAGCTCAATAATGATTTCAAACTTGCCGGTGAGAAGAGGATTTTTGACATTAGCTCACTTGATGAATGGAGAACCTAGGCCTATGAAAATGCCAAACTATTTAAAGAAAAAGTTAAAAGATGGCATGACAAAAGGATACAAAAGCAGGAGTTTAACGTAGGTGATTATGTCTTGCTATACAACTCTCATTTAAGATTTTTTGCAGGAAAATTTCTCTTTAAATGGGAAAGTCCTTACGTTATCGAGGAGGTCTATCGATCCGGTGCTATAAAAATCAACAACTTCGAAGGCACAAATCCGAAGGTGGTGAACGGTCAAAGAATCAAACATTATATCTCAGGTAATCCCATAAATGTTGAAACCAATATTATTGAAACCGTAACCCCAGAGGAATACATAAGGGACACTTTCCAGAACGATTCAGACTTCGAAAAGGAAGAGGTATGTGGTACGGTAAGTAAACCGACTCCAAAACAGTTCTAATGGCAATTTTTCCCCGTTTTGGAATATTTAGAAAAATGGAAAAATAAGAGGCAGTCCGGAAAGGATACGAGGCGTCCACGAGGGTGGAGGGCGTGCCCTACCCCCCTGGGCGCGCTCCCTACCTCGTGGGCACCTCGTGTGCCTCCCGGACTCTGTTTTCTTGCACGTTACTTCTTTTGGTCGGTAAAAAATCATTATATAATCTCCCGAAGGTTTTGACTACCGCACCACGCGAAAATCTTCTGTTCTTGTTTCGAGTCATTTTCTCCTAGAGTTGACAAGGCCAGGCATCATGTCGTCCTCCTCCTCCGACAATGACGGTAACGATGCTTGGCTAATGAAGATAGAGCTGAAGAGAGAAGAACCTGGGGAGATCAACAAAGAGGATAGGATCAAGAAGGCTATGGAGGATCCGGCTCCGGCAGCAGAAGAAGACATCCTTCAACTCCTTCCAAGCCTTTTTACCCCAACTGAGATTGAAGCTATAAAGATGATTGAATTAGCTCTAATACAAAACAAGTATCTCACAAGTGAAAATATTTTGCTGAAGGAGCATATTGGCGCACTCAAGGGTATTATCCGCAAGTTGGAGGATCTCCTACGCTCGATGTACGATACTCCATCATCACTGCTAACAACTCCTTCATCACCACCTCCGTAGACGAAGACATAATCACATGGGTATGGGCACTCCCCTTGGCAACTGCCAAGCTTGGGGGACGTGCCCGGTATCGTATCACCATCACACTCCTATCTTTACCATTTTTCTTAGTTCGATCCTTTTGGTAATATCTTGATCTAGTAGAATAAAATTTAGTATGATCTAGTTCTAAGCTTTGCTTTATGATCTTTATCTTTGTAATCGAGTCTGTGAGCTATATAATAAAGATTATTTTTGAGTCAAGGGCTTTATTATCTCACTATGATCATGAGAGGACAAAAGAAAACATAAAAGGAACCAAAGAGATCATATTGATCTAATGGAAAATAATGACTTCACATATAAAGAGTATGATGAATAAAAATTGTTGAGAGTTGACAAACATAGTTTTGGTCATCGTTGCAATTAATAGGAAGTACTAAGGAAAGAGAGGTTTTCACATACAAATATACTATCTTGGACATCTTTTATGATTGTGAGCACTCATTAAAATATGACATGCTAAAGAGTTGATGTTGGACAAGGAAGACAACGTAATGGGTTATGTCTTCTTATATCCGAAATAAAGTATATTGTCATGGATCATCCAACATGTTGAGCTTGCCTTTCCCCCTCATGCTAGCCAAACTCCTTGCACCAAGTAGAGATACTACTTGTGCTTCCATACATCCTTAAACCCAGTTTTGCCATGAGAGTCCACCATACCTACCTATGGATTGAGTAAGATCCTTCAAGTAAGTTGTCATTGTTGCAACTCTCTAGACATGTATGATCTATTAGTGTGGAGAAAATAAACTATATACGATCTTGTGATATGGAAGCAATAAAAGCGACAGACTGCATAATAACGGTCTATATCACAAGTGGCAATATAAAGTGACGTTCTTTTGCGCTAAGATTTTGTACATCCAACCCCAATAGCACATGACAATCTCTGCTTCCCTCTGCGAAGGGCCTATCTATTGTTCTTACCTTATAAGAGTCAAGGTGATCTTCACCTTTCCTTTTTACATTTTATCCTTTGGGAAGCACATTGTGTTGAAAGATCCTGACATATATACCCACTTGGATGTAAGCTATCATAATCTATTACTGTTGACATTACCCTTGAGGTAAAAGGTTGGGAGGCAACACTATAAACCCCTATCTTTCTCTGTGTCCGATTAAAACTCCATACCCATAAAGTATTGCGTGAGTGTGAGCAATTGTGAAAGACTAAATGATAGTTGAGTATGTGGACTTGCCGAATAGCTCTTATATTGACTCTTTCCGATGTTACGGTAAATTGCAATTGCTTCAATGACCGAGATCATAGTTTGTTAGTTTTTAATGAAGTTTATGATTCATACTTGACATTGTGAATGGATTGTTACTTTAGCATAAGAAATCATATGACAATATATATATATATATATATATATATATATATATATATATATATATATATATATATATATATATATATATGTTGCTGTTATAAGAATGAACATGATGCTCTTATGTCCGTATTTTATTTTATCGACACCTCTATCTCTAAACATGTGGACATATTTTTTCTATATCGGCTTCTGCTTGAGGACAAACGAGGTCTAAGCTTGGGAGAGTTGATACGTCCATTTTGCATCATGCTTATATATTGATGTTTATTGCATTATGGGCTGTTATTACACATTATGTCCTAATACTTATGCATGTTCTCTCTTATTTTACAAGGTTTACATGAAGAGGGACAATGCCGGCGGCTGGAATTCTGGGATGGAAAAGGAGCAAATATTGGAGACCTATTCTGCAGAACTTAAAAAGCCCTGAAACTCCACAAAATTACGTTTCGGAAAATATAAAAAATATCTGGCGAAAGAAGTACAGGAGGGGGGCACCCACCGTCCACGAGGGTGGGGGCGTGCCCGTACCTCGTGGGCCACCAGGAAGCCCCCCGATGCCCATCTTCTGCTATATGAGGTGTTTTAACCTGGAAAAAAAGCATAAAGAGGCTTTCTGGACGAAGCACCGCCGTCTCGAGGCGGAAATTTGGTGGAACCAATCTAGGGCTCCGGCGGAGCTGTTCTGCCAGGGATACTTCCCTCCGGGAGGGAGAAATCATCACCGCCGTCATCACCAACAACTCTCCCATCTTGGGGAGGGTTATGTTCAACAACATCTTCACCTTAACCAACTCCTCTCAAACCCAAGTTCATCTCTTGTATCCAATCTTTGTACCCAAACCTCAGATTGGTACATGTGGGTTACTAGTGATAACCCACAAGTGTAGGGGATCGCAACAGTTTTCGAGGGTAAAGTATTCAACCCAAATTTATTGATTCGACACAAGGGGAGCCAAAGAATACTCTTAAGTATTAGCAGTTGAGTTGTCAATTCAACCACACCTGGAAACTTAGTATCTGCAGCAAGATAGTTTAGTAGCAAAGTAATATGATAGTGGCGGTAGCAGCAATAAAAGTAAAGATAGAGTTTTTGTAGTTTTTGTGATAATAGCAACGGAAAAGTAAATAGCAACTAGCAATATAGGTAAAGCTCGTAGGCATTAGATCGGTGATGGGAAATTACATCGGATGCAATTCATCATGTAGAAGTTATAACCTAGGGTGACACAGAACTAGCTCCAGTTCATCAATGCAATGTAGGCATGTATTCCGAATATAGTCATACGTGTTTATAGAAAAGAACTTGCGTGACATCTTTTGTCCTACCCTCCCGTGGCAGCGGGGTCCTATTGGAAACTAAGGGATATTAAGGCCTCCTTTTAATAGAGTACCGGACCAAAGCATTAACACATAGTGAATACATCAACTCCTCAAACTATGGTCATCACTAGGAGTGGTCCCAATTATTGTCACTTCGGGGTTGCCGGATCATAACACATAGTAGGTGACTATAGACTTGCAAGATAGGATCAAGAACACACATATATTCATGAAAACATAATAGGTTCAGATCTGAAATCATGGCACTCGGGCCCTAGTGACAAGCATTAAGCATAGCAAAGTCATAGCAACATCAATCTCAAAACATAGTGGATACTAGGGATCAAACCCTAACAAAACTAACTCGATTACATGATAGATCCCATCCAACCCATCACCGTCCAGCAAGCCTACGATGGAATTACTCACACACGGCGGTGAGCATCATGGAATTGGTGATGGAGGAAGGTTGATGATGATGATGGCGACGATCTCCACTCTCCGGAGCCCCGAACGGACTCCAGATCAGCCCTCCCGAGAGAGATTAGGGCTTGGCGGTGGCTCCGTCTCGTGAAACGAGATAATTCTTTCTCCTTGATTTTTTTCTCCACGAAACGGAATATATAGGACCTGGGGATACGTCGGTGGAGCATTGGGGGGCCCTCGAGGCAGGGGCGCGCCCCCACCCTCGAGGACAGGGTGTGCCCCCCCCCCCCGGTGCAGATCTTCTTGCAGATATTTTTTATATTTTCCGAAATAATTCTCCGTTGATTTTCAGCCGATTCCGAGAACTTTTTATTTCTGCACAAAAATAACACCATGGCAGTTCTGCTGAAAACAGCGTCAGTCCGGGTTAGTTCCATTCAAATCATGCAAGTTAGAGTCCAAAACAAGGGGAAAAGTGTTTGGCAAAGTAGATACGTTGGAGACGTATCAAGTCCCCCAAGCTTAAACCTTTGCTTGTCCTCAAGCAATTCAGTTGATAAACTGAAAGTGATAAAGAAAAACTTTGACAAACTCTGTTTGCTCTTGTTGTTGTAAATATGTAAGCTAGCATTCAGGTTTTCAACAAGATCATTAACTAACCACATTCACAATAACTTTCAGGTCTCAAGACTACTCACATCAATAGCATAATCAACTAGCGAACAATAATAATAAACCTCGGATGACAACACTTCTCAAAATAATCATGATATGATATAACAGGATGGTATCTCACTAGCCCTTTCTGAGACCGCAAAACATAAATGCAGAGCACCTTTAAAGATCAAGGACTGACTAGACATTGTAATTCATGGTAAAAGAGATCCAGTCATGATCATACTCAATGCAAATTAATAGTAATACATGCAACGACAGAGGTGCTCTCCTACTGGTGTTTTTTGATAAGAGGATGATGACTCTGCATAAAAGTAAATAGATAGGCCCTTTGTAGAGGGAAGCAGGGATTTGTAGAGGTGCCAGAGCTCGATTTTAAATAAAGTTTAAATAACATTTTGAGCGGTATACTTTCATTGTCAACATAACAACCAAGAATCTCGATATCTCCCATGCTACGCACATTATAGGCGATTCCCAAATAGAATGGTAAAGTTTATACTCCCCCAACCACCAACAAGCACACTCCACGGCCAGCTGAATCCACGGGTTACCGTCCAAACAAGCAACAGCCCTGGGGGAGTTTTGTTTAATTATTATGATTTTAAGCATGAGACTGGGCATCCCGGTTACCAGCCATTTTCTCGTGAATGATGAGCGGAGTCCACTGATCGTGAGAATAACCCACCTAGCATGGAAGATATAGACAACCCTAGTTGATACATGAGCTGTTCGAGCATACAAAACAGAATTTCATTTGAAGGTTTAGAGTTTGGCACATACAAATTTACTTGGAATGGCTGGCTAATACCGCATATAGGAAGGTATGGTGGACTCATATGGAATAACTTTGGGGTTTATGGAAGTGGATGCACAAGCAGTATTCCCACTTAGTACAGGTGAAGCCTGAAGGAGACTGGGAAGCGACCAGTTAGAGAGCAACAATGGTCATGAACATGCATTAAAATGAATCAACAATGAATGCAAGCATGAGTAGGATATAAATCACCATGAACATAAATATCGTGAAGGCTATGTTGATTTGTTTCAACTACATGCGTGAACATGTGCCAAGTCAAGTCACTTAAATCGTTCAGAGGAGGATACCACCCATCATACCACATCACAACCGTTTTAATATCACTAGTCATCAACCCGTGCTGCTGCACGAGCTAGTATTTTTCAAACATCATGTATATAAACTTAAATCATACTTACACTTTCGAAAGATAACTCTTCTATGATAGTTAGGGATGCACGTTTGTGACTCACATGATATTCTCTAGCCCTCCTTAGTTAACCAATGAATTTAGTTTTCAGAATTGGTGTGACATGAAAACATTTAGTTAATTGAATTGAACTAAAGATGTTCAGAGAATACCCTAAAGGGTGCACCTCGAAGTAATATTTCAACGTATAATTTACAGGCTTACTTGATTAGAATATGTTTATGTTCAATGGTTACAGATGTATTTGTGAACTTTACTTGTGTTACTATCAACAACTTCTGATTTGTGACTATAATATGGAATTTAAATGTATACATCTAGTGAAAGACAAATTTTTCATCGTCTCTACTATTTAGTATAAGCTATTACATGTATCAGAGTAGCAAAGGAGTGATAATACATAGCGTTGAAATCCATATAGGTCGTATTCGGACAACAATCTACATAGATCAATACAAATAAGTGAACTATTTAATAGTAATTCTGAACTTCATGCAAAGATCGTAATCTAATCTTTGAATTCTTGACATCTGTCCCATAATAGTAAGGATACTTTCATGGAATAGCGTGTGCTAATTCGGATGATAAATTTATTTAATCGATATGAGAGAACTAAGACATTACATGTGCGCACTAATAATTCAGATGATACATTTATTTAATAGATTTGAGAGAACAAAGATATTATTTGATAGCATATCTCTACCTAATAATAAAGAAAGGTGGGTTTCTTGTCGTCCGTCGTTCGCATTTTTACGGAAAACACCATGTACTTCTTTGAAATCAACCCGCGATACACTGTTAAGTGAGGAAAAACGGATCGGTTTCCTCATTTCATAAAAGCCCCTGTACTTTTAGATAATCAACCCGCCATCCTATTTTAAGTTAAAAACTGATTCATCTTTTTCAGGAACACCCCCTGATCTTTTAGTTAATCAACCAGCCGTCCATCTATTATGTTTGGGCAGATTTAAATGTTTTTAAATATCCATATTTTTTAAATCATAACTCTAATTTAAACATGTCATAGATGAAAATTGATTAAAAAATACGTACAATCTAAATATGATGTTATTTTCCCTGGTAAATATTTTAAAAATGTAATTCAAATGCTTTACAAAAATATATTCATATTCATATCTTCGAAACCATAACTCCAATTTTAACATATTATATATAAAAGTTGATTAGAAAAATGTGTAGAATTTGAATATGATGTTGTTTTATTTGTTATTTAAAAAAATGCTATTTAGGGGACAAACTTAATCAATAGTGCATGATTCGTCTTCTTTTCGTACCAATGTAGATCCAGATTGAAAGTCAACACCATGGCAAAATCAGTGTAGAGAAGAAAAAGATTTTCCCGTTGCAACGCACGGACTCTTTTGCTAGTATGATCTATACGACAATTATTTCGATAGTAATAGAAGTTTGTTTTATTTGTTCACAGCATGCCATGCCCCCTTGTATGTGTACCTCCTAAGTAGGTCCAAAGGTTAAATAGGGCAATATTTTATATGTGCATGCTGCAAAATAGGGGGCGTAATTTTTTTAGTAATATCATTCCCAAGAGATAACTATATTCCCCTATCCTATATATATTGTGTTATTTTCTACATAAATATATACATACTTATATTTATGTATAAAGTTGGTAAATGGCATAGCTCTGACCATAATAGTTATGTACACATTTGCCCATTGAATCTTTATTTGAGGTTCTGAATACTCATTTTTCAAAATTAAATGCACAAATAACACAACAAAAATCTATATATTATTATGATGAAAATATATGTAATTACAACTGGAGAGTCATTAGACCTCTTTAACAATACAATACATGCCCCCAAACACTATAGATGTTATCTCTATGGATCATTATTCTTTCCAAAGTGTCTTACCTTGATAGTATGAACTTATTTACCATCCTAATATGACGCAAGGTCTTCCTGCATTGCATACTTAATGACTGAATGGAGATGACGGGATAAAGAGAGATAAAGAGAGTAACTGCAGAAATTGCATCCGGATGCTTATCTCATTCCCTTCATGTCGTCAATCGGGGTTTTCTTTCATCCAAACTTTAGAGCGTTCAGTTGATATGACCGTCAGTCCGTCACATGATCTGATGAGAGTCTCCTGCCTTCAAATTGGTCCATCATGATGGCATAAGAAGTTGTTGCTGGATACGGAACGACATTACTAAATGAGGATAATTTATGGAGAAGTTGAGATCCTCCAAGCAAATATACGCGTAAGATAAATAAAAAACTATGACAGTATTTTCTGTTTTGCATCCGCATGTAATAGTGTACGTGCATGCAAATTAGCACATATTTTTTGTCTTGGCATCCTCGTCACCAGGGACGGCCGTATAGACTGCTTCAAACAGTCGCAGTACACCTTCGCCTCTGATGCATTAACGATAATGTGATGAATTCATCTTCCGGAATAAAAATAGATACCGCTGGGTTACTACATCGACAGAACTTGAAACCTGATGGGAGTCAGGATTTCCATGCTTGGGCAGGAACATGCTCACTGTGGGAGACGGAAAGGGTGGATAGATCGGACCCTGTATTTAGATTGTCTCTAACATGGATGCAGCAGCACGAAATGTTCTCGGTGATGTTCCTCTCTGTTGTATTGGCGAAACAAAGTCTTCTAGGGAGATCAAAGATTTATTTTCAGCAGCCTTGGGGGGATCATCTTTTCGTTGTTGTAACTCATGCAATAGTCCACTATGAGACGTGCTTGTCGTAGAACCATAGAACCGGCAACGATGCCGTGTGGTACTGATGCTAGGACTCTGCAGTGTAGATATGATTAACATAAGATATAAGATATAAGATATACATGATCAAAGAAACGGCATGTGTATATATCATATAAATGAAAACCTGAACTTATGTACTCATTATAAGTAGAACTTAAAAAACAGCATACTTTATCTCGCTATATTTTTTTCATGTATGCAAATTTAATCCAGAACAGAATGTATCGTGCATCACCTTGGTACTTCATAGAAATCATAAAATCTAAACAAAAGGAACATGAAAAATAAATATTGGAGCAACTATTACCCATGCTGAAAATTTACAGAATATGAAGTTGACTACCACTACTCGATTATAACTACTCAACACCAGGTGAGGTGGTTCTCTATATCAGCTTACACATGATGACATCCTTACTGGAATACTAATTCATATGAAATTGCAGAGACACTCAGCTTCCTGTAGGAGACAATCTTCAGATGGATTTATTTGGTGTGCTCTCCCGGATGGACCCTGCCGCTATTCATGTGGTTTCTCTGCACCGATTTGAGAAGGTCAGGAGAATGGTTGGAGGGGTTCGACTTAATTTTTGGACCTGACGTCAATTTTTGGACAATCGCGGCGTCATCAGCAGGCTGCCGTACTCCCTCCACTATACAACTTCAACAATAGTGGTGGCTGCCCGATCGGATATTGAACGTCCTTCTCCGCCGCATTGTCCATCATCGTCCATCGTGGTTTGTAGTTTGTCAAGGCATGAAAGATGAAGAGATTAAAACGATCTCCTACTCACCCCCATCGACCAAGACCGATTGCATCCCATGCATCCTGGTTAGCACTGAGATTCCAATGATGGGGATCGGGTAGAGGTTGGCTGGATTAGTTTTTCTTGGTCACGGTTGAGATCGGAAGGAAGAGGGTCGGCGAGGGGCTCGTCGAATTGGCTTTCCTTGTTAGGGCTAATATTAGAAGGAAGGGGATTGTGGAGAGGTTTGTTTGATTGTGTTTTTTTCCTTTCTAAGATTTGATACGCGGGACTACACACCAGGACTCCATGAGGTTCCTCGTCGTGGGAGAGGGGCTGTGTTTTTTTAATTTGGTACGTGGGATAACTTGAGAGGACTCTATATGTATCTAGGATCTCATCGTACGGTTGTAGATACTTAATCCAAAGATTTAACGGATGACTTTATTAGTTTTTCAGAGTTAACGTGGAGCCTCGTATAGTGCCTCCAATTAGTAAATATAAGATGTTGGCACGCAAGATAGACCATTATAAACTCTTAGCTAATTAAGCATGGCATAAGCAGCTATGATCTCTAATTGTCATTGCAAACATGTTTCATTCATAACAAGCTAAATAAAGAACGACGAGCTATCATATTTACAAAAACAAGAGAGGTCGAGTTCATACCAGCTTTTCTCATCTCAATTAGTTCATCATATATCATCCTTATTGCCTTTCACTCGCACGACCGAACGGTGTGGGAAAATAATAATAATGCACGTGCATTGGACTAAGCTGGAATCTACAGGCATTTAATACAAGAGAGAAGACAAGGTAATATGGCTCAAGGTTAAATCAACAACAAAGCATATGAGAGCCACTAAGCATTTTACTCATGGTCTTCTACTCTCAACCCTTAAAAAAAAGAAAAGAAACTATTTACACGGGAAAGCTCCCAACAAGCAAAAGAAGAACGGGAAATCTTTTTGGGTTTTCATTTTTAGTTTCTACTACAGGCAAAGAAAGTAAACTAGCTAGAAGCTACAACTAATAATTTTTTCGTTTTTCCGGGTTTTTCTAGCACACAAGAAAAAGACTAAGAAAAAGAAATTGAAACTAAGTATGGATGGTACAGTGAAAGAGTGTGAGCACCGACAACTAGAATAAGTGTGTGAATATGAATTTAAAGTCGGTGAGAAACACGTACTTCCCCAAGCTTAGGATTTTGGCCTAAGTTGGTCCATGGCCAAGGATCGAAGCCACTCCCTCCGGTGTACTGAGATGTGTCCTCTGGGCGCCACTGGTTGGCGAGCTCGTCCAGCTCCCACCCATAAACAGATTGTCGGGAAGGATCAAGTGGTGGTTCTGGCTCAGGCTCTGAAGCTTGTGTCTGGCCTTGGTACTCGTAGAATACATCTGAGGTGATGAGGAATACGCCTGTAGATAGATCAAACAAAGAAGGTGCAGGCAAGGTAACAATTTCACAGTATATTTCATCAAACCTCAATTTATAATGGAGCTGCATATTTTCGTCTTTAACAATAAAGTCATGAGCTACCATGCTCTTGTAGTCTAGATAAACAGGGGCAAGCAATTTTTCTTCCTTCCCATGATGCCTAATAGGTATATTAAAATGTTCAGCAAGGCGAGAGGCAAAGATGCCTCCAAAGACGGCCCCTCTTGAGCGGTTAAGACTCAATTGTTTGGCAACGACGGCGCCCAAGCTAAAAGTTGTGTCGAGAAACAAAGCATGGCGTAAAATGATAATATCAGAGGCACTAAGATTCCCATTGTTCCCGCGACCAATTAAACATCTACTAGAAAATAAAGCAAAGTAGCGCAGAACAGGGAAATGTATACTAGTTATTCTTGCGCCTGCAACTTGTCCAGTTTCACCTACAGCTATTATATCAATAAACCCTTTGACGTCTTCATGACGTGGTTCATCGAGTCTACCTCCAAAGGGTACTTTGCATATTTCACAAAAATCTAAAAGTGATATCTCATTACTCACATCATATAAGCGAAACTCCACCGTAGGTGGTGTTTTCCTAGAATGAAAATGAAAGCTTTGCGTAAAAATATTGGTGAGTAAAAGATACTGTTCTTTTTGGTCGTTGAGGAAGTCGGTGAGGCCTGCATTATTCGCCATCCAATAAAAGTCTTCGTAAATACCGGCGGACATCATAAAATCATTACAAGGCCATTCGCACGGTCGAACTTCCGCCATGCGAGGAAGATGATACTTGGGTTTCTTATTTTCTTCTTTCTTCTTCTCCTCTAAGCTCTTGCTGGAAGAGCCCCTCAATAATATTTTTAACATTTTCCTTTTATGAAAATTTCTGAAATTTTTTGTAACTCACAATAAAAGTTAACCAAACTCAACAAGATTGATAGCAACAACTCCTATACGTGCCTAGAGGCTATATCATGCATTAGAACTACTTGGGACCAAGAAAATTTGACATGCAAGCTCAAGAACAAGGCCACCACAGCAGCACAAATTTGCAACAAATAAAGCACTAGAACAAAAACTAATTGGACCAATGGAGGAGTCACATACCAAGGAACAATCTCTCCAAACAGTTTGGTGAATGGTGCTTTGAGCAAGGAGATCGAAAATGGCAGCAAAATGAGCTAGAACTCGGGTTTGAGCTGGTTGGGGATTTTTTCGGGAGGAAGAAGAAGAGCATGGGTGAAAGGATAAGTGGAGGGGGCCACGTGGGGCCCTTGAGGCAGGGGGGCACGCCCTGGGCAGGGGTGCGCCCTGTGCCCTCGAGGCCACGTGCTGGATCCCCTCGCTGTGTGTTCAGTGCCATATTTTATTAAATATTCTAGAAAAAATCATATTTCATTCTCATGGCATTTGGAGAACTTTTATTTTCGGGATAATTTTTTATTGCACGGATAAGTCTGGAAACAGACAGATAATGCTATTTTTCTTTTATTTAACCTAATTAACAGAATGTAGGAGGAGGGTACAGAAGGTTTGTGCTATCTAGATTCACCTATCCCATGCTCATCAAAAGGAATCCATTAACAAGGTTGATCAGGTCTTGTTAATAAACTCTTTCCGAGTAAAATGAAACCAGAGAATTTTCAAATAACACTATGTTACCTCAATGGGGATATGTATGTCCCCAACAATAAGAATGTCATATGCCTTCTTGATAGTAGGAATAGGAAACTCAAACCTCGAATAGTAATAGTCGAAGTTTTTCCAATATAATTGATACTGAAGACCTGAGGTTGTTTCCTCGGAAAGTGTACCGTATGCTCATTACCATTGACAGGAAAAGTGACATTGCCTTTGTTGCAATCAATAACAGCCCCTGCAGTATTCAGAAAAGGTCTTCCAAGATTAATAGACATACTATCATCCTCGGGAATATCAAGTATAACAAAGTCCGTTAGAATAGTAACATTTGCAACTACAACAGGCACATCCTCACAAATACCGACAGGTATAGCAGTTGATTTATCAGCCATTTGCAAAGATATTTCAGTAGGTGTCAGCTTGCTCAAGTCAAGTCTACGATATAAAGAGAGAGGCATAACACTAACACCGGCTCCAAGATCACACAAAGCAGTTTTAACATAGTTTTTCTTAATGGAGCAAGGTATAGTAGGTACTCCTGGATCTCCTAGTTTCTTAGGCATTCCACCCTCAAAAGTGTAATTGGCAAGCATGGTGGAGATTTCTACTTCAGGTATCTTTCTTTTGTTGGTAATAATATCTTTCATATACTTAGCATAAGGATTTGTTTTAAGCACATCAGTCAAACGCATACGCAAAAAGATAGGTCTAATCATTTCAGCAAAGCGCTCAAAATCTTCATCATCCTTTTTCTTGGATGGTTTCGGCGGAAAAGGCATGGGTTTCTGAATCCAGGGTTCTCTTTTCCTACAGTGCTTCCTAGCAACAAAGTCTCTCTTATCATAACGTTGATTCTTTGATTGTGGGTTATCAAGATCAGCAGCAGGTTCAATCTCTACATCATTATCATTACTAGGTTGAGCATCATCATGAACATCATTATTAATATTATCACTAGGTTCATGCTCATTACTAGATTCTGTCTCAGCATCAGAAACAAATATATCATTGGGATTCTCAGGTGGGTGAGCTACAGGTTCACTAGAAGCATGCAGAGTCCTATCATTTTTATTTTTTTTCTTCTTAGAAGAACTAGGTGCATCTAAATTAGCTCTCTGAGAATCTTGCTCAATTCTCTTAGGGTGGCCTTCAGGATACAGAGGTTCCTGAGTCATTTTACCCCCTCTAGTAGCAACTCTAACAGCATAGTCATTATTTTTACTATTTAATTCATTGAGCAAATCATTCTGAGCTTTAAGTGCTTGTTCTACTTGAGTGGTGACCATGGAAGCATGTATACTAATAAGTTTCAGTTCATCTTTAGCACTAGACAGATAATCACTCAAGCGTTCAATCATATAAGCATTGTGTTGTAATTGTCTACCAACATAAGCATTGAAGTTTTCTTGTTTCACAATAAAATTGTCAAACTCATCTAAGCATTGGCTAGAAGACTTATAACGAGGAATATCACCTTCATAAAATCTATAAAGAGAATTTACCTTTACTACCTCTATTAGGTTATCAAGACCATGTATATCTTCAATAGGCGGTAAATTCTTAACATCTTCAGCTTTAATACATTTTTCTTTCATAGATTTCTTTGCCTCTTGCATATCTTCAGGACTGAGAAATAGAACACCTCTTTTCTTCAGAGTTGGCTTAGGGGCTGGTTCAGGAAGTGTCCAATTATTTTCATTGGCCATCATATATCATATTATTCAATAGTAATTCAGCTTGTTCCACTCTTCTTTCCCTGAAAACACAACCAACACAACTATCCAGGTGGTCTCTGGAAGCATCGGTCAGTCCATTATAAAAGACATCAAGTATATCATGCATTTCAAGAGGATGATCAGGCAAGGCATTTAGTAACTAAAGGAGCCTCCCCCAAGCTTGTGGGAGACTCTCTTCTTCAGTTTGCACAAAGTTATATATTTCTCGTAAGGCAGCTTGTTTCTTATGAGCGGGAAAATATTTAGCAGAAAAGTAATACATCATATCCTGGGGATTACGCACACAACCAGGATCAAGAGAATTAAACCAAGTCTTAGCATCACCCTTTAGCGAGAAGGGAAATAACTTTAGGATATAGTAGTAATGGATCTTTTCATCATTGGTAAATAGGGTGGCTATATCATTCAACTTAGTAAGATGTGCCACAACAGTTTCAGACTCATAGCCATGGAAAGGATCAGATTCAACCAAAGTGATTAACTCAGGATCAACAGAGAATTCATAATCCTTATCAGTAACACAGATAGGTGAAGTAGCAAAAGCAGGGTCATGTTTCATTCTAGCATTCAAGGACTTTTCTTTCAGCTTGGCTAATAACTTCTTAAGATCATATCTATCATTGCAAGCAAGAAAGTCTCTAGCAGTTTCTTCATCCATAACATAACCCTCAGGCACAACAGGCAATTCATATCTATTGGGAGTAGTTTCATCATCACTTTCATAAATATCATCAATATTTGCACTCTCCCAAACCTTAGCAATTTGTTCATCTAGAAATTCACCTAGTGGCACAGTATCAGGCATAGAGATAGTTTCATCATACATAGCATAAGTAGCATCATCAAGAACATACGGCATATCACATTCAATACCAGGAGTAGGTGTCGCAAGTTTACTCATAACAGAAGGAGAATCAAGCGCAGAGCAAGATGGCAGTTCCTTACCTCCCCTCGTAGTTGAGGGTAAGATCTTGGTATTTGAGTCCTTTAAATTCTTCGTATTGATAAGCAGATATAAATCCCAAGTGACTTAAAGAATAGAGCTATGCTCCCCGGCAACGGCGCCAGAAAATAGTCTTGATAACCCACAAGTGTAGGGGATCGCAACAGTTTTCGAGGGTAAAGTATTCAACCCAAATTTATTGATTCGACACAAGGGGAGCCAAAGAATACTCTTAAGTATTAGCAGATGAGTTGTCAATTCAACCACACCTGGAAACTTAGTATCTGCAGCAAGATAGTTTAGTAGCAAAGTAATATGATAGTGGCGGTAGCAGCAATAAAAGTAAAGATAGTGTTTTTGTAGTTTTTTGTGATAATAGCAACGGAAAAGTAAATAGCAACTAGCAATATAGGTAAAGCTCGTAGGCATTGGATTGGTGATGGGAAATTACGTCGGATGCAATTCATCATGTAGAAGTTATAACCTAGGGTGACACAGAACTAGCTCCAGTTCATCAATGCAATGTAGGCATGTATACAGAATATAGTCATACGTGCTTATGGAAAAGAACTTGCATGACATCTTTTGTCCTGCCCTCCCGTGGCAGCGGGGTCCTATTGGAAACTAAGGGATATTAAGGCCTCCTTTTAATAGAGTACCGTACCAAAGCATTAACACATAGTGAATACATGAACTTCTCAAACTATGGTCATCACCGGGAGTGGTCCCGATTATTATCACTTCGGGGTTGCCGGATCATAACACATAGTAGGTGATTATAGACTTGCAAGATAGGATCAAGAACACACATATATTCATGAAAACATAATAGGTTCAGATCTAAAATCATGGAACTCGGGCCCTAGTGACAAGCATTAAGCATAGCAAAGTCATAGCAACATCAATCTCAGAACATAGTGGATACTAGGGATCAAACCCTAACAAAACTAACTCGATTACATGATAGACCCCATCCAACCCATCACCGTCCAGCAAGCCTATGATGGAATTACTCACACACGGCGGTGAGCATCATGGAATTGGTGATGGAGGAAGGTTGATGATGACGATGGCGACGATCTCCACTCTCCAGAGCCCCGAACGGACTCCAGATCAGCCCTCCCGAGAGAGATTAGGGCTTGGCGGCAGCTCCGTCTCGTGAAACGTGATAATTCTTTCTCCTTGATTTTTTCTCCGTGAAACAGAATATATAGGACCTAGGGATACGTCGGTGGAGCATCGGGGGGCCCTCGAGGCAGGGGGGCGCGCCCCCCACCCTCGAGGACTGGGTGTGGCCCCCCGGTGCAGATATTTTTTATATTTTCTGAAATAATTCTCCGTTGATTTTCAGGCGATTCCGAGAACTTTTTATTTCTGCACAAAAACAACAACATGGCAGTTCTGCTGAAAACAGCGTCAGTCCGGGTTAGTTCCATTCAAATCATGCAAGTTATAGTCCAAAAGAAGGGCAAAAGTGTTTGGCAAAGTAGATACGTTGGAGACGTATCACTGGTGCCTGGGTCACCGAACTGTCGTCTGTTCTGTGGGGTCTGAGGACGACTCCGAATTGATTCACCGAGCGTTCACCGTTCTTTATGGTGTATGGAGCCGAAGCGGTCTTACCGACTGACATCCTTCACAATGCGCCCCGAATGGAACTTCACTCAGAAGCTGAGGCAGAACAGGCGCGCTAAGATGCCATCGATCTCCTTGAAGAAGAGCGCGAGATGGCATTGATTCAGTCGATGATATACCAATAAGATCTTCATCGGTTCCACGCCAGGAATGTCAGAAGTTGAACTTTTCATGAAGGGGATCTAGTCCTCCGAGTGGATCAGCAACGCCCCCACAAGCTAGCCCCCGCATGGGAAGGTCCCTTCATCATCACAAAGGTGCTGCATAACGGGGCCTACCACCTATACAACTTGAAGAAGTGAATCGATGAACCGCGTGCCTGGAACGCCGATCTCCTTCGTTGCTTTTTCACCTAATTGTCAGACAGTCGAAATGTAATAAAAGTACTCTGTTTGATTGTTATCAAGGCTCGACTCATGCAGTCATATAATCATTGTTGTTCGTACCTGCATATGTATTCCCCCAAGTGGTTAACTTAGCCGCGAAATCCGTTTTTGCCTAAGTTTCAAAAACACTCCGAGTGAGAGTGTCCCTCTCACTCGGGGGCTTAGCCGCGAACCAGATTCGCCTAAGTTTCAAAAACACTCTGAGTGAGAGCATCCCTCTCACTCGGGGGCTTAGCTGCGAACCACATTCGCCTAAGTTTCAAAAACACTCCAAGTGAGAGTGTCCCTCTCACTCGGAGGGCTTAGTTGCAAACCAGATTCGCCTAAGTTTCAAAAACACTCCGAGTGAGAGCGTCCCTCTCACTCAGGGGCTTAGTTGTGAACCAGATTCGCCTAAGTTTAAAGAAAACTCCGAGTGAGAGCGTCCCTCTCACTCAGGGGCTTAGCTGCGAAGCAGATTCGCCTAAGTTTCAAAAACACTCCGAGTGAGAGCGTCCCTCTCACTCGAGGGCTTAGCTGCAAACCAGGTTCGCCTAAGTTTCAAAAACACTCCGAGTGAGTGCGTTCCTCTCACTCAGGGGCTTAGCTGTGAACCAGATTCTCCTAAGTTTCAAAAACAATCCGAGTGAGAGCGTCCCTCTCACTCGGGGGCTTAGCAGCGAACCAGATTCGCCTAAGTTTCAAAAACACTCCGACTGAGAGCGTCCCTCTCACTCGGGGGCTTAGCCGCGAACCAGATTCGCCTAAGTTTCAAAAACACTCCGAGTGAGAGCGCCCCTCTCACTCGGTGGCTTAGCCGCGAACCAGATTCGCCGAAGTTTCAAAAACACTCCGAGTGAGAGCGTCCCTCCCACTCGGGGGCTTAGCCGCGAACCAGATTCGCCTAAGTTTCAAAAACACTTTGAGTGAGAGCATCCCTCTCACTCGGGGGCTTAGCCGCGAACCAGATTCACCTAAGTTAGAAAAACACTCCGAGTGAGAGCAACCCTCTCACTCGAGGGCTTAGCCGCGAACCAGATTCGCCTAAATTTCAATAACACTCCGAGTGAGGGCATCCCTCTCACTCGGGGGCTTAGCCGCGAACCAGATCCGCCTAAGTTACAAAAATACTCTGAGTCAGAGCACCCCTCTCACTTGGGGGCTTAGCCGTGAACCAGATTCGCCTAAGTTTCAAAAACGCTCCGAGTGAGAGCAATCTTCCCACTCGGGGGCTTGACCGCGAACCATATTCGCCTAAGTAATTAGATTCGTTTAAACGCCTAAAGGACGTAGTCTAAGCTGCGCCATAAGTACAATGTCCGGTTGCACTCAGAGCTGCGCCACAAGTACAATGTCTGGTGGCTCTCGGAGCTGCACCACAAGTACTACGTCTGGTCGCACTCGGAGCTGCGCCACAAGTACAACGTCCGGTTGCACTCGGAGCTGCGCCACAAGTACAACGTCCGGTAGCACTCGGAGCTGCGCCACAAGTACAATCTTCGGTTGCACTCGAAGCTGCGCGACAAGTACAACGTCAAGTTGGACTCGGGGCTGCGCCACAAGTACAACATCCACTTCAAGTGAAGCGTAACCCTCTCACTCGGAAACTCAGTTACAGTCCTGCAAGCACAAAGTCAATAAATCTGAAGACAAAAGCAGCTGCATCTTGATAAAAGTAATAGAGTTCAGATAAACCCAGCAGAAGTTCACAACCATGAGTAGAAGTACTCGGGCATTAGGCCCGAATGAGTTTTAACGGTTACAGAATCACTCGGCATTCCGAGGCAAATTGAGTCGAATCATTAAAAGTTTTCACTCCGTAGGAGGGCTGGCGGGCTCGACAAAGGTGTCCAAGTCGATGCCATCTGCGATCCGAGTGGCCGCGTCCAAGAAAGTTTCCATGAAACTCTGGAACTAGAGCTTCTTCGTGTTGTCCACCTCAAGAGTCTTCAATTTATCTTCATTGGCGTCTTCGAAGTGGACACGAACAAGAGAAAGCGCCACATCGGCCCCGCAGCGGGCAGTGGACTTCTTCCACGCTTGCACTTGACCTGGGAGCTCATATAGTAGAGTCATAAGAGACTCGAGATCATTCTGGAGTCGCTCTTCTGGCCATAGTTCCTTGTCTATCCCAGCGAGTGCGGTCTTCAGTCGACAGATGTATCCTAGGACGCCCTCAAGGCGCGCTTCGAGTGGCAGTACGTTCATGGCGGCGGCATCTCCCACAAGTGACTTGCTAGGATCCAATCATCCAACCCAGTTTCGATTTGCTCTGTCTCACGGTCAAAGCTTTGACAGAATTCTGCATGAAAAACAAAAGTGTGAGTCGGCAATGCCTCCAAGAAATATTGCTTCAAGGGTGTTCTCAATACGACATACCTTCAAGCGAGATGTACAGCTTCTTGGAGAGGCCCCTCAAATATTCTTCCAACTCATTCCTCTTCAGAATGAGTTGGTCGACCTTGTCATACAAGGCAATCTTCTCGTCTCGCAACTGAGCAGCTTCTTTTTTCGTTGCGTCGATCGCAGTCTTCAAGGCCGCATTCTCTTCCTCGAGCTTGCCGACTGAAGCTAGCTTCTGATATGCCTTTGCGGTCTTCTCCCTGGCAGTCTTCTGAGCCGCGGCAAGGTTCGTGCCCTTCGCTTCCAGGGCCTTCTTCATAGTTTCTAAAGAAACAACAACCTTGAGTCAAGCTTGCATTCGATGATTCTCACTATGCACATCTACCCGAGTGGAATTACTAAATTCAAGGACTAGAATGGGAAAGCAACGAAGTTTTCAGTCGATGAAAAGTTTACCTCCCATGGTCCTCACTTCAGTCAGAGAATGCTCCAGCTTCTTCTTGGTGGCCTCCAGCTCCAGTCCGAGAGAGGTTTTCTCCTTTTCCATACCAACATATTGGCTCCCAAGTCCACAGGATTTCTGCAACAAGTTGAAGGACTAGTCGGTCGATAGGAATAATCAAATGATGGACAGATTCAGTTAATCGACATAAAGATAAGGAAAGAGTTCTTAGACCGCTGTCGACGGCCAACAGTCGACAACAGTCTTGGGGACCACACCCAGTTGGTGCACTCAGCGTGCCCCCACTGGTTCATATTTGTCACTCGGAGAGGTTCGTCCGATTCGAGTCCCAAAAAAGTGATCAGAGCTCTAAGACCCTCGCGGAGTGCCAGCAGTCGACGACGGTCTCAGGAACTACACCCAGTGGGTGCACTCAGCGTGCCCCCACTAGTTCAGATTTTTCACTCGGAGAGGTCCGTCCGATTCGAGTCCGATTGCGTAACAAGGAAAACCTACCGATTGAAATTACAAGTATAAGACCCCCGCCGACTGCCCGCAGTCGACGGCGGTCTCGGGGACCACAACCAGTGGGTGCACTCGGCGTGCCCCCACTGGTTTTGACTTCTCACTCGATGCGGCCTGCCGATCAGAGCGAGAAAAGTGCCCACTCGACACGGTTCAAGCGGGAGAGCTACATGACAAACTACAACACCCAGTGGGTGTATAGACGGACTCAAGGTGCGGACCTATAATAGATTCACATTAAAAGTTCCAAAACGCTCATCCATTGACATCTCTCAGAAGCAAAGACAAGGCTAAAATTTCAGAAAAACAATCGAAAATCAACTTACAATTCCACTTACTCGGACATTAGCTTGAAGGGATGAGCTGGCATCATAGGCACCTTTGACGGCTTCATACGCCACCTTCAGTCGGTCCACCATCAATCCAACATGTATCATCGCTTCCTTGGCCGCACCTACCTGGTCCTTAGGGACATGGTGCAATGCGAACTGAGGCAGAGCAGGCGGTGGAGTTGGAACTGTTGGAGGAGTCGGAGCCGGCAACACCATTGATGCACTCAGATCTGATGGTTGCCCGGGCATGTCTGAGACATGAACAGTCGGCGCGGGCGGCTGGTCAGTCGATAGTTAGCAAAGGAAACTGCGGCTCGGGACGAGCCTCTGAGCTCCTGAAGAACAGGCTCAACAGACGAGCGAGGTGTGCGACTGGCAGACGTCCTCCTGCTCGAAGGCCTCCCCCTCCTCCTTGTGCTCCTTTGGGCTTCTTCATCATCATCATCTGGAAGCTGGATAACCTCTGCCGGCCTTGCGGTTTCGTCAAACAAGATCTCACTCAACCAATCCAATCGGTTATCAAAACGCAAATTTGCTCGCCTCAAGTTTACCTGCTCGTGAAGTGACGACGTGGGCAGTTTCCACATCACCTTGTTCCTCATCGATCTCCATGTGGGACGAGGATGAAGTAGCAGCCCTGAAAATGCAAAATCTCGCTCGGTCAGAATAGAGCCAAAATTTGCAGCAAACAACAGGCAGATAAAAGGAAAGAAACTCACCCTGAGGTAACGGGAACATCCACTTTAATCTTGGGCAGTGCCTTCCGAGGCTTGGCGGCGTCGACTATCGCTTGCTTCGCAGTTTTCTCGGTCGGTTCCGGGGTGGACGTCCGACTGCGCTTCGAGGTCTTGGCCCTCGACGGCACCGCCTTGCCTTGGCCACCCGCGGGGTCTTGCGTCTGCTTGTAGCAACTCTCAGTGCGGGGCGGCAACTCGACCTCGTCGCTATTGTCCGAGTCAGAGTTGTCTTTCTCGTCATCTTCCTCATATTCGACGCTAGCACTCCCTTCCTCACTCCCGACATCCTCCAGCTACAGCTCTCCAGTCGGCAAGGAATACATGTTCATGAAGACTGCTACTTCTCGAGCTTGCGTTATATTCCCTCAAAGAGGAAAGGGAGATGCAGCACAGTAGCGTAAATATTTCCCTCAGTTTTTGAGAACCAAGGTATCAATCCAATAGGAGACCATGCGCGAGTCCCTCGCACCTGCACAAACAAATAATAACTTCGCAGCCAACGTGATAAGGGGTTGTCAATTCCTTTATGGTCACTTACGAAACTGAGATCTGATAGAGATGATAGTTTATATTTTTTGTATTTTTGTTTATAAGAGCAGAAAATAAAAGCGATAAAAGTAAAGTAGATGTAGATTGATATGTTGAGAACAGACCCGGGGGCCATAGTGTTCTCTAGTGGCTTCTCTCATGATAGCGATATTCTATGGCGGGTAAACAAATTACTATCGAGCAATTGATAGAAAAGCGAATAATTATGATACTATCTAGGCATGATCATTGTATATAGGCATCACGTCCGAGACAGGTAGACCGAAACGGTTCTGCATCTACTACTATTACTCCACACATCGATCGCTATCCAGCATGCATCTAGTGTATTGAGTTCATAAGAACAGAGTAACGCCTTAAGCAAGATGACATGATGTAGAGGGATAAACTCAAGCAATATGATATAAACCCCATCTTTTTATCCTCGATGGCAACAATACAATACGTGCCTTGCTGCCCCTACTGTCACTGGGAAAGGACACCGCAAGATTGAACCCAAAGTCAAGCACTTCTCCCATTGCAAGAACTATAGATCTAGTAGGCCAAACCAAACCAATAATTCGAAGAGACTTGCAAGGATATTATGAGCACACATAAAAAGTTCAGAGAAGAACCAAATATTTCTCATATATAATCTTGATCATAAACTCACAATTCATCAGATATCGACAAACACACCGCAAAAAGAGATTACATCGAATAGATCTCCTTGAAGACCGAGGAGAACTTTGTATTGAGATCCAGAGAGAGAGAGAAGAAGCCATCTAGATACTAGATATGGACCCGAAGGTCTGTGGTAAACTACTCACAACTCATGGTGAGGGCGATGATGATGATGAAGATCCCCCTCCGGTGGAGCTCTGGAACAGGCTCCAAGATGAGATCTCACGGGAACAGAATGTTACTGCGGTGGAATTAGGGTTTTCTCTCTGTTGTCAAAGGTTTCGGGGTACGTAGACTTATATAGGAGGAAGGAGGACACCGGGGATGCTCGAGGGGCCCACGAGGCAGGGGGCGCGCTCTGGGAAGGGGGGCGCACCCTAGCCTCGTGGACACCCCGAGGCTCCCCTGACGTGGTTCTCAAGTCCCATGTGCGTGATTTTCTCCAAAAATATCTCTAGGGAAGGTTTCATTCCGTTTGGACTCCATTTGATATTCTTTTTCTGCAAAACCCTGAAACACGCAAAAAAATAGCAATCTGGACTGGGCCTTTGAGTTAGTAGGTTAGTCCCAAAAATGATATAAAAGTGTAAGATAAAGCCCATTAAACATCCAAGACTTCATAAATAGTAGCATGGAACAATCAAAAATTATAGATACGTTGGATACGTATCAAAGACCTACAATACCCCAGTTGACGAGTTGAGACGAGTCCAAGAACAGTCGCATATGAAAGAACGTAAGAGGAAAAAATCACTCGACAGAATAGTGCCTAACCTCCCCCAAAGCATGCTCGGCGTCGTATGGCAAGATCCTCCTGGCTCCACGCGGGTTGTCCTTGTTCCCAGTAATGCTCGTCAGCCACTAGGCCACCGTCTTCTCGTCGACCTCCTCCGGGTGGATTCGAGCGGTGTCGTTTGGGCCCGAATACATCCACATGGGATGGTCACGGGCTTGCAGGGGTTGGATGCGGCGACTCAAGAATACCTCCAGCAGGTCCATACCCATCACCCCACCCTGAACCAGAGCAACTACGGCGACGACCAAAACGGAAACTTCACCTTTCTCCTCTGTGATAACTTGCATGGAACGAGCCTGGTTGATTCCGTCTAAAGAAAAGGGGGGAGTCCCGTCGGATATCCGAGAGTTGGGATGTCCTTGCAGTAGAACCAACTCGACTGCCAGCCCCTAACTGACTCAGGAAACGTCAGCGGAGGAAATGTGCTCCTGCATCTCATCTGGATCCCCAACCCCCCACACATCTGAATCACATGTGTCTTCTCGTCAGTCGGATTGGCTTTCCTCACCGACTGAGATCGGCAAGTGAAAATATGCTTGAACAAGCCCCAGTGAGGTTGGCACCGCAGGAAGCTCTCGCACATCGTGATGAATGCAACAAGATAGGAGATGGTGTTGGGGGGTGATGGATCTGAGCACCAAAGAAATTCAAGAAACCTCGGAAAAATGGGTGAGGAGGCAAAGAAAGACCTCGGTCGACACTCGCCCTCACGCGGCTCGGGCTCTGTCTCCCTCCCCAGCAGCCTCCAAGACCCAGGTGCAATGAGGCCATCGACGGCGAGGCCATCCAAGTCTTCCTTGATGACCGTCGAGCGGATCCAGTCCCCCTGGATCCAACCAGGCGGCAGACTGGACCGCGACGTCGATCCCTTCGTCGGCTTCTTGCCCTTGGACGCGGCCTTCTTCGCAGGTTCGTCTTTCGCCATTGACGACGAGCTCTGGCGAGGCTGAAGGAAATATGCCCTAGAGGCAATAATAAAGATGTTATTTTGTATTTCCTTATATCATGATGAATGTCTTTTATTCATGCTAGAATTGTATTAATCGGAAACTTGATACATCTGTGAATACATAGACAAAATAGTATGTCCCTAGTATGCCTCTACTAGACTAGCTCATTGATCAAAGATGGCTATGTTTCCTAGCCATAGACATGAGTTGTCATTTGATCAACGGGATCACATCATTAGGAGAATGATGTGATGGACTAGACCCATCCGTTAGCATAGCACTATGATCGTTTAGTTTTACTTCTATTGCTTTCTCCATGACTTATACATGTTCCTATGACTATGAGATTATGCAACTCCCGAATACCGTAGGAACACCTTGTGTGGTATCAAACGTCACAACATAACTGGGTGATCATAAAGATGCTCTACAGATGTCTCCAAAAGTATTCGTGGTGTTGGCATAGATCAAGACTAGGATTTGTCACTCCGAGTGTCGGAGAGGTATCTCTGGGCCCTCTCGGTAATGCACATCATAATAAGCCTTGCAAGAAAAAGACTAATGAGTTAGTCACGAGATGATGTATTACGGAACGAGTAAAGAGACTTGCCGGTAACGAGATTGAACTAGGTATAGAGATACCGATGATTGAATCTCGGGCAAGTAACATACCGATGACAAAAGGAACAACGTATCTTGTTATGCTGTTTGACCGATAAAGATCTTCGTAGAATATGTAGGAGCCAATATGAGCATCCAGGTTCCGCTATTCGTTATTGACTGGAGATGAGTCTCGGTCATGTCTACACAGTTCTCGAACCCGTAGGGTCCGCACGCTTAACGTTTGATGACGATCGGTATTATGAGTTTATGAGTTTTGATGTACCGAAGGTAGTTCGGAGTCCCGGATGAGATCACGGACATGACGAGGAGTCTCGGAATGTCCGAGACATAAAGATTGATATATTGAACGACTATATTCGGACACCGGAAGTGTTCTGGAAAGTTTCAGAATTTACCGGAGTGCCGGGGGGTTACCGGAACCCCCCGAGGGAATGGTGGGCCCTGGTGGGCCATAGGGGAGAGAGAGGGCAGCAGCCAGGAGGTGGCGCGCCCCCTCCCTAGGAGGAGTCCGAATAGGACTAGGGGAGGGGGGCGCGGCCCCTCTTTCCCTCTCCCTCTCCCTCTCTTTCCTTTCCCCTTCTTCCTTCTTTGGTAGGTTCCTACTAGGAATAGGATTGCAATCCTATTCCTAGTAGGATTGCAGCCTTAGCCGCACCATAGAGGGCCGGCCGGCCTCCCTCCCTTGCTCCTATATATACTGGGGCAGGGGGGCACCCAAGGACACACAAGTTGAATTGTTCTAGCCGTGTGCGGTGCCCCCCTCCAAAGAAACACACCTCGGTCATACCGTCGCAGTGCTTAGGCGAAGCCCTGCGCCGGTAGATACATCATATCCGTCACCACGTCGTCATGCTGATGAAACTCTCCCGTGAAGCTCAACTGGATCAAGAGCTCGTGGGACGTCATCAAGCTGAACGTGTGCCGAACGCGGAGGTGCCGTACGTTCGGTGCTTGATCGGTTGGATCGTGAAGAAGTTCGACTACATCAACCGCGTCACTTGACGCTTCCGCTTCCGGTCTACGAGGGTACGTAGACACACTCTTCCCTCTCATTGCTATGCATCTGGTAGATAGATCTTGCGTGATCGTAGGAAAAAATTAAAATACTACGTTCCCCAACAGTGGTATCAGAGCCAGGTCTATGCGTAGATGATATGCACGAGTAGAACACAATGAGTTGTGGGCGATACTAGTCATACTGCTTACCAGCATGTCATACTTTGCTTTGGCAGTATTGTGAGATGAAGCGGCCCGGACCGACATTACGCGTACGCTTACGCGAGACTGGTTTCACCGTTATGAGCACTTGTTGCTTAAAGGTGACTGGCGGGTGTCTGTCTCTCTCACTTTAGCTGAATCAAGTGTGGCTACGCCCGGTCCTTGTGAAGGTTAAAACAGCACATACTTGACAAAACATCGTTGTGGTTTTGTATGCGTAGGTAAGAACGGTTCTTGCTAAAGCCCGTAGCAGCCACGTAAAACTTGCAACAACAAAGTAGAGGACGTCTAACTTGTTTTTGCAGGGCTTGTTGTGATGTAATATGGTCAAGACATGATGAGTTATACGGTTTTGTATGAGATGATCATGTTTTGTAATGTTATCGGCAACTGGCAGGAGCCATATGGTTGTCGCTTTATTGTATGAAATGCAATCGCCATGTAATTGCTTTACTTTATCACTAAGCGGTAGCGATAGTCGTAGAAGCAATAGTTGGCGAGACGGCAACGATGCTACGATGAAGATCAAGGTGTCGCGCCGGTGACAAAGGTGATCATGACGTTGCTTTGGAGATGGAGATCAAAATCACAAGATGATGATGGCCATATCATGTCACATATTTTGATTGCATATGATGTTTATCTTATTATGCTTCTTATTTTGCTTAGAATGACGGTAGCATTATAAGATGATCCCTTACTAAATTTCAAGGTATAAGTGTTCTCCCTGAGTATGCACCGTTGCGAAAGTTCGTCGTGCTGAGACACCACGTGATGATCGTGTGTGATAAGCTCTACGTTCAAATACAACGGGTGTAAGCCAGTTTTGCACACGCAGAATACTCGGGTTAAACTTGACGAGCCTAGCATATGCAGATATGGCCTCGGAACACTGGAGACCGAAAGGTCGAGCGTGAATCATATAGTAGATATGATCAACATAAGATGTTCACC
Organism: Secale cereale; assembly: GCA_902687465.1. Taxonomy (NCBI): domain Eukaryota; kingdom Viridiplantae; phylum Streptophyta; class Magnoliopsida; order Poales; family Poaceae; genus Secale; species Secale cereale. The sequence continues at coordinate 879,250,257 of LR738711.1, read as the reverse complement.
ATTGAAACTACTCCATCTCACGTGATGATCGGACATGGTTTAGTTGATTTGGATCACGTGATCATTTAGATGACTAGAGGGATGTCTATCTAAGTGGGAGTTCTTAAGTAATATGATTAAATTGAACTTTAATTTATCATGAACTTAGTCCTCGTAGTATTAGCATATCTATGTTGTAGATCAATAGCTCACGATGTTGCTCCCCATTTATTTTTTATATGTTCCTAGAGAAAACTAAGTTGAAATATGTTAGTAGCAATGATGCGGAATTGTTCCGTGATCTGAGGATTATCCTCATTGCTGCACAGAAGAATCATGTCCTTGATGCACCGCTAGGTGACAGACCTATTGCAGGAGTAGATACAGACGTTATGAACGTTTTGACAAAAGCTCGGTATGATGACTACTTGATAGTTTAAGTGCACCATGCTTTGTAATCTAGATTATTGACTCTAGTTCAAGTGGGAGACAGAAGGAAATATGCCCTAGAGGCAATAATAAAGATGTTATTTTGTATTTCCTTATATCATGATGAATGTCTTTTATTCATGCTAGAATTGTATTAATCGGAAACTTGATACATCTGTGAATACATAGACAAAATAGTATGTCCCTAGTATGCCTCTACTAGACTAGCTCATTGATCAAAGATGGCTATGTTTCCTAGCCATAGACATGAGTTGTCATTTGATCAACGGGATCACATCATTAGGAGAATGATGTGATGGACTAGACCCGTCCGTTAGCATAGCACTATGATCGTTTAGTTTTACTTCTATTGCTTTCTCCATGACTTATACATGTTCCTATGACTATGAGATTATGCAACTCCCGAATACCGTAGGAACACCTTGTGTGGTATCAAACGTCACAACGTAACTGGGTGATCATAAAGATGCTCTACAGATGTCTCCGAAAGTATTCGTGGTGTTGGCATAGATCAAGACTAGGATTTGTCACTCCGAGTGTCGGAGAGGTATCTCTGGGCCCTCTCGGTAATGCACATCATAATAAGCCTTGCAAGCAAAAGACTAATGAGTTAGTCACGAGATGATGTATTACGGAACGAGTAAAGAGACTTGCCGGTAACGAGATTGAACTAGGTATAGAGATACCGACGATCGAATCTCGGGCAAGTAACATACCGATGACAAAAGGAACAACGTATGTTGTTATGCGGTTTGACCGATAAAGATCTTCGTAGAATATGTAGGAGCCAATATGAGCATCCAGGTTCCGCTATTCGTTATTGACTGGAGATGAGTCTCGATCATGTCTACATAGTTCTCGAACCCGTAGGGTCCGCACGCTTAACGATTGATGACGATCGGTATTATGAGTTTATGAGTTTTGATGTACCAAGGTAGTTCGGAGTCCCGGATGAGATCACGGACATGACGAGGAGTCTCGGAATGTCTGAGACATAAAGATTGATATATTGGACGACTATATTCGGACACCGGAAGTGTTCTGGAAAGTTTCGGAATTTACCGGAGTGCCGGGGTGTTACCGGAACCCCCCGGGGGAATGGTGGGCCCTGGTGGGCCATAGGGGAGAGAGAGGGCAGCAGTCAGGAGGTGGCGCGCCCCCTCCCTAGGAGGAGTCCGAATAGGACTAGGGGAGGGGGGCGCGGCCCCTCTTTCCCTCTCCCTCTCCCTCTCTTTCCTTTCCCCTTCTTCCTTCTTTGGTAGGTTCCTACTAGGAATAGGATTGCAATCCTATTCCTAGTAGGATTGCAGCCCTAGCCGCACCATAGAGGGCCGGCCGGCCTCCCTCCCTTGCTCCTTTATATACTGGGGCAGGGGGGCACCCAAGGACACACAAGTTGAATTGTTCTAGCCGTGTGCGGTGCCCCCCTCCAAAGAAACACACCTCGGTCATACCGTCGCAGTGCTTAGGCGAAGCCCTGCGCCGGTAGATACATCATATCCATCACCACATCGTCATGCTGACGAAACTCTACCGTGAAGCTCAACTGGATCAAGAGCTCGTGGGACGTCATCAAGCTGAACGTGTGCTGAACGCGGAGGTGTCGTACGTTCGGTGCTTGATCGGTTGGATCGCGAAGAAGTTCGACTACATCAACCGCGTCACTTGACGCTTCCGCTTCCGGTCTACGAGGGTACGTAGACACACTCTTCCCTCTCGTTGCTATGCATCTGGTAGATAGATCTTGCGTGATCGTAGGAAAATTTTAAAATACTACGTTCCCCAACAGAGGCAAGGGGAGAGGAGAAGGGGCAAAGAGGCGAGTGAAGAAACAAATGGAGGGCACAGTACCCCGTCTCGGCAGCAACGCCTTATACAATCAAATTTCCGAGTGGCCGACTAGCGGGCCCGGATGATTCGGTCACATCCCGAAACAGCCGGTTGCTCGATACGTGGCGAATAAGGCGTCGCGGGGATTGAGGAGCCCCTGACGGCACATTCTGATTACTGCGCCAACGCCCCGTCCCACACGCTTCTCCGTGCTTCAAAATCTCGGAAAATCGAGTATGCGCAGGGCAATAAATCACGCCAAAGATACGCCAGCCCGTCCAGCTCGGTACAGACTGTCAGGGATATGACTAGCAGGTATGAACCGGCTAGTGTAAACCGGCTTAGTTATATTATACTTGGTTGTAATATTTAGTAAAGGCTACGGCCCATGAGATCTTAGGGCCCATGTATAGAAGTGTGGTTTGTAAACCGCCAAGCGATGTAACTTGAGAGATAAGGAAGAAAAGACAGAGACCGAGGCAGACACAAGTATGAGCCGGCCTCGGGACTCTGTAAACCGGACCAGGCGTCACCTCTATATAAAGGGACGACCCGGCGACGGTTCAGGGGAAGCAAGAATCAACCCGTCAAGACTACACGCAAGCGAATCCGCTCCCTGTAAATCGACGCCCAAGCAATACCAAACCAACTAGACGTAGGCTTTTACCTTCATCGAAGGGGCCAAACTAGTATAAACTCTCTGTGTCCTTTGTGTGCTATGAACCCCTTCAAGCTAACCCGTGCGATGGTTCCATCCTCAAGTCCGCTAAACCGGACATCTGCCGTGTTAATTCCACGACAGTTGGCGCCCACCGTGGGGCCTCCGCACGATGGTTTCGAGTTCTTGAAGGGCAGCTTTGAAGGGCTCAAGGGTTACGCGGTCGGCCGGATGACCAAGAGTCGCCGCGGCCGGATCTACATCGACGACGCAGGTTGGGGACCGGAGGCCGATTCAATCGAATACGGGTACCGGGTTCCCTTCGGTGGCATCCAAGTCTTCATTGGCAAAATCGGCGAACCGGGACCTGAGTCGGACATCTTCCCCAACATCGTCGAGCCGGCTCAGCGTGCGAGATCGGCCCGGGTTCAGCCCGCCATGAAGCATGTGTTCGTTGGAGCGATCCGCAGAGTTCGAACCGAGAACGGATCGGAATCCGATGGTGCAACAGTTGTCTACTCCGATGACGAATCTTCATCCGGGGAAACGGAGTCTCTGTATCAGTTGCAGGACGGCCGGTCTGAAGGCGAGTTCGATGGAAACAGTATTCCGGACCCCTTCGGCCCGCCAAACCGGGTGGCTGTCTTTATGGCCGGCTCACAGCCCCCGGTGAACGGGGCAACAGCAGAAGCTGGTGTAGGGGGGAGCGGCACGACCCTCTCACCTACTGACGTTCTATCCACCTTAATGGATGAGTTCACAGCTAAAGCGGTGGAAACAGTAGCTCCAGCAGACAAGGCGCATCATGATGCAGAGCTCCTTCAGTTGAAAGGCCGGATTGATCAGTTAAAGGAAGATCTGAAGGCGGAAAGAGAGATGATAGTGGTGAGACAAGCGGAGCTGGATGATCAGGCTTTTTCCCTAAGGATGGAGCAAGCTTCTATGGAAGGAGTAAGGGGACGGAAGTACCAGTCTCGTTTACCGCCGGTTTATGAAGCAACGAATCTGTTCAGGACACCTGGGGCTGGAACTAGTAATAATCCGGTTTCGAACCGGAGGGCACCCCCAGCCAGGGAGGAGCCGGTTCAGCAGCCCGCCGCAGAGCGGGATCGTCGGATCACGTCAGCACCTTACGTTCCCACCACTCTAGGTCATTATTCAAACCCTTTGGATAACATCGCTGCAGCTGCTGCACGTTTGGCCGCTTTACCTGTGGAGGAGACGTCTCCGATGGCATTGGAGGCGCGCAGGGTCAAGGAGCTGCTTAATACGGCGTTGATACAGCAGCAAGCATACTCTCATAGCAGGGAAAGGCTACATTCAACACCACGTCCCAGCCGGAGTTACACTAGGCATTGGGAGGAACCTGAAGTATCTAGCAGTGAACGCAGGCGGCATCAGCGCAGACAGGATAATCCGGTGGGCGCGGAAGCACCAGCTCCGGATGCAAACCGGGTTCGATCAGGAGCCCGGGAGGAGGTTCGTCAAACGACGCCGGTTCACACAGCTACAGCAGAAACAGGAGCTACAACGAGTTCTTTCGGGGTGCAATGTCTTATCCCCGCTTTACGGGGTGTCAAGCTGCCTAAAGATTTTGAAGGGCCCCGCAAGGTACCTAATTACACAGCAGATTTAGCTCCAGAAGCTTGGGTTGAAAGTTATGAGATGGCCATGGAGATGCTGGACGTGGATGAATCGGCTTGTGCTAAGTATTTTACTATGATGCTTGAAGGTACGGCCCGGACCTGGCTGAAGGGTTTACCCCCGAACTCTATTGGATCATGGGGGGAACTACGCAGCCAGTTTATCAAAAACTTCAAAGATACATGCAAACAGCCGATGTCAGTGGTGGATCTAGCAGCTTGTGTGCAAGGAGAGCAAGAATCTACAGCAGCTTGGGTGCGGAGAGTAGCGGAGATTTTACACTCTTCGAATAGTATCAATCCTAGTACGGCGATAGTGACTTTGGAAAACAATTGCCGGTTTGAATCTTTAAAGTTAAAGCTCGGACGGCTTAAAAGGGATTGCAATGATATGGGAACTCTCATGAGTGCCCTGGTAAAATATGGAGACTCTGATAATACCAAGTATCCAGAAGCGGAAGGAGACAAGACAGGGAAGGTTAGCAAGTCTGGTAAACCGGCGCCAGTTAATCCGGCTACCACGAGTTTTTTGGGCAAACGGAAGGCAGAGGGTGGCTCTGACTTCGTGGCCAACACTCAAGTTCAAGGGGATTTTCAGCGTAGCCTGGGAAATCCACCTTCACAAACCGGCGGAGGAACTCTTAGCTGGGATCAAGAGTAAGATCAGCCTTGTCCGAAACATAGCATGAAAGGTCGACCGGCAAAGCATACCATAAGGGAGTGCAGGCCCCTTATGAAGGCAATGGTGGGCCGCTTCAATCCTCATGACAGGCCTCCGAATGGCGGTTCAGGTCCTGGATTTTATGGTCCGGGTCATCAGGGGAACAACTCCGGATCAGGGTATAGGGGCAATAACAATGGTTATCAAAACTGGGCCGGTAATCAAAATAATCAAGGAAATTATAATAACCAGGGCAATCAGTCGCATCATCAAGGTGGTTACAATAACCAGAGCAATCAACAGCAGGGCCAAGGGAATTACAATAGTCAGGGGAATCAACAGCGTCAGCAACAACAGCCGCAATCTGGATATCAAAGTAATCCAAAGGAATTGAGCAGTGGGCAATATCATGTCTTCACCACAAGTCTATGTAAGAGAGATCAGAAGGTTTTTAAGCGGGCTGTTAATGCAGTTGAACCGGCAACACCGCAATTTCTGCGCTGGTCAGAGCAGCCCATTGTGTGGAGCAGAGAAGACCACCCGATGCGGGTGGATAATCCGGGCCATTTAGCCTTGGTGGTGGCACCTCAGGTGGGAGGCTACAAATTCACTAAGGTTCTCATCGACGATGGTAGCAGTATCAATATCTTGTACTATGAGACTTTCCGTCGTATGGGTCTGACGGATAAGAAGTTAAGGCAATCAAATACAGTGTTTCATGGAGTGGTCCCAGGTAAGTCGGCTTATCCGGTTGGAAAGATTGACTTGGAAGTTACTTTTGGGAATGAGTATGATTCCAGGTCAGAGATGATAACTTTCGAGGTCGTCAAAATCAAAAGCCCATATCACGCTCTGTTTGGAAGGACGGTTTATGCTAAGTTTATGGCTAGGCCATGTTATGTTTATTTGCAGCTTAAAATGCCGGGTCATAAGGGCACGGTCACGGTTCATGGAAGTCGCAAGATAGCAGTGGAATGTGAAGAAGGAGATGCAGCCTATGCAGAAGCAGTATGTGCCACGGAAGAGTTGAAATTTTATAAAGATAATGTTGATCCGGCAGATATGACTCCGCTGAAGAAGCCAACTACCGAGCATGATCCGGCGTTGAAGTTTAAATCAGCAGAGGAGACCAAGCAAGTTGATTTTGTGCCTGGAGATTTGTCTAAGCAGTTCACTATCAGCGCTAACCTTGATCCCAAATAGGAAAGCGCGCTCATCGAGTTCATCCGTGAGAACCGGGATATCTTTGCATGGAAACCTTCTGACATGCCAGGTATACCGAGGGAACTCGCTGAGCACAGTCTTAATATTGATCCGAAGTTTAAACCGGTCAAGCAGTATCTGCGCCGCTTCAATGAGGAAAGGCGCAAGGCTATAGGAGAAGAAGTGGCCAGACTTTTGGCCGCAGGATTCATAGTAGAAGTTTTTCATCCGGAGTGGTTGGCTAATCCGGTACTGGTGTTAAAGAAGAATGGGAAGTGGAGAATGTGTGTGGACTACACAGACCTCAACAAAGCTTGCCCAACTGATCCTTTTGCTCTTCCTCGCATTGATCAAATCATTGATGCCACAGCGGGATGTGAGCGGCTAAGTTTTTTGGATGCATATTCAGGATATCACCAGATCAAGATGGAAGTTAAAGACCAAGAGAATACAACTTTCATAACTCCTTTTGGTGCTTTTTGCTATGTATCTATGCCTTTTGGGCTTAAAAGTGCACAGGCAACTTATCAGCGTTGCGTTCAGAATTGTCTAAAAGGGCAGATAGGGAGGAATGTTCATGCCTATGTGGATGACATTGTGGTCAAGTCAAGGAAGGAAGAGACAATGATAGAGGATCTTAAGGAAACTTTTGCTAATCTTCGAGCTTATAAGATGATGCTTAATCCGGAAAAGTGTGCTTTTGGTGTTCCGGCAGGTAAGCTACTGGGATTCTTGGTTTCAAACAGAGGAATAGAAGCTAACCCAGAGAAAATCAAGGCCATCACATCTTTGACTAAACCGGTTTGCGTCAACGATGTTCAGCGTATAGCTGGCCGGATCACAGCATTAAGCCGGTTTATCAGCCGTTTGGGAGAGAAGGCGATCCCACTTTACCAGATGCTGAGGAAAATAGACCGGTTTATATGGAGTGATGAGGCAAACGCAGCGTTCGAGGATCTGAAACGGCAATTGGCAAAGCCACCGATTTTAGCTGCTCCTATTGACAAGGAGCCGTTGCTGTTATACGTCGCTGCCAATGCACGGGCAGTTAGCGTTGCAATCGTGGTTGAGCGCAAGGAAGCAGGGAAGGAATACCCGGTTCAGCGCCCGGTTTACTACGTGAGTGAAGTACTCATTGAATCCAAGCAGAGATACCCTCATTGGCAGAAGTTGGTATATGGTGTGTTCATGACAAACCGGAAGTTGAAGCACTATTTCCAAGGTCATCCAATAACTGTGGTTAGTTCAGCACCGTTGGGGGATATAATCCAGAACAGGGAAGCTACAGGCAGAGTAGCGAAGTGGGCCATTGAGCTCAGCCCACATGAGTTGAAGTATGTACCACGTACCGCTATAAAATCTCAGGCGTTGGTAGATTTCATCAATGATTGGACAGAGTTGCAAACTCCTGAGGAGAAGCCGGATCTTACTTACTGGACGATTCACTTTGACGGTTCAAAACAGTTGGAGGGCTCGGGGGCTGGAGTTGTCTTAACTTCCCCCACAGGTGATAAATTTTGTTACGTCCTCCGCCTATTGTTTCCTTGTACTAATAATGCAGCGGAATATGAAGCACTACTTCATGGTTTGCGGCTGGCGAAGGAGATGAACTTGAGCCGGGTTAAGTGTTTTGGCGACTCGGATCTGGTGGCACAGCAAGTTTCCGGCAAGTGGGATTCAAGAGATCCCCTCATGGCGGCTTATAGACGAGAGGTTGAAGCAGTTGCAGGATACTTCAAAGGATATCAGGTGGATCATATAGACCGGCGAAGGAACGAAGCGGCCGACGCTCTAAGCCGGCTGGGTTCTCAACGTAAACCGGTGCCACCAAACACTTTTTTGGATGAATTGCACAGTCCTTCAGTTCAGATACCGTCGGAGGAAGACCTAGCTGTTCCTGATCCGGAGGCACAGTTAGTTGCAGCGCTCCATGTTATTCCAGATTGGACGCTGCCCTATTTGGCATACCTGAGCCGAGGAGAGTTACCGGACGATGAAGAAGAAGCACGACAGATAATCCGGCGTTCTAAGTCCATGACGATTGCAAACGGAGAGCTTCATCATCGCAGTACTTCTGGAGTATTTCAGCGGTGTGTATCAGCTGAGGAAGGTTGTGAGATTCTTCGCGAGATCCATGAAGGGGATTGTGGTCATCATGCCGGTTCAAAATCATTGGTGGCTAAAGCATTCCGGCATGGTTTCTATTGGTTAACTGCTCATGCAGATGCGGCAGATCTGGTCCGGAAGTGTGACGCTTGTCAGAAATTTTCGAGGCGTGCTTTGGTTCCGGCACAGGAGCTCCGGATGATACCAATAACTTGGCCGTTTGCGACTTGGGGGCTTGATATGATTGGACCCTTTAAGCGATCCCAAGATCAGAAAACTCATCTACTAGTAGCAGTAGATAAGTTTAAAAAGTGGGTTGAAGCAGAGCCTATAAGCAAGTGTGATGCAGCAACGACAGTCAAATTCATCAAAAAAGTAATTTTCCGGTTTGGCTTTCCACACAGCATCATCACAGACAATGGCACCAATTTATCTTAGGGTGAGATGGAAGAATTCTATCAACGAGAACATATTCGCTTGGACGTGTCTTCTGTGGCCCACCCCCAATCCAATGGTCAGGCTGAAAGGGCAAATCAGGAGATTTTGCGAGGTATCAAACCCCGTCTTATGACACCTTTGCAGAGAACCCCAGGATGTTGGGTTGAGGAGTTGCCATCTGTTCTTTGGAGTATCAACACTACACCAAACCGGTCTACAGGTTACACACCTTTTTTCATGGTCTATGGTGCTGAAGCAGTCCTTCCGAGCGATATACGTCATGATTCACCAAGGGTGACGGCTTATGTTGAAGCAGCCAACGAGAGAGCAAGACAGGACAGTTTGGACCGGCTGGATGAAGAGCGTGATATAGCTGCAGCACGATCTGCAATTTATCAACAAGACTTACGCAGATATCATAGCCGCCGGATCAGAACAAGGACGTTCCAGGAGGGCGACTTGGTACTCCGGCTCATCCAAGATCAAACAGATATGCACAAGCTATCCCCACCTTGGGAAGGGCCCTTTGTGGTCAGTAAGAATCTACACAACGGTTCATATTACTTGGTGGACGTTCGAGAACACAAGGACTCACGGACGTCAGAAGAGGAGACGAAGAGGCCGTGGAACATCGCCCATTTACGGCCATACTATACTTGAGCTACGCGCTCCAATGTATCCTATGTATATATTATGATTAATGAATAAACCGGCACCCTCGGTAAACCGGGGGCTCAGCCCATTTTCCACATACAAATATCTTGTGAGGACAACCATACAAGTTTTTTATCAGATATTATATTTCAATATATTGGCCGGTTTAAAAGTTGATTTTTTTGCAGAGTATACAAAGGAGCAATAAAACTCTCTAAAGAACATGAGATCATATCCGGTTCGAAGAGAGGACGCTTCACGATTTACCCACCGGTTCAGGAGGAACCCTGGAGACCCTCTGAAAAGATGGATAATCCACATTCAGTGATTGGTTTATATTTACCCACCGGTTCAGGAGGAACCCTGGAGACCCTCTGAAAAGATGGATAATCCACATTCAGTGATTGGTTTATATTTACCCACCGGTTCAGGAGGAACCATGGAGGCCCTCTGAAAAGATGGATAATCCACGTTCAGTGATTGGCTCGGCCCTCTGGAAAGATGGATAATCCACATCCAGTGATTGGCTCAATTTTTTCTGTACGGTTCTATCGGCCCTCTGAAAAGATGGATAATCCACGTTCAGTGATTGGCTAGGCCCTCTAGGAAAGATGGATAATCCACATCCCATTGATTGGCTCAGTTTTTATTTGCGGTTCTATCGGCCCTCTGAAAAGATGGATAATCCATGTTTAGTGATTAGCTAGGCCCCCTAGGAAAGATGGATAATCCACATCCCATTGATTGGCTGAACCTTGCTTTGAGCCTGGCAGCTCTTAAAAAGCCTCGACTACATGGTCTTATTTGCAAAATTTGCATCTTTTTGTGTTTGTGTTTTATAACCCTTTAAACCGGAGTGGAACAGCTACAGAAGCTGACCACATATCTATAAAGTGGAAAGTCTGGGTCATGAATAACAGCATGAGTAAACCGGTGTTCATTATAACCCGAATCATCTATCAGGCAACAAGCCACAAATTTCTGAACAAAGTCTTGCAGAACAAGATGAACCGGAGTTTATCATCAAAACCTGGGTTTCTAATTGGATCCATGAAGGTCTTCATCAAGAGACTTTAAAGTCCTACCGGATTAAGAGTATTGAGCATATATAATCTCAGGTATAACGTTATTTCTGGTATGAGTATATACTTATTTGACGTTTTAAGAGAACAATTTAATCCGTCCAGTGGTAAACCGCTAGGACATATTTTCAGTATTATTTCTGCAGGAGCAGAGGATATGCAAGATAAGCAACATCAGACAACATTTAAATTGGCAAATATTTCATATAAGAATGACAGAATATCTGGATTAAAGCAGATCAAGTTTTAGCTATCCTATTACAAGGCATGGCAAGCCCGACGGAATGGAAAGATTGTTTGGCAAAACAGAGACTGCGATTACAACAATAAATTTTGAGTTATGCTCCTCCTTGCTGAGACGGCTGGCCATCACCTTGATCCGGAATATCTTCATCTTCTTGAAGCGGTTGGAAGTCCGGCACACGCCAGTCAATCTTCGTCAAAGCCCGGAAATACATCTCGTCATTGATAAGTTCAGAAGGTTCAATATCAGGAGCGAAGGTATGAGGACGAACCGGCGGGATTAAGTTGACGGTGTCATAAACCGGCCGCTCCACCCGCTCGTTTTGCAAGTCGTATCCAGGATGATACCTGGATAAGTCGGATTCAGCTGCAAGCTTGCTGGCGAGGGGACGCATCTCCTTCGTCAAGGCGTAGAGATCCTTTGCGGTAAAAGTGGAACCGTCGTCTTTTGTATCAGGAAATCCGGTTAAAGCCTCTTCCGGATCAAGATCCGGAACCCAGGCCTTAGCCCTGGTAAGGGCTAGAAGAGCACCACCTCGGGCAGCAGATTTTTTGACTTCTTCAAGACGAACCGGCAAAACAGATAATTTTTTCAATGTGTCTTGGATAGTTGTAGGGGCCGGTTTACCGAAAGATGTTGCACTAATGATCCTCTGAGCGCCGGATACAGCTGCTCGACCAAGGTGTAACATGCCTTAAGCTTCTTCCGTAGGTCATCCCCAAGATGGGAGACACGGCGCCCTACATATAGATATTATGGTTAAACCGGAACAGATGGAAGATTACAGGGATAAAGCAGGAGTTCAGATTATACTTACCAAAGATTGCAGAGGTCATTAATTCAATCTGCTGCTTTAAACCGGTTAACTCTTCCGTAACCGGATTAAGCGCCCCTTCAGCATCCTGAATCCTTTTCTCCAGATCCTTCTTTTGAACCTCAAAAGTGGTCCGCTCTTCTTCAAAGTATTTCTTCAGATCTTCAACAGTCTTTAAACTTACCTGAAGATCTTTCTTAGCTTTTGAAGCGGCAGATTCTGTCTCAGCAAGACGGCTCCGAAGTTCATTAATTTCATCAGCGTTCCGGTTTAACTCAGCCTGCAAGCACAATCAAAAGACAAGAAGCAAAAATCAGACAAGTTTCAAGCACACAAACAAGTTGTCTACTTGACACTTGGGGGCTAATGGCAGTTGAAGCAATAAGCAACAGCAATTCAAAGTTACAAGTCTCAAGCACACAAACAAGTTGTCTACTTGAAACTTGGGGGCTAATGGCAGTTGAAGCAATAAGCAACAGCAATTCAAAGTTACAAGTCTCAAGCACACAAACAAGTTGTCTACTTGACACTTGGGGGCTAATGGATGGTTGAAGTATCATCAGAAATTTTTACAAGTATCAAATACATAAACAAGTTATCTACTTGATACTTGGGGGCTAATGTAAAGATCAATTGTTCAAACTACAAAGTTCCGGTTCACCTTCAGCACGCAGCTAAACCGGAACTTGGGGGCTGTTATGGGATAGAAGCATATCAAAAGTACAAAGTCAGAAGAAAAGGATTACCTCATATTTCTCCTTCATTAAGTTAACCAAACTTGCTTCATAGTCTCGGCTGCTGTGGAGCCGGTTTAGGTACCCAGAATAGATTTCTTGGGCGCTCATGTCTGCAAGATTGGATACTTCAGTACTCCATTTGCCCTTCTCATTATATAGCTTCTCCGTTTTAGCCGTATGCTTGGCTAAAACGGTGGCCTCAGCCGGAGCAACGAATGCAGCCCCAGTCACTACAACTTCTGGAGAAGTAGGTGCAGTGGGAGGAGTCGCAGTGTGAGCCGGATTGGGAGACGCCGGATTAATTTGAGGAGAATTGACCCGGGCAGGACTTGGCGGATTGTGGACATCTTCAGCGGTAGGATTTTCGGGTACTGAAATATGATCCGTAGGCGCAAGATCTTCAAGAGGAGCTATGGGCTCGCCTTCTGGAGGAACGGTCGCCGCCGGATCATTCGCCGGATCATCGGCAGAGGTCTCAGCAGGAGGTTTGTTTTCCTTGGTTTTCTTGCTAGGCTTTGGCTTGCTGAAAAAAGTTTGCAAAATGAGTTGACATTATAAAGCAAAAGGGAATCATAAACCGGAAAAGTTAAAAAGTTACCCTGGGACAGTTTTCAATGGAGGAAGCTGTGTGGCAGTCGATTCACCAGAAGAAGACAGTGGAGTTTCCTGATAATCAGGGTCAGACGGTTTAAGAGGTTTCCGGATAAGCCCGGCCTTGGTATGAAGGAGAGTCGGAGAAAGTATCACCTCAGCACGGCGTTTCCGAGCCGGAGTTAAAGAAATCCCGGATGATTCCACTGCCAGGCCACTATGGCGAGTGGTCCGGCGAAGAGCTTCATGATGTTGCTTCTTCAAACTAAAATTAGGATCCAACTGAGCATAAGGGTGAGAAAATTGGTATTTCCGGACGGTCCGATGAATTTTGTGTGGAAGAGGTTCTGAATCAGAAGAAAGGATAGTTACCTCAACCTCGGCCGGATTATCACCTTCAGCCAACTCCTGTGGAAAGTTATCATTAGATACAGATACGAATACAAGAAAGCAAAATTCAAACCGGTTTAATTCATACCTCGGAATCCGGATCATCATCCTCGGCGTGAGAGCTGGAGTAAAGAGTTGCCTTTCTTTTCTTGTTAGCAAAGGTCTTACGGCGTGCTTGCTTGCCGGTTTTCTCCTGAGGTTTTCTCTTCCAGAAAGGATCATCAGCCTATTTACAAGAAGGAAAGACAGTTGAAGGGACGGTTTAAATAAACGGATTACAAATACAGGATAAAAGCAAAACTTACTGCAGGCAGTTTATTCTTCTTGTAGTATGGTGCTAATCCGACTTTGCTGCAGTCTGCTAAGGAGACGTTGAGCATCTTTTTGGCCGATTCAATAACCTCTGACTCAGATAATTTTTCCTTGGTGAACCGTTGAGGATCGTCCGGTTTACCAGAATACTGGCACATCAGCTCTGATCGCTGGCTCAAGGGAAGGATGCTCCAAGACAACCAGCAGCGCATAAAGTCAGTTCCAGTCAAGCCATTGGCCATGAAAGCTTTTAACCTGGAGAGCTGTGATGCAAACCGGGTCCGCTCGACAGAGCTGGGTCGTTGTGGTAGAGGATGATCCTCCGGAATACGGTGTTCACGATAACCCGGCAAGGGGTTCTCCCCTTCAGGAGAAGTGTCAACGCAATAGAACCATGACTTATTCCACTCCTTTGGATGCGTATGTAAAGCGGCGTGAGGAAAGACAGCGTCTCTCCTTTTCTGGATACTAACACCGCCGAGCTCCTGATGTGGTCCACTGGTGAATTCTGTGCGCCGGTTCAGGTGAAAGAAGTCCCGGAACAGATCGACAGACGGTTCTTCTTGCAGATACACCTCTGAAAACACTTGGAAGTCACAGATATTTGAAATAGAGTCGGGTCCAATGTCCTGAGGGTGGAGTTGGATGGCAGCAAGAACGTCCCAGAAAAACTTTGAACCGGGGGGAGAGAAGCCTCGAGATATGTGATCAAAGAACACAATAACCTCCCCGGGCCTGGGAGTAGGAGGGCATTCATTCCCCGGAGCCCGCCACTTCAAAACAGACTGAGGGCCTAACGTACCAATTTCAGAAATTTTGACCAAGTCTTCTTCCGTGATGATGGAAGGGACCCAATCACAGGAGACAAACTGCTTGGCCATTGCAATGGAAGGACAAGTACTGGAAAAGATAAAGTGCAAAAAACGGATTATGCGGGTACATCAGTATAAACCGGAAATCTATGAAAGTTACGCAACGGTTTAAACAGAGGACTAATGGAATGGTTAAAAACCGGCAATAACAGGGAGCTATATCATTACCGGTTTGTCGGTGTACTAAGGTAGGGGTACCCTAGTACCCCAACTTGTGCACGGGCAGTTGCAGCTTCCCGCGGCAAGGTTTACTGCGTGCTCGCCGGAGACCTTCCTGCCTCCTATTAAACCATTCAAAAACAAAGTATACAAAACAGAAGATCGAGGCCCCGGCAAGAGGAGCTTGCCGGGAAGGCCGTACCAGGCTCAAGACTGTTCCAGTAACACAAGACCCTGGCAAGAGGAGCTTGCCAGGAAGGTTAGAAGATATTGCCTCGGCGCTATGCGCGCCCCGGCAAGGGGCCCGGGGAGCGGCAAGTTCCCGGGCCCGGCAAGATCAAGGCCCCGGCAAGGCGCTTGCCGGGGAGGCTACGCTGTGTGCCCGCGCTCCAGCTCATCGGCCCACGCGTCGCCCTGGGGCCTAACCAGGGACGCGTGGCGGATGGCTGTGCAGCCTGGGGTACACGGTGGCACACCACGGTGATAAATCCGTCGCCGTGGCGGACGGAGACGCTAAGGCGGGAGCTTTTGGGGTCGACGGCGACGGGCATTAAATGCCCTTGTCCCCCACTGTTAAAGTAGGTATAGACCACTGTTCTGTACTGTAGCTCCACTGTTCCCGCACTGTTACAACCACCACCTCTTTTACTTTTTTACCCCTTTCTCCTACGTTGACACCTGTCGGTGACCCCTTGCACTATAAAAGGAGGCCCATGCACAACGTGGAGGGGGTTCGAAACCTAGATTACTCTCACGCACGGTGTAGCTGCTTCTTCAAGCTCCCGAGCGATCCACTCAATAGATAACCAAGCAGGAGTAGGGTTTTACGCATCCGTGCGGCCCGAACCTGGGTAAAACTGCCCGCGCGTCCGCTCCGATCTGCTCTTTGTGCTCCCTCCGCCCTCGTACCGCACAGACAAGGGGCTCCGGTCCCATAGGTGTTCGTGGCGGACAGTTTCCCCCGACATCTTTGGCGCGCCAGGTAGGGGGCGTCGAGGTTGTGCGAACCTGATCCGGTGTTCGCGCGGGCGCATTCTTCATCAACCTCTCCAAGTTTCATCAGCAACTTCATCAGCGACAACTCCATGGCCCCGAAGAAGAAGCCTTCGGAGGTCGGAGGCCCGTCTGCGTCTCACCCGCCGCCACCAGAGCCAACGGTGGGCGGGGGGGACGCCGTCGGAAGGGTGGTTGCCGGCGAGGACACTCACGGCGCCACCAGATCCAAGAACAAGACGGATGACCGGACCTCGGTCTCCGTGGACGCGCCACGTCCATCACAACATACGACGACCCCGCAGCGCCATACCACGGGAGGTGGTATCCGCTTGCTGGGACAAGGCCATACTGGAGGATCGCGGGACGCCCCGGACCCCCGTCCGGGCACAAGCAAAGCGAAGGCGCCGGCGCGGGACCCCGCTCCTTCTAACGTCGTTAGAAGTCCGAGCGTATCCCGCTCCTCGCACCGCTCGCCCGCGTTCCCCACTACTCCGGCAGAAGCGCTCGCAAGGGCGCAGCTGCTCCTCGATTTTCCTCCAGCGGCCGACAAGGCCGAGGAATGGAGGGCCACTATCCGGAGCCTGATAGACTTCGCCAACAACGACTCTCCGCAGCAGCCGTCGGCCTCACGGCCGCGGCAGGCTGAGAAGACGAAGGCTATCGGCGACAAGACTGCCGGGGGTGCGACAAGCGTGCACTCCCCGCCGCAGAAGCAGAAGACGCCGCCCCGCCGGAACAATCCCGACGACGGCTCCACAGCCTCGTCGGACCCGCGGGCCCGTCGGGACCAACGCCAGGTCCTCGACGACCGGCGAGATGAAGACGCTCGGACCACGATCGAGCGCCGCCGAGAAGCTCGGCGACAATCCGACAAGAGAGCTGGGAACACTGTCGACGCACCCGCGCCCGGTGAACCAGGCGACTTGCCGTACGCGGCAGGCTGCCCTGCGTTCACCCGCGAGCTGCGGCGCGTCCAGTGGCCCAGCATGAAGAACTTTAAGCCCGACGTACCGGAGAAGTACGACGGCAAGACGCACCCCTCGGAGTTTCTCAGCGTCTACACTATAGCAGTGCAAGCTGCCGGGGGGCGCGACGAGAAGATCCTAGCCAACTACTTCCCGCTCGTGCTGAAGCCGAACGTCCGTTCGTGGCTCATGCACTTGCCGGAAGGCTCTATCTCTTCTTGGGCCGACCTCTGCCATCAGTTTGTTGGCGCCTTCACCGGCGGCCACAAACCCCATGGCCAGGAGAGCGATCTCCACATTTTGGCCCAGAAGGAAGGCGAACCCCTGCGCAAGTATATCCAACGCTTCAGCCGGGTGCAACACAACATCCCAGACGTTCACCCTGCCGCGGTCATCAGCGCGTTCCATCAGAACGTGCGTAACCGCCGCATGCGTGAGGAGATGGCGATGACCAAGATCAGGGACGTCAGCGAGCTCTACGCTCTTGCCGACAAGTGCGCCCGAGCAGAAGAGGGGAGGAAACTCCCCGGGGAGGATGCTGGCGCAGGGGGAAGCGACAGCGACGACGCCGCCCCGGCAAAGAAGAGCCGGCGGCGGAATAACAGGAAGAAGGGCAAGAAGGAAGTGCTTGCCGTCGAGAAGTCCGGCAAGGAGGCCCCCGCCAAGCAAGCGCAGGCCGGCGGCTCCGGCAAGGAGCCTGCCCCTGCGGCGGCGGCCGACAAGCCGGGCAGCTCCGACAAGCAATACTGTAAGATTCACCGCACCAAGGGTCACGACCTCTCCAACTGCAAGCGCGTCGAGTACCTCGTCGAGCAGCAAAAAGCAGAGTACGAGAGGCGCGACAAGGAGAAGGCCCAAGGTGGCGGGGAAGAGCCCAGCAAGAAGCGGCCGTTCAACGGCCGGGGAGGACGCCGCGGCAAGGCCAAGCAGCGGCAAGGAGATCGACCTCCCCGGGGCCGCGACAACGATGAAGACGACGATGAAGACATGGAGGACGACGAGAACAGCGAGCAGGAGTTCCAGAAAGCCACGGAGGTCCTGTGCGTCGACGGCGGCGCCTCCCTGCACACCTCCCACCGCCAGCTGAAACAGTGGGTGCGTGAGGTGAATGCAGCGGAGCCGCCCGTGGAGTCGCGCAGGCTCCTCAAATGGTCCAGCACGCCCATCATTTTTGACCTTGAGGATCACCCTGACCGCACCACAGCGGTCGGGTGCTTGCCGATGCTGGTTTCCCCCACCATCCGCAACCTCAAGGTCACCAAAATGTTGGTTGACGGCGGGGCCGGGCTAAACTTGATCTCCTCTGCTGTGATCAAGAAACTCCAGATTCAAGACGGCGAGCTCGAAGAGACCGGATCGTTCCAAGGAATCAACCCGGGAAGGAGCAAGCCCAAGGGAAAGATTACTCTGCCGGTGACCTTTGGCGGGGAGCTCAACTTCAGGACTGAGCGCATCACCTTTGACGTTGCTGATATTCCATTGCCCTACAATGGGATACTCGGTCGTCCCGCCCTCGCCAAGTTCATGGCAGCTTCCCACTACGCCTACAACGTGCTGAAGATGCCGGGGCCGATAAGCGTCATCACTGTCCACAGCGACAAGAAAGATGCGCTTATTTGCGCCGACAAGATTTACCGGGATGCGACAGCTGCGGCCGAGAAGGATACTCTTGCCGCTGAAGCTCCCGGGGGGAAGAAGATGAAGACCAAGTCCGGCAAGTGCTCTGGGACCCACTCCGGCAACCGCACCTCTTCGGAGTGCTGCGCCGCCGTCGAGGACGTTCCATCGAGCTCCACCGGCAAGAGCAAGAAAGGAATGGCTGCTCCTCCGGCAACCAAGAAAGTGTCCGCAAAGGAGGATGGCACTGGTGGTACCTTCACCATCAGTGCCACCCTTGACAGCAAATAGGAAAGCGCGCTCGTCGCCTTCCTGCGGGCGAATGTCGATGTGTTTGCTTGGCAACCATCTGACATCCCCGGTGTTCCCAGGAAGGTGATTGAGCACAAGCTTGCTGTCTGTCCTCATGCGCGGCCCATCAAGCAAAAAGTGAGGAAGCAAGCCGTGGAGCGCCAAGAGTTCATCAATGAGGAGATCAAGAAACTAGAGGCAGCAGGCCTAGTTAGAGGTGTGATCCATCCGACGTGGTTGGCAAACCCAGTCGTCGTGCGCAAAGCCAACGGGAAGTGGAGACTGTGTATAGACTTCACTGATGTCAATAAAGCATGTCCCAAGGATCCTTTCCCTTTGCCGCGCATTGACCAGATCGTTGACTCCACTGCCGGATGTGAGCTACTCTGTTTTCTTGATGCATACTCAGGCTATCACCAGATTTTCATGGCTAAGGAAGATGAAGAGAAGACTGCATTTATCACTCCATGTGGCACCTATTGCTTTATCCGCATGCCATTTGGACTGAAGAATGCAGGCTCAACTTTTGCAAGGGTAGTGTACACTGCTTTTGAGCCACAGATCCACAGGAATGTAGAAGCCTACATGCATGACATCGTGGTGAAGAGCAAGAGCAAAGAAACACTGATTCAAGACTTGGAAGAAACGTTTCAGAACCTGCGCAGGATACAACTCAAGCTGAACCCCGAGAAGTGCGTCTTTGGAGTTCCCTCCGGCAAGCTTCTCGGGTTCTTTGTATCACAGAGGGGGATTGAAGCCAACCCCGACAAGATCAAAGCCATCGAGCAGATAGAAGCTCCAAAGCGCGTCAAAGATGTCAGAAGGCTTGCAGGTTGCGTTGCTGCCCTCAGTAGGTTCATTTCAAAATCCGCAGAACGCGCCCTACCTTTCTTCAAAATCTTGAAGAAGGCAGGTCCCATGAAGTGGACTCCGGAAGCGGAGGCGGCGTTGCAGGATTTGAAACGGTACCTGTCCTCCACTCCTACACTTGTCGCACCTAAACCCCAGGAAAAGTTGTTGCTATACTTAGCGGCAACCAACCAGGTGGTTAGTGCTGCGTTAGTAGCGGAGAGGGAGTCCGACGAGGAGTCAGCATCACCGGCAAGCGAATCTAGCGACAAGCAGGGGCTGTCCCGACAAGCTCTGGCCCCGATAAGGAAGACTCTGCGCAGGAACAGGGAGAGGTGCGGAAGAAGATGGTGCAGCGCCCAGTGTATTTTGTAAGTTCCCTTCTCCAGGGAGCTAGATCAAGGTACTCTGGTGTGCAAAAATTGCTTTTCGGCCTCCTCATGGCCTCGAGAAAGCTGCGCCACTACTTCCAAGCCCATGAGATAACGGTGGTCACTCGCTTTCCGTTGAAGAGGATATTGCACAATCCAGAGGCAACAGGCAGGATCGTCGAGTGGGCACTGGAGCTGTCGAGCTTTGGACTCAAGTTTGAAAGTACTTCAACCATACAGAGCCGAGCCTTGGCAGAATTCATTGCTGAGTGGACCCCAACACCAGAAGATGAAGTTCAGGAAACGAGCGTACCCGTGCAAGAAGCGACAAGTGAATGGATAATGTATTTTGACGGTGCCTTCTCGCTGCAAGGCGCCGGTGCCGGCGTGGTACTCATCGCGCCCACCGGAGAGCACCTCAAATATGTTATCCAGATGCACTTCCCCAGGGAGCAAGCGACAAACAACACTGCAGAATATGAAGGCTTGCTTGCCGGCCTCAGGATTGCGGCCGAACTTGGGATCAGAAAACTGATTGTGCGGGGAGATTCTCAGTTGGTGGTCCGACAAGTTAACAAAAGCTATCAGAGTCCTTTGATGGAAGCATATGTCGATGAAGTGAGAAAGCTTGAAGAGCACTTTGAAGGTTTGCAGATGGAGCACGTCCCAAGAGCCCAAAATGAGATTGCAGATGGCCTTTCAAAGTGCGCCGCAATGAAGTTACCTGTGGAACCAGGGACCTTTTTGCTCAAGCTGACTCAACCATCAGTTACACCATCAATTGGGCAGTCCAAGAAAAGAAAGTTGGTCTCCGGCGACTACTTGCCGGCGGATCTTCCTGAACCCGCCGCCAAAGTTCCCAGGATCAACGACAACGCTGAGGAACAGTTTGCTCCTGCAAGCCCTCGGGCTTGTGCAGTTGAAGCAAGTGTTCCCGACAAGCCTCGCCCCGGCGAGCTTGCCGGGGGACCGTCAGCTCCGACAGGACCAGAGGTCTTTGCCGTAGAAGCTGGGGTTCCCGCAGCGGCCCTCGAGCCTTTAGTCCTTGCCGTCGAGCCCCGGGCTCCGGCATGGGCACAGCAGATCGTCCGTTTTCTGCAAACTGGAGAACTTCCCGACGACCCTCAAGAGATAGAGAAGATAACCAGGCAGTCAAGTATGTATCAGTTTGTGGATAACGAGCTATACAGAAGAAGACTCAACGGTGTCAGGTTGAAATGCATCTCCAGAGAAGATGGACAGAAGCTGTTGGCAGAAATACACGGAGGCATATGCGGCCACCACATTGGCGCAAGGGCACTTGCCGGGAAAGCTTTCCGGCAAGGGTTCTTTTGGCAAGAAGCCCTCCAAGATGCAACTGCATTAGTAACCAAGTGTGAAGCGTGCCAGTTCCATGCAAAGCAAATTCATCAGCCAGCTCAAGCTCTCCAAACAATCCCTTTGTCATGGCCCTTCTCGGTCTGGGGGCTCGATATCCTCGGCCCTTTCCCTCGCGCTGTCGGGGGCTTTGAGTACTTGTATGTTGCAATCGACAAGTTCACAAAGTGGCCAGAAGTGGAGCCAGTGAGAAAGGTGACAGCACAGTCAGCAGTCAGGTTCTTCAGGTCGATTGTTTGCCGTTTCGGGATCCCTAACAGGATCATCACCGACAACGGTACGCAATTCACTAGTCGCACCTTCATGCAGTACGTCCAAGACCTTGGCGCCAAGGTCTGTTTCGCTTCTGTTGCTCACCCAAGGAGCAACGGCCAAGCGGAGAGGGCAAATGCTGAAGTGCTGCGCGGACTCAAGACAAGGACCTTTGACAGGCTGCGCAAGTGCGGAAGGAATTGGATAGAGGAGCTTCCGGCGGCTCTTTGGTCAATCAGAACGACACCAAATCGAGCCACCGGGCAGACGCCTTTTGCTCTAGTCTATGGAGCAGAAGCAGTTCTCCCCACGGAACTCGTATACGGATCTCCTCGAGTGCTCGCTTATGATGAGCTCGAGCAAGAGCAACTGCGGCAAGATGACGCATTGCTCCTTGAGGAGGGACGTCTCCAGGCTGCTGTACGAGCTGCTCGATACCAGCAAGCTTTGCGCCGCTACCATAGCCGCAAAGTTAAGGCCAGGAGTCTCGAGGAAGGCGACCTTGTTCTTCGGCGTGTTCAGTCCGCCAAGAATTCCAACAAGTTGACGCCGAAGTGGGAAGGCCCTTATCGGGTGAGACAAGTTACGAGGCCCGGCGCTGTCCGCCTCGAGACCGAAGAAGGCTTACCGGTGAGCAACTCCTGGAACATAGAGCATCTTCGCAAGTTTCACCCCTAAGGCGCGGTTGCCGTGATCCGCTCCGGCAACCATCTTTTGTACAAGCCTTGCCGCTGTTGCATGTAACCCTTTGTACAAAGCCGGGCGCAGACCCCGTGCATCAGTAAAGATTTCGTGTTTTCGCATCGATTGCCTTTCGCATGCTTCTCTTTGCTATTTGCATGTTTTATTTGGCATTTGCTGCAACACTTAGCCATTCGGTAAGCGCTATTACGCCGAAAGGCAACATGCTTGCTTCCCTCTCCTTTTCCTTTTTCTCTTAAGCAGAAGGAATGTTCCTCGCGCACAAGTTTGCCGGGGGGAAGGAGGTGGAAGAGGAACTAAGTGCCGTTCAAGTAAGAAGAGCCTTACCGGAAAGCAAACAACATGAGCAAGCAGCATATGAAAGATAAGTTGTTAGAATTTGACAAGTTCAAATTTTAACTTTTGGTTGCCTTCCTTGAACGATCACACTTTGTATGGAAAACCTGTGCGCGGAGGAACCTACCCGTAGCTTGCCGCACCCTTATCTTGTTTTCGAGTCCACTCAACGATTTAAGTGAGCTGCGACAAGTGTCGCGCCCTTGCCTCGTTTCCGAGTACACTCAGCAAGCTAAGTGCGTTGCGACCAGCTGCGGCAAGGTTGCTTGCCGGCGAGGACCTTGGCCAGCAGGCTGCTCAGAGTCCAGCACTCAGCGCTCGCGGCAAGGGCCCCTTGCCGGCAAGCTCCCCGGGAGCGTAGGGTGAAAAACATACAAAGTCAAAGATTGGAACAAGGAAGATAACATTGCACTGATTGATTGAAGTAAAGCAAATATTTTACGAAGATAGCTTGTCGCAATGGACTAATGAGTTCATAACATAATGTGCAGCAATAAAAAGATAAAGATAAATGAGGCCCTAGTCTACGCGGTCGCCTTCCTTCCTGCCAAGCCTTGCCACCTTGGCGATGATGTGGCCGACCTGCTCCTTCAGGGCCTCCGTGTCTGCATCTGCCGGCAAGCTGCGAAGAACGTTCGTGAGGTTGATCCCCGGGTTGCGGTACACGATCTTCGTCAAGACCCGCTCCAGAGTTCCCGCGCAGAGACGGCGCGACTCCTCGGCCAGTTGCGCGGGGATGCGGTTCCGGAGACCTGCAAGGGCTGGAGCGACGCCTCTGAAGAAGAGGCTGAGCTTGGCGCTGTGCGGGAGGTCTGGATCCGGCGAGTAGATGAGATGCTCAACCTTCAAAGCAAGCAACTCCTGGTCAATGTTGGACGCAGAAGAAACCAGCTCTTCGATCCACACCTCAATAGTCTGCCGGAAGAGCTCGGAGGCCTTGTTGACGCTCTCCATCAAAGTTCGCTCCTTGCGGAGCTCATCTTTCAGCTTGGTCTCCTGGGCCCGGGCAGCATCAAGCGACTCCTTCAGGGTGGTGACCTTCAGCTCCAAGTCTTCAATGGAATCCTTGGCGGCCTTCAGCTCGTCACCCCTCTGGGACAAACTCACCTGGAGCTCTGAGTTGGTGTGAGCATCCTTCTCGCGCTCCAAGATGAGCGCGGCAACCTTCTCGGCGCTCACCTTCATCGCCTTCTCCAGTTGTTCAACCTTGGCGGCGAGCTCTTTCTTGGCGTCCTCCGCGGCAGCCGCGGCGGCCTTCGCCTCTTTCAGCTCCCCGCCAAGGGCAGCCTCGCGAGCGGCAAGGTCTTCTTCATGAGAATCCAGATCCACCTTCCGCTGCGCGAGCTCTCCCTCTCGCCGGGACATCTCCACCCCGGCGAGGCGCTGCTGTTCGTCGGCTTCGGCCCTCTCAAGTACCCACTCTTGGTACTCACCGACGAGACGCTCTCGCTCCTCTGCCACCTGGCGGAGGGCAGCCTGGTTGGCGGCGCTGAGCTCCGCCGCGCGCTTCTCCATCTCTGCCGCAGCCTTGGCGGCAAGAGCCTCCCGGGAAGCGAGCTTTGCTTGCCTGGCCCGGTAAAGGGCCAGGAGTTGATGAAGCAATCGCTCCTCCTCGGGCCCCTCACCTCCACCGGGCGCCTGGACTATCTTCAGGCCTGCGGAGGCGAGGACCTCTCCGTCGAACGCCTCGCCCTCCGCAGGAGCTCGCGACGAGGACCCCCACGGCATCTGGATGAAGACGCCATTGGGGGCCTCGAGATAAAACCTTTGCTCCTCGCCGGCGGAGGGACCGGTGGCCGGCGCAGCATCCGATGCTCCCGCCACCTCCGGGTCGGCGGTGCGGCCACCGTCCCCCTCCCCGGCCGCTGCGTCCGCGGCCGGAGCAGTCTCTTGCGCGGCCGGCTCGGCGGCCTCGCCCACCTCCTCGACGACTGGTGCGTCGCCGCCACCGCCCTGCGCGTCCTCCTCCTCGAGGATGATTACCTCCGTCTCCATAGGCGCAGGAGGAGGAAGATCTAGAAAGAAAAAGAAGAAGAAGACAAAGAAATTCAAGACTCAAGCAAATATCCAAAAGAGACAAGCCAAGAAGACAAGTTACAAAGGTTACCTTGGCGGGCGTCCTCGATGACGGGCTCCCTCGCCGGGGAGCTCGGCCTCGTCGGAGTAGTTGCCCTCGCCGGGGAACTTGGCCTTGGCGGGGTGGCCGCCCTTGCCGGGCTGCTCGTCCTTGGCGGGGTACTCTGCCTTGGCGGAGTACCCGCCCTTGACGGAGCACTCTCCCTTGCCGGAGAGTCCTGCCTTGGCGGGGATGGCGGTGCCTGCAGCTCCTCGGCGGTGGTCTCCGGGCGCTCTTCCCGCTGCGGCTCCTCCTCTGCACGAAACAAGACAAGAAGTGTCAAAATATGAAGATAAAGTCAAAAGCCTCAGACGTACCCCGACAAGCAAAAAGAAAGAACCCCAGACTTACGCTGGGGGCTGCGCTGCGGGCTGCGCTGGGGGCTGCTCATCGGAGCAGTGCCAGAGTCCGGCAGGCTCGGCTCCGGCGCGCCTTCCGCTGCCGCCGCTGCCGAGTCCTCCGCGACCTCGGCCTCGGGCGCCTTGGCCTTCTTCGCGGCGCGATGGGCCAGGGTCCTGAAACCAAAACAGAAGACAGAGTTAGCATCAACAGAAGCTCAAGACAAGAATTAAGAAGATGAAGAATCTCGGATCCTTACTCCTGGTCCTCCTCGTCGTCCTCGCTCAGGGCGGAGAAGTCGTACTCCACCGTGGGCGCGTCGACGCGAGGAGCGGGAGGCGAAGACTCCCTCGCGCGCTTGGTGCTCACCGGGGCTGGGGGCTGCGAAGACCCAGCCCCTGAGGCTGCCGGCGCCTGGGGGGCGGGCGGAGCCGCTGCTCCGCTCCGAGAAGACCCCTGCCGGCTCGCTGCCGGCCTGCGGGGCGCCTCCGTCGTGGTCCGCGCCCGGCCCGCCTCTGCTGCGGCTGGTGCGCCGGACGGCCTTGGCGCGGCTTGACTCCCCCGGGGAGCCGCCGGCCGAGGTGGCTGTTGCCGGGGCGCCTGTGCCCTTTCCCCCGTCGCCGCCTTGCGGAGACGCTTTGCCGGGGACTCCTTCGGGCTTGCCGGGGGCGGGGAGCTCTCCGACGAGGAGAGGTCGTCGGCGTACAACTCTGTAGATCCGCCGGAGTCTTCGGCCTCCTCCTCCTCCTCCTCCTCTGCCTCGGTCGGCTCGCTGGGCCCAGCATCCAGCGATGCAGCCCTCTTCCCCTTGGCGCCTCCGCCCCTCGCGGCGCCTCTGCTTCCTCCGGCGGTTCCCTCCCTTGCCGCGGCCTCCGTCGCGATCCCATGGATCCCGGAGTGCCTCAACGAGGGGACCCCGGCGAGCGCGTCGGGCGGGAGGTTCAGCAACCGACGGATCTCCGCCTCTTCCGCCTGGGTGGACGCCTCCTCGGCCTCCGCCTCCTCCGGCGAGAACCCGAAGACTCCTGCCGCCGCGGCTGCGGCGGCCTCCTCAGCCCGAGAGGCAATGTAAGCGATTTCCTGCTCGGTGGTGTCCCGCGTATGCAGCTTGAGGTCCTCCTTGTTACTCGCCACCTCGACGAGGTTGTCGTAGAAGTTGAGGACGTCAATTGGCTTCGGGGCGATCCACGACCGGTCCAAGCCATGCGAGTCGCACATCGGCATCATGGCGAGGATTCGGTCCCTCGCGGCGTTGTTGCAGAGCGGCACCACTTCCCGGGGAGTCCGGAACCACTCGGGGTGCGCCGGGTCGTACTTGAAGAGCTCTCGTACCATCCCGCGCAGCTCCAGAGTGGTGAAGTTAAAATTAAGTCCAGGGCGCAGCCGCATGATGTCTGCCGGGCCGCCGTACAACCAGGCCGGCCTCTTCCGGTCCTGGAGGGGGGCGATGCGCCGGCGGAGGAAATCTGCGCCCACCTCGGCAACAGACAGCCGGGCCAGCCGAAGACGGAGGATCCGGACAAGAGCGATGTCGAGCTTGACGTCGTCGGAGTCTAGTTCGCTCCAATCTCTGCCGCGCGCGATAGGCGTTGTGCGCGGCGCAGTGAAAGCTTGCGGCTGGTCCTCTACAATCCAACACCACTCAGCTCGCCATTCCTCCCACTTGCCGCGGAGCTCCCCCGGCAAGTACGACCCCTTCTTCCCGAGACGGAAGACCCAAGAAATACATCCGGAGAGGGGGGCATCTGCCTCGGCTCTAGGAGTGAAAAAGTGTCTAAAGAGGGCTACGTTGGGGTGGACTCCTATGAAGTTTTCGCACATATGTGCGAAAACGGCCATGGTGAGGATGGCGTTGGGGGTGAAATCAAGCAGATGGAAGCCATACGTATTCATGATGTCGCAGAAGAAGTTCGAAAATGGAGGGCAGAGACCACAGTGGAAAAAGGGAGCAAAGAAGTAATACCCGCCGGGATAGTGGTCCTTGGCGGCGGCCGGGTATGCTCGGGTGCGGGGATGCGCATCGGTGCGCTTGGACCAGAACAAGTAGTACTTGTTCCAGAGTTCTTCCACACCGAGCTTCGGCGAGAAGACGACGTTCCGCTTCCGGTAAGCGATGAGCTTGGCTGCTTGCTCGGATTTCTCCTTCTTGGACTTCTCCGCTTTCCCCTTGTCGCTCTTCGGAGCCATGGCGGATGCGGCGGAAGGAAGAGGACGAAGAGCTAGGCGGCGGCGGAGCTGTGGAGGCGGAGCGCAAGAAGGAATCTTTTTGCAGGAAGAAGACGACGTAATGAGAAGCGCAGGGAGGGGAACCGCGCCCGCTGCCTCTGCTTTTATGGGGGAGTGGGGGGCGTTTTCCCCTTTCCATTAAGAGATCGTGGGCACGTCCCATCCCACGGCGCCGCAATCGACGCGTGCCGTTACCGTGGGGTGCGGCGGATATGGAAGTGGATCCGGCGCGCCGCGGGCCGCGGGTGCCCGTGCACTGTTTTGGGCCTGGCCCAACAGCGCTCGGCACCGTGTGTGGCCCAGGCCCGGGGGCTCCTGTCGGTGTACTAAGGTAGGGGTACCCTAGTACCCCAACTTGTGCACGGGCAGTTGCAGCTTCCCGCGGCAAGGTTTACTGCGTGCTCGCCGGAGACCTTCCTGCCTCCTATTAAACCATTCAAAAACAAAGTATACAAAACAGAAGATCGAGGCCCCGGCAAGAGGAGCTTGCCGGGAAGGCCGTACCAGGCTCAAGACTGTTCCAGTAACACAAGACCCTGGCAAGAGGAGCTTGCCAGGAAGGTTAGAAGATATTGCCTCGGCGCTATGCGCGCCTCGGCAAGGGGCCCGGGGAGCGGCAAGTTCCCGGGCCCGGCAAGATCAAGGCCCCGGCAAGGCGCTTGCCGGGGAGGCTACGCTGTGTGCCCGCGCTCCAGCTCATCGGCCCACGCGTCGCCCTGGGGCCTAACCAGGGACGCGTGGCGGATGGCTGTGCAGCCTGGGGTACACGGTGGCACACCACGGTGATAAATCCGTCGCCGTGGCGGACGGAGACGCTAAGGCGGGAGCTTTTGGGGTCGACGGCGACGGGCATTAAATGCCCTTGTCCCCCACTGTTAAAGTAGGTATAGACCACTGTTCTGTACTGTAGCTCCACTGTTCCCGCACTGTTACAACCACCACCTCTTTTACTTTTTTACCCCTTTCTCCTACGTTGACACCTGTCGGTGACCCCTTGCACTATAAAAGGAGGCCCATGCACAACGTGGAGGGGGTTCGAAACCTAGATTACTCTCACGCACGGTGTAGCTGCTTCTTCAAGCTCCCGAGCGATCCACTCAATAGATAACCAAGCAGGAGTAGGGTTTTACGCATCCGTGCGGCCCGAACCTGGGTAAAACTGCCCGCGCGTCCGCTCCGATCTGCTCTTTGTGCTCCCTCCGCCCTCGTACCGCACAGACAAGGGGCTCCGGTCCCATAGGTGTTCGTGGCGGACAGTTTCCCCCGACACGGTTCATGAGCAGTAAAAGAGGAACAGTTAAACCGTCGCGTTCAACTTCAAAAAATTTACAGGAACAGGGCATAACAATGTAAACCGGAGTATACTTAATGGATCTACAAAGGAGAAGAAACAGTTTCTTTGTAATTGGCTAAAGTGAAACAGATCTGGGCGCACAAAGAAAGGGAAAGAAAATTAAGTGCAAGAAAGTACGGGAAGAAGCGCAAGGGTCTTATGCAGAGCAGATGAATCTACAGGATAAGTATAAATGGCGGGATCTAAGGCAAATACTAGTGGAAGATCTATTAACTGGGCATAAAGGTCAAAAACTTTCTACGAAGTGAGTGTTTACAAGGAACAAGATGAAGCTTTCATTGAAAGCTCTAATGGCGGAAGAACAAGGGAAGAACCCTAGAAGATGTAGATCTATAACGAGGAAGAAATGACGTACCTGAACAATGGAGGACAGCGGCGGAGTTCTCTGGTCAAATCAGGTTGATGCAGCGGCCAGGAAGGTCTTGATTCGGCGAGGCAACGGTGGCGTTTCAAGCTCGGGCGTCAATGGCGTCTGGAAGCTCGGGCGACAGACGGAGGAAGAAGAGGCGAGAAGAAGAAAGAACGAAGGGGGACGGCGGTATTTATAAGCGAAGGACAAATGTGAAGCGACAGGTGCGGGATTCGAGGGGGCAAAGATCGGATAAAGATCCTTTTTGACGCCTCGATTTTCGGATAACCATTAAACAAAGCTACAGTACAGCTCGCAGCGTTAAATGCGGAGATGATGTCACGGTGAGATCTAGTGATTCTCGAAGATGACGTCAGAGCCGGTTTACAAAAATGTGAAGACAGAAGAAAATTATACAAGACAAGGAAGACTGATATGAACAAGTTCAAATCATTCTGGGGCCTAATGTCAGGGATATGACTAGCAGGTATGAACCGGCTAGTGTAAACCGGCTTAGTTATATTATACTTGGTTGTAATATTTAGTAAAGGCTACGGCCCATGAGATCTTAGGGCCCATGTATAGAAGTGTGGTTTGTAAACCGCCAAGCGATGTAACTTGAGAGATAAGGAAGAAAAGACAGAGACCGAGGCGGACACAAGTATGAGCCGGCCTCGGGACTCTGTAAACCGGACCAGGCGTCACCTCTATATAAAGGGACGACCCGGCGACGGTTCAGGGGAAGCAAGAATCAACCCGTCGAGACTACAGGCAAGCGAATCCGCTCCCTGTAAATCGACGCCCAAGCAATACCAAACCAACTAGACGTAGGCTTTTACCTTCATCGAAGGGGCCGAACTAGTATAAACTCTATGTGTCCTTTGTGTGCTATGAACCCCTTCAAGCTAACCCGTGCGATGGTTCCATCCTCAAGTCCGCTAAATCGGACATCTGCAGTGTTAATTCCACGACACAGACCAAATGAATTCACTCGACAAGTCACGAAAGGCCGGAATGGATATAGGAAACTGGTGCGGAAGTGAGTCACGAAACGCCTCACGGGGAACTTCAAGAGATTCACTCGGAACTTCGAAGCGTATTCGACCCGCTCTAATCAACCTCCTACCCAGTCGACCCTCAATCCATTCGGGGGCTAATGACAAAGACATGTACCAAGGGTAGGGTCTTAGGCCTGACCTACATGACCTACCCAAGGACACCATACGAAGACCAAGAGAGACTCCGCAGAAAATACCGACAGAAGTATCCCGTAGTGAAATACACTCGACAGGAAAAGTCACTCGGATAACCCACCCCCACTCGACATCGCAAGAGTTCACTCGACGGCCAAGATCCTAAAGGCCATGCTTGAAGGGCAATAGACAGGCGTTCACTTCGTAATCATAAAGACCTTTTAATGCAGGCGTAATCAGTAATGTAAATGATTTAATTTTCATTGAACCCTTGTGTACCCGATGGCTGGAGAGGTCCGGCGTACTCTATATAAGCCACCCCCCTCAGGCACAAGGGTTCGCACCCTCTGTAACTTCTACACATCTAGTCGACAAGCCTCCGCGGCACCGAGACGTAGGGCTGTTACCTCCTCCGAGAGGGGACTGGACTCATAAAATCTCTATCACAACCTTGCCGTAGCTAGGACCCTGCCTCCTTCCAACCCCTACTCTTACTGTCAGACTAGTTCCCACGACATAAACTGCAATAAACTACAACTTTATCTGAAACTACTCCATCGGATTCCATTCTAATTAGGCCACAATAATGTGCAAAACTAAACATCACCCTTGCAATCTTGTCACCATTTTGCTTCTACGCCATCATAATAGTTTTCTAGACCATTGCACTAAAGCTCTTGGGTAACAATGGTTGTTGTAGTATCAACACCATGATATCCTTGCTTGCTAGTTAGGAATAAGAATTATCAAAAAACAAATGTTTTGCCTCCTATAAATGTACGAGATGAATGAATGTGATAGAGAGAAATCCACACTCTTTACAAAAAAACAACAAGAAAGATGTTTGATTATCTACTAATGCACATCCTATAAACTTGGGGATACGTAGATAGTAACATAATGCATAAATGAATAAAAAAATGCTGACTTGAGTCGGTGAGATGGTGTGCTCAAGCTAGAATTAAGACCTTCAGATTTCCACACCAATCAAGTGGTAAGTTTTTGGCTGCATATATTCGGTATAGATTCCACACTACATTTCTCATTGACTTAAAAAGAAAACAAATCAGAGTAAAACATAGGGGAATTAACGTTAAAAACATGATAGTAGACACCCCTATGGCAATAATTAACATAGTTAATAAACTGTTGGAAGTATCCTCTTGCTCCACATTTTTTTATTTCGAACTACATGATCGTGTCGCTCTATTTCCATGGTAGACCAAATAAAATGCAACAAAACATGACGAAATTTATCAATATTGTAAAGAAAGAACTATACATTAGTCATACCTTAACAAGCAAACAAATATATGTTTTATTCTCAGACATGACGACATGAAAATTAGCAAGTTATATCTGGTGATCGGGAAATCTGCAAGAGAAGAACAGGTTAAAATTGCACATATATCATTATACAACTTTATGTCATATAATTCAATGGGGGCGGGTATGAGCTTCAAAGTCCATTCTTTCTGAAACACAATGCAGGAGTGTTGAGATCTTGAATAACTTAAAGATTAAATAACACATAAAAATTAACAAATGTATTCTAGTAAACGAACTACGATAAGGAGGCGGGAGCCACCAAGCACATTAAATAAGTATCATGGTGCATGCCTTGTACAGTATTTGCCGTTTATGATGTTCTTCTGAACCCCACTATTTTGTTTCTTGTCTTAGAATGTATATTAATTCCAAGATGAATACAATACAACTTAAACTATCAAAATACAATTGCAACAAAAAGAATTAATAAGCGTCATATGACTCCCTTTGTCATGTTTGCTCGGCAAGTGTATGCATAAGTATAAGCACAGGTGATATTACAAACTAGACTTAAAGATCATCTACCTCTCGGTGTCAATCCTGCCATTGGGTGCTAACTTGAGTAAAATGTAATGCATCAAAATATAAGTGATAGTAAGTTATTCGAGCATTTGCAAGGACAAAGACAAATAAGTAGATATTCGTGCAATTTACGATTCATAAATCATAAGAAAATAACACTAAAACCGGCATGGATATTGGATAAAAATACCACGTTACTGATGTGTTAATCGCGTAGCGATGTGAACTAGATTATTAACTCTAGTAAACTCTTTGGGTATTAATCACATGACGATGTGAACTAAATTATTGACACTAGTATACTCTTTGGGTGTTAATCACATGGCAATCTGAACTATTAGTGTTAATCACATGGCGATATGAACTAGATTATTGACTCTAGTGCAAGTGGGAGACTGATGGAAATATGCCCTAGAGGCAATAATAAAATGGTTATTATTATATTTCCTTAATCATGATAAAGGATTATTATTCATGCTAGAATTGTATTGACCGAAAACCTAAATACATGTGTGAATACATAAACAAATACCATGTTCCTAGTGAGCCTCTACTAAACTAGCTCGTTGATCAAAGATGGTTAAGATTTCCTAACCATAGACATGAGTTGTCATTCGATAACGAGATCACATCATTAGGAGAATGATGTCATAGACAATACCCATCTGTTAGCTTAGCATATGATCGTTCAGTTTATTGCTATTGCTTTCTTAATGTCAAATACATATTCTTTCAACTACGAGATCATGCAACTCCCGGATACCGGAAGAATACCTTGTGTGCTATCAAACGTCACAACATAACTGGGTGATCATAAAGATGCTCTACAGGTATTTCTGAAGATGTCTATTGAGTTGGCATGGATCAAGATTAGGATTTGTCACTCCATGTATCGGAGAGGTATCTCCGGGTCCTCTCGGTAATACACATCACAAGAAGCTTGCAAACAAATGACTAAGGAGTTAGTTACGAGATGGTGTATTACGGAACAAGTAAAGAGAGTTCCCGGTAACGAGATTGAACTAGGTATGGAGATGCCGACGATCGAATCTCGGGCAAGTAACATACCGACGGACAAAGGGAATTACCTATGTTGATCTTCGTAGAATATGTAGGAACAAATATGGGCGTCCAGGTTCCGCTATTGGTTATTGGCCGGAGAATTGTCTCGGTCATGTCTACAAAGTTCTCAAAGCCGTAAGGTCTGCACGCTTAACGTTCTTTGATGATATAGTGTTATATGAGTTATGTGATTTGGTGATAGAATGTTGTTCGGAGTCCTGGATGAGATCATAGACATGATGAGGAGCTCCATAATAGTCCGGAGGTAAAGATTGATATATAGGGCGATAGTATTTGGACACCAGAAAGGTTTTGGGATATACCGGAGTGCCGGAAGGGGTTTCGGGAGGCCCCCGGTAGATTATTGGGCCTTATGGGCCAAACGGGAAGAGCACACGAGTCCACAAGGGGCTGGTGCGCCCCTCTACCCCCTCCCGCCCACACACCAAAGGAGGAGGGAACGAAAGGGGAGGCGCCCTAAGGCAGACAGCTCCCTTTCCTTTCCCCCTCATGTTCAAATAAGGAAATGGGGGCGCGGCTAGGCAGTTGCCCTTGTTGCAAATATGCCCTAGAGGCAATAATAAAATGGTTATTATTATATTTCCTTGTTCATGATAATTGTCTGTTATTCATGCTTGAATTGTATTATCCGGAAACAGTGATACATGTGTGAATACATAGACCACAACGTGTCCCTGGTAAACCTCTAGTTACTAGCTCGTTGATCAACAAATGGTTACGGTTTCCTAACCATGGACATTGGATGTCATTGATAACGGGATCACATCATTAGGAGAATGATGTGATGGACCAGACCCAATCCTAAGCCTAGCACAAGATCGTGTAGTTCGTAATGCTAAAGCTTTTCCAGTGTCAAGTATCTTTTCCTTAGACCACGAGGTTGTGCAACTCCCGGATACCTTAGGGATACTTTGGGTGTGCCAAACATCACAACGTAACTGGGTGGCTATAAAGGTATACTATGGGTATCTCCAAAAGTATCTGTTGGGTTGGCACGAACCGAGACTCGGATTTGTCACTCCGTATGACGGAGAGGTATCTCTGGGCCCACTCGATAAGACATCATCATAATGAGCTCAATGTGACTAAGGTGTTGGTCACGGGATGATGTATTACGGAACGAGTAAAGATACTTGCCATGACGAGATTGAACAAGGTATCGGTATTCCGACGATCGAATCTCGGGCAAGTACTATACCGATAGACAAAGGGAATCGTATACGGGATTGATTGAATCCTTGACATCGTGGTTCATCCGATGAGATCATCGAGGAGCATTTGGGAGCCAACATGGCTATCCAGATCCCGCTATTGGTTATTGACCAGAGAGTCGTCTCGGTCATGTCTACGTGTCTCCCGAACCCGTAGGGTCTACACACTTAAGGATCGGTGACGCTAGGGTTGTAGAGACATAAGTATGCGGTAACCCGAAAGTTGTTCGGAGTTCCGGATGTTGGGGAACGTAGCATAAATCAAAAAATTTCTACGTCTTCACCAAGATCCAAGTATGGAGACATCTAGCAACGAGTAACTTAGAGTGCATCTACATACCGTTATGAAGATTGCGTGCGGAAGCTTTCAACGAAGCAAGGATGAAGTAGTCGTACTCTTCACGTTCTTCGTCACCGATGATCTAGCGCCGAACGGACGGCACCTCCGCGTTCAACACACGTACGGTGCAGCAACGTCTCCTCCTTCTTGATCCAGCAAGGGGGGAGGAGAAGTCGTCAGAGATCCGGCAGCACGACGGCGTGATGACGGATGCAGTGGATGTCGCAGCAGGGCTTCGCCGGGCTGCCCTGCGTTGGGAGTATGGGGTGTGACAGGAGGGGGAGAGGCGCCACGGATCAGGTGCGGCTGCCCTCTCCCCCCCCCACATATATATAGGGGCCAGGGGGGCGCCTGGACCCCCTGCAGATCCAATCTGCAAGGGGGCGGCGGCCAGGGGGGGTTCCTTGCCCCCCAAGGCAAGTGGAGCCCCCCTCCCCCTTAGGGTTTGAACCCTAGGCGCATGGGGAGGTGGGCCCCCAAGTGGTGCGCCAGCCCTAGGGGCTGGACACTTCCCCTTGCGGCCTAGGGGCCCCACCGGGAGGGGTGGCCCCACCCGGTGGACCCCCGGGGCCCCTCCGGTGGTCCCGGGACGCTCCCGGTGACCCCCGGAGATCACCCGTTGGCCGAAACTGGACTTCCCATATATCAATATTTACCTCCGGACCATTCCGGAACTCCTCGTGACGTCCGGGATCTCATCCGGGACTCCGAACAACATTCGGGTTTCCACGTGCATTAATCTCTACGACCCTAGCGTTACCGAACCTTAAGTGTGTAGACCCTACGGGTTCGGGAGACACGTAGACATGACCGAGACCACTCTCCGGTCAATAACCAACAGCGGGATCTGGATACCCATGTTGGTTCCCATGTGTTCCTCGATGATCTTCATCAGATGAACCACCGTGTCAAGGATTCACTCAATCCCGTATGTTATTCCCTTTGTCCATCGGTACGGTACTTGCCCGAGATTCGATCGTCGGTATTCCCAATACCTTGTTCAATCTCGTTATGGCAAGTCTCTTTACTCGATCCGTAATCCATCATCCAGTGACTAACTACTTAGTCACATTGAGCTCATTATGATGATGTAGTACCGAGTGGGCCCAGAGGTACCTCTCCGTCACACGGAGTGACAATATCCCAGTCTCGGTTCGTACCAACTCAACAGATACTTTCGGAGATACCCGATGCGTACCTTTATAGCCACCCAGTTACGTTGTGACGGTTGGCACACCCAAAGCACTCCTACGGTATCCGGGAGTTGTACAACCTCATGGTCTAAGGAATAAATACTTGACACCGAAAAGCTTATGCATTACGAACTATACGATCTCGTGTTATGCTCAAGTTTGGGTCTTGTCCATCACATCATTCTCCTAATGATGTGATCCCGTTATCACCGACATCTCATGTCCATGGTCAGGAAACCATGACCATCTGTTGATCAACGAGCTGGCTACTAGAAGCCTACCAGGGACTCATTGTGGTCTGTGTATTCACACATGTATCGCTGTTTCCGTACAATACAATTCAAGCATGAATGACAGACAATTATCATGAATAAGGAGATATAATAATAATGCTTTTATTATTGCCTCTAGGGCATATCTCCAACAGTCTCCCACTTGCACTAGAGTCAATAATCTAGTTACATTGTGATGAATCGAACACCCATAGAGTTCTGGTGTTGATCATGTTTTGCTCGTGAAAGAGGTTTAGTCAACGGGTCTGCTACATTCAGATCCGTATGCACTTTACAAATATCTATGTCTCCATCCTGAACATAATTCCGGATGGAGTTGAAACGGCGCTTGATGTGCTTGGTCTTCTTGTGAAACCTGGGCTCCTTGGTAATAGCAATAGCTCCAGTGTTGTCACAGAAGAGAGTCATCGGGCTTGACGCGCTTGGAATGACTCCGAGGTCGGTGATGAACTCCTTCATCCAGACTCCTTCCTGCGCTGCTTCAGAAGCAGCTATGTACTCCGCTTCACATGCAGATGCTGCCACCACGCTTTGCTTGCAACTGCACCAGCTGACTGCCCCTCCATTCAAAATATACACGTATCCGGTTTGTGACTTAGAGTCATCTAGATCTGTGTCGAAGCTAGCATCGACGTAACCCTTTACGACGAGCTCTTCGTCACCTCCATAAACGAGAAACATATCCCTAGTCCTTTTCAGGTACTTCAGGATGTTCTTGACCGCTGTCCAGTGTTCCGTACCGGGATCACTTTGGTACCTCCCTACCAAACTTATGGCAAGGTTCACATCAGGTCTGGTACACAGCATGGCATACATGATAGAACCTATTGCCGAGGCATAGGGAATGACACTCATATTTTCTCTATCTTCTGCCGTGGTCGGCGACTGAGTCTTACTCAATCTCATACCTTGCAAAACAGGCAAGAATCCTTCCTTTGACTGATCCATATTGAACTTCTTCAATATCTTGTCAAGGTATGTACTTTGTGAAAGACCAATGAGGCGTCTTGATCTATCTCTATAGATTTTGATGCCTAATATGTAAGCAGCTTCTCCAAGGTCCTTCATTGAAAAACTTTTATTCAAATAGGCCTTTACATTTTCCAAGAATTCTATATCATTTCCCATCAACAATATGTCATCCACATATAATATGAGAAATGCTACAGAGCTCCCACTCACTTTCTTGTAAATACAGGCTTCTCCATAAGTCTGTATAAAGCCAAACGCTTTGATCACCTCATCAAAGCGAATATTCCAACTCCGAGATGCTTGCACCAGCCCGTAAATCGAGCGCTGGAGCTTGCATACTTTGTTAGCGTTCTCTGGATCGACAAAACCTTCCGGTTGCATCATATACAACTCTTCCTTGAGGAAGCCATTAAGGAATGCTGTTTTGACGTCCATTTGCCATATCTCATAATCATAGAATGCGGCAATAGCTAACATGATTCTGACTGACTTTAGCATCGCTACGGGAGAGAAAGTCTCATCGTAGTCAATCCCTTGAACTTGTCGATAACCCTTAGCGACAAGCCGAGCTTTATAGATGGTCACATTACCATCCGCGTTTGTCTTCTTCTTAAATATCCATTTGTTTTCTATGGCGTGCCTATCATCAGGCAAGTCCACCAAAGTCCATACTTTGTTTTCATACATGGATTCTATCTCGGATTTCATGGCTCCAAGCCATTTATTGGAATCTGGGCCCGCCATCGCTTCTTCATAGTTCGAAGGTTCACCGTTGTCTAACAACATGATTTCCAGTACAGGGTTGCCGTACCACTCTGGTGCGGAACGTACCCTTGTGGACCTTCGAAGTTCAGTAGTAACTTGATCTGTTTCTTCATGATCATTATCATCAACTTCCTCCCTTGTCGGTGCAGGCACCTCAGGAACAGTTTCCTGTGCTGCGCTACTTTCCGGTACAGGAGTGGTGACTGTCACCTCATCAAGTTCTACTTTCCTCCCACTTACTTCTTTCGAGAGAAACTCTTTCTCCAGAAAGTATCCATTCTTGGCAACAAAGACTTTGCCTTCGGATCTGTGGTAGAAGGTGTACCCAATTGTTTCCTTTGGGTATCCTATGAAGACGCATTTTTCCGATTTGGGTTCGAGCTTTTCAGGTTGAAGTTTCTTGACATAAGCATCGCAACCCCAAACTTTTAGAAACGACAGCTTCGGTTTCTTGCCAAACCAAAGTTCATACGGAGTCATCTCAACGGATTTCGACGGAGCCCTATTTAAAGTGAATGCGGCAGTCTCTAAAGCATAACCCCAAAAAGATAGCGGTAAATCGGTAAGGGACATCATAGATCGCACCATGTCCAACAGAGTACGATTTCGACGTTCGGACACACCGTTACGTTGAGGTGTTCCGGGCGGTGTCAATTGTGAAACAATTCCACAGCTTCTAAGGTGTGTGCCAAATTCATGACTCAAATATTCACCCCCACGATCCGATCGCAAGAACTTTATTTTTCTGTCACGTTGATTCTCAACCTCATTCTGAAATTCCTTGAACTTTTCAAAGGTCTCAGACTTGTGTTTCATCAAATAGATATACCCATATCTACTCAAGTCATCCGTGAGGGTGAGAACATAACGGTAGCCTCCGCGAGCCTCAACACTCATTGGACCGCACACATCAGTATGTATGATTTCCAACAAGTTGGTTGCTCGCTCCATTGTTCCGGAGAACGGAGTCTTGGTCATCTTGCCCAAGAGGCATGGTTCGCACATGTCAAATGATTCATAATCAAGAGACTCTAGAAGTCCATCCGAATGGAGCTTCTTCATACGTTTGACACCAATATGACCAAGGCGGCAATGCCACAAGTATGTGGGACTATCATTATCAACTTTACATCTTTTGGCATCTACACTATGAATATGTGTATCACTACG
Source organism: Secale cereale (assembly GCA_902687465.1). Lineage (NCBI taxonomy): Eukaryota > Viridiplantae > Streptophyta > Magnoliopsida > Poales > Poaceae > Secale > Secale cereale. The sequence continues at coordinate 879,211,223 of LR738711.1, read as the reverse complement.
TTCGAGATTCATCAAAAATAAACCATTGACCAGCGGGGCATGACCATAAAACATATCTCTCAAATAAATAGAACAACCATTATTCTCCGATTTGAAAGAATATCCATCTCGCATAAGACGAGATCCAGAAACAATGTTCATGCTCAAAGCTGGTACTAAATAACAATTATTCAGGTTCAAAACTAATCCCGAGGGTAGATGTAGAGGTAGCGTGCCGACGGCGATCACATCGACCTTGGAACCATTCCCGACGCGCATCGTCACCTCATCCTTCGCCAGTCTTCGTTTATTCCGCAGCTCCTGTTTTGAGTTACAAATGTGAGCAACTGCACCGGTATCGAATACCCAGGAGCTACTACGAGTGCTGGTAAGGTACACATCAATAACATGTATATCATATATACCTTTGACGTTGCCGGCCTTCTTGTCTGCTAAGTATTTGGGGTAGTTCCGCTTCCAGTGACCCGTTCCCTTGCAATAAAAGCACTCAGTCTCTGGCTTGGGTCCATACTTTGGCTTCTTCCCAGCAACAGGCTTGCCAGGCGCGGCAACTTGCTTGCCGTCCTTCTTGAAGTTCTTCTTACCCTTTCCTTTCTTGAACTTAGTGGTTTTATTGACCATCAACACTTGATGTTCTTTCTTGATGTCAACCTCCGCTGATTTCAGCATCGAATACACCTCGGGAATGGACTTCTCCATCCCCTGCATATTGAAGTTCAGCACGAAGCTCTTGAAGCTTGGTGGGAGCGACTGGAGGATTCTATCAACGACCGCTTCATCTGGGAGATTCATTCCCAGCTGAGACTGGCGGTTGTGCAATCCTGAAATCTTGAGGATGTGCTCACTGACAGAACTGTTCTCCTCCATCTTACAGCTGTAGAATGCGTCGGAGACATCATATCTATCGACTCGGGCATGAGCTTGGAAAACCATTTTCAGCTCTTCGAACATCTCATATGCTCCAGGGTGCTCAAAACGCTTTTGGAGCCCCGATTCTAAACTGTAAAGCATGCCGCACTGAACCAGGGAGTAATCATCACTACGCGTCTGCCAGACGTTCAAAACGTCTTGGTCAGCATCGGGAGCAGGTGCATCACCTAGCGGTGCTTCTAGGACATATGATCTCTTGGCAGCTATGAGGATAATCCTCAGGTTACGGACCCAATCCGTATAGTTGCTACCATCGTCTTTCAGCTTGGTTTTCTCTAGGAACGCGTTGAAGTTGAGGGAAACTGGAGCGTGGGCCATTTGATCTACAAGAGATATTGTAAAGAATTTAGACTAAGTTCATGATAATTAAGTTCATCTTAATCAAATTTTAATGAACTCCCACTCAGAATGACATCTCTCAAGTCATCCAAGTGATACACGATCCGAATCGAGTAGTCCGTGTCCGATCATCACGTGAGACGGACTAGTCAAAAACGGTGAACATCTTCATGTTGATCGTATCTTCTATACGACTCGTGTTCGACCTTTCGGTCTTCCGTGTTCCGAGGCCATGTCTGTACATGCTAGGCTCGTCAAGTGAACCCTAAGTGTATTGCGTGTGTAAATCTGTCTTACATCCGTTGTATGTGAACGTTAGAACCTATCACACCCGATCATCACGTGGTGCTTTGGAACAACGAGCTTTAGCAACGGTGCACAGTTAGGGGAAACACATTACTTGAAATTTTAGTGAGAGATCATCTTATTTACTACCGTCGTTCTAAGTAAACAAGATGCAAAAACATGATAAACATCACATGCAATCAATTATAGTGACATGATATGGCCAATATCATCTTGCTCCTTGGATCTCCATCTTCGGGGCACCATGATCATCTTGTCACCGGCTCGACACCATGATCTTCATCATCATGATCTCCATCATCGTGTCTTGAAGAAGTCGTCACGCCAACTATTACTTCTACTACTATAGCTAAAGTTTAGCAATGAAGTAAAGTAATTACATGGCGTTATTCAGTGACACGCAGGTCATACAATAATTAAGACAACTCCTATGGCTCCTGCCGGTTGTCAAGTTCATCGACATGCAAGTCGTGATTCCCTATTACAAAAACATGATCAATCTCATACATCACATATATCATTCATCACATCTTCGTTCTTGGCCATACCACGTCACAAAACACATGCTGCAAAAACAAGTTAGACGTCCTCTAATTGTTGTTGCAAGTTTTACGTGGCTTCTATAGGATTTCTAGCAAGAACGTTTCTTACCTACGCCAAAACCACAACGTGATTTGTCAACTTCTATTTACCCTTCATAAGGACCCTTTTCATCGAATCCGATCCGACTAAAGTAGGAGAGACAGACACCCGCCAGCCACCTTATGCATCTAGTGCATGTCTGTCGGTAGAACCAGTCTCACGTAAGCGTACGTGTAAGGTCGGTCCGGGCCGCTTCATCCCACAATACCGCCGAATCAAGATTGACTAGTAACGGTAAGAAAGTTGAACAAGATCATACGCCCACAACTGCTTTGTGTTCTACTCGTGCCAATATGCTACGCATAAAACCTAGGCTCAGATGCCACTGTTGGGGAACGTAGCATAAATCAAAAAAATTCTACGTCTTCACCAAGATCCAAGTATGGAGACATCTAGCAACGAGTAACTTAGAGTGCATCTACATACCGTTATGAAGATTGCGTGCGGAAGCTTTCAACGAAGCAAGGATGAAGTAGTCGTACTCTTCACGTTCTTCGTCACCGATGATCTAGCGCCGAACGGACGGCACCTCCGCGTTCAACACACGTACGGTGCAGCAACGTCTCCTCCTTCTTGATCCAGCAAGGGGGGAGGAGAAGTCGTCAGAGATCCGGCAGCACGACGGCGTGATGACGGATGCAGTGGATGTCGCAGCAGGGCTTCGCCGGGCTGCCCTGCGTTGGGAGTATGGGGTGTTACGGGAGGAGGAGAGGCGCCAGGGATCAGGTGCGGCTGCCCTCTCCCCCCACACATATATATAGGGGCCAGGGGGGGCCTGGACCCCCTGCAGATCCAATCTGCAAGGGGGCGGCGGCCAGGGGGGGTTCCTTGCCCCCCAAGGCAAGTGGAGCCCCCTCCCCCTTAGGGTTTGAACCCTAGGCGCATGGGGAGGTGGGCCTCCAAGTGGTGCGCCAGCCCTAGGGGCTGGACACTTCCCCTTGCGGCCTAGGGGCCCCACCGGGAGGGGTGGCCCCACCCGATGGACCCCCGGGGCCCCTCCGGTGGTCCCGGGACGCTCCCGGTGACCCCCGGAGATCACCCGTTGGCCGAAACTGGACTTCCCATATATCAATCTTTACCTCCAGACCATTCCGGAACTCCTCGTGACGTCCGGGATCTCATCCGGGACTCTGAACAACATTCGGGTTTCCACGTGCATTAATCTCTACGACCCTAGCGTTACCGAACCTTAAGTGTGTAGACCCTACGGGTTCGGGAGACACGTAGACATGACCGAGACCACTCTCCGGTCAATAACCAACAGCGGGATCTGGATACCCATGTTGGTTCCCACGTGTTCCTCGATGATCTTCATCGGATGAACCACCGTGTCAAGGATTCACTCAATCCCGTATGTTATTCCCTTTGTCCATCGGTACGGTACTTGCCCGAGATTCGATCGTCGGTATTGCCAATACCTTGTTCAATCTCGTTATGGCAAGTCTCTTTACTCGATCCGTAATCCATCATCCCGTGACTAACTACTTAGTCACATTGAGCTCATTATGATGATGTATTACCGAGTGGGCCCAGAGGTACCTCTCCGTCACACGGAGTGACAATATCCCAGTCTCGGTTCGTACCAACTCAACAGATACTTTCGGAGATACCCGATGCGTACCTTTATAGCCACCCAGTTACGTTGTGACGGTTGGCACACCCAAAGCACTCCTACGGTATCTGGGAGTTGTACAACCTCATGGTCTAAGGAATAAATACTTGACACCGAAAAGCTTATGCATTACGAACTATACGATCTCGTGTTATGCTCAAGTTTGGGTCTTGTCCATCACATCATTCTCCTAATGATGTGATCCCGTTATCACCAACATCTCATGTCCATGGTCAGGAAACCATGACCATCTGTTGATCAACGAGCTGGCTACTAGAAGCCTACCAGGGACTCATTGTGGTCTGTGTATTCACACATGTATCGCTGTTTCCGTACAATACAATTCAAGCATGAATGACAGACAATTATCATGAATAAGGAGATATAATAATAATGCTTTTATTATTGCCTCTAGGGCATATCTCCAACACCGGATGAGATCCCGAACGTCACGAGGAGTTCCAGAATGGTTCGGAGGTAAAGAATTATATATAGGAAGTCCAGTTTCGGCCACCGGGAGAGTTTCGGGGGTCACTGGTATTGTATCGGGACCACCGGAAGGGTCCCGGGGTCCATCGGGTGGGGCCACCTATCCCGGAGGGCCCCATGGGCTGAAAGGGGAAGGGAACCAGCCCCTAGTGGGCTGGTGCGCCCCCCTTGGGCCTTCCCTACGCCTAGGGTTGGAAACACTAGGGGTGGGGGGCGCCCACTTGACTTGGGGGGCAAGTCCCCTCCCCCTTGGTCGCCGCCCCCCTAGGAGATTGGATCTCCTAGGGCCGGCGCCCCCCCAGGGCCCCTATATATAGTGGGGGAGGGAGGGCAGCCGCACCCATGCCCTGGCGCCTCCCTCTCCCTCCCGTGACACCCCTTCCTCCTCTAGTGCTGCTTGGCGAAGCCCTGCTGGAATACTGCTGCATCCACCACCACGCCGTCGTGCTGCTGGATCTCCATCAACCTCTCCTTCCCCCTTGCTAGATCAAGAAGGAGGAGACGTCGCTGCTCCGTACGTCTGTTGAACGCGGAGGTGCCGTCCGTTCGGCGCTAGGATCATCGGTGATTTGGATCACGATGAGTACGACTCCATCATCCACGTTCTCTTGAACGCTTCCGCTCGCGATCTACAAGGGTATGTAGATGCACTCCACTCTCCCTCGTTGCTAGATGACTCCATAGATTGATCTTGGTGAAGCGTAGAATTTTTTTGATTTCTGCTACGTTCCCCAACAGTGGCATCATGAGCTAGGTCTATGCGTAGTATCTTGCACGAGTAGAACACAAAGCAGTTGTGGGCGTAGATTTGTTCAATTCTCTTGCCGCTACTAGTCTTATCTTGATTCGGCGGCATCGTGGGATGAAGCGGCCTGGACCGACCTTACACGTACGCTTACGTGAGATAGGTTCCACCGACTGACATGCACTAGTTGCATAAGGTGGCTAGCGGGTGACAGTCTCTCCCACTCTAGTCGGATCCGATTCGATGAAAAGGGTCCTTATGAAGGGTAAATAGAAATTGGCATATCACGTTGTGGTTTTGGCGTAGGTAAGAAACGTTCTTGCTAGAAACCTATAGCAGCCACGTAAAAACTTGCAATAACAATTAGAGGACGTCTAACTTGTTCTTGTAGCATGTGCCGTGTGATGTGATATGGCCAAAAGTATGTGATGAATGATATATGTGATGTATGATATTGATCATGTTCATGTAATAGGAATCACGACTTGCATGTCGATGAGTATGACAACCGGCAGGAGCCATAGGAGTTGTCTTATTTTATTGTATGACCTGCGTGTCGATGAAAACACCATGTAATTACTTTACTTTATCACTAACCATTAGCCATAGTAGTAGAAGTAATGTTTGGTGAGACAACTTCATGAAGACACGATGATGGAGATCATGGTGTCATGCCGGTGACGATGGTGATCATGGAGCCCCGAAGATCAAGATCAAAAGGAGCAAAATGATATTGGCCATATCATGTCACTATTTGATTGCATCTGATGTTTATCATGTTTTTACATCTTATTTGCTTAGAACGACGGTAGTAAATAAGATGATCTCTCACTAAAATATCAAGAATTTTGTTCCCCCTAACTTTGCACCGTTGCTAAGGTTCGTTGTTGCAAAGCACCACGTGATGATCGGGTGTGATAGGCTCTAACGTTCGCATACAACGGGTGTAAGCCAGATTTACACACGCGATACACTTAGGGTTCACTTGACGAGCCTAGCATGTACATACATGGCCTCGGAACACGGAAGACCGAAAGGTCGAACATGAGTCATATAGAAGATACGATCAACATGAAGATGTTCACCGTTGATGACTAGTCCGTCTCACGTGATGATCGGACATGGCCTGGTCAATTCGGATCATGTATCACTTAGATGACTAGAGAGATGTCAATCTGAGTGGGAGTTCATTAATTTTGTTTAGATGAACTTAATTCTCATGAACAAAGTCTAAAATCTTTACAATGTGTCTTGTAGATCCAGTGGCCCACGCTCATGTTACCCTCAACTTCAACGCGTTCCTAGAGAAAACCAAGCTGAAAGACGATGGTAGCAACTATACTGATTGGGTCCGTAACTTGAGGATCATCCTCATAGCTGCCAAGAGAACATATGTCCTTGAAGCACCGCTAGGTGACGCTCCCGGCCCGGCAAACCAAGACGTTATGAACGCCTGGCAGTCGCGTTGTCATGATTACTCCCTGGTTTAGTGCGGCATGCTTTACAGCTTAGAATCGGGGCTCCAAAAGCGTTTTGAGCACCACGGAGCATATGAGATGTTCCAAGAGCTAAAAATGATTTTCCAAGCTCAGGCCCGAGTCGAGAGATATGACGTCTCCGATGCATTCTACAGTTGTAAGATGGAGGAGAATAGTTTTGTCAGCGAGCACATACTCAAATTGTCTGGGTCGCACAATCGCTTGTCTCCGTTGGGAATTAACCTCCCAGACGAAGCGGTCATTGACAGAATCCTTCAGTCGCTCCCACCTAGCTACAAGAGCTTCGTGATGAACTTCAATATGCAAGGGATGGAGAAGTCCATTCCCGAGGTGTATTCAATGCTGAAGTCAGCGGAGGTGGAGATCAAGAAAGAACATCAAGTGTTGATGGTGAATAAAACCACTAAGTTCAAGAAAGGCAAGGGTAAGAACAACTTCAAGAAAGACGGCAAAGGATTTGCTGCGCCCGGTAAGCCAGTTGCCGGGAAGAAGCCAAAGAATGGACCCAAGCCTAAAACTGAGTGCTTTTATTGCAAGGGAACAGGTCACTGGAAGCGGAACTGTCCCAAATACTTAGCAGATAAGAAGGCCGGCAACGTCAAAGGTATATGTGATATACATGTTATTGATGTGTACCTTACCAGCGCTCGTAGTAGCTCCTGGGTATTTGATACCAGTGCAGTTGCTCACATTTATAATTCAAAGTAGGAGCTGCGGAATAAGCGGAGACTGGCAGAGGACGAGGTGACGATGCGCGTCGGGAATGGTTCCAAGGTCGATGTGATCGCCGTTGGCACACTACCTCTACATCTACCTTCGGGATTAGTTTTAAACCTCAATAATTGTTATTTAGTACCAGCTTTGAGCATGAACATTGTATCTGGATCTCGTTTAATGCGAGATGGCTACTCATTTAAATCCGAGAATAATGGTTGTTCTATTTATATGAGAGAAATGTTTTATGGTCATCCCCCACTGATCAATGGTTTATTCTTAATGAATCTCGAACATGATGTTACACATATTCATAGTGTGAATGCCAAAATATGTAAAGTTGATAATGATAGTCCCACATACTTGTGGCACTGCCGCCTTGGTCATATTGGTGTCAAACGTATGAAGAAGCTCCATGCGGATGGACTTTTGGAGTCTCTTGATTATGAATCATTTGACACGTGCGAACCATGCCTCTTGGGCAAGATGACCAAGACTCCGTTCTCCGGAACAATGGAGCGAGCGACCAACGTATTGGAAATCATACATACCGATGTGTGCGGTCCAATGAGTGTTGAAGCTCGCAGAGGCTATCATTATGTTCTCACCCTCATAGATGACTTAAGTAGATATGGGTGTGTCTACTTGATGAAACACAAGTCTGAGACCTTTGAAAAGTTCAAGGAATTTCATAATGAGGTTGAGAATCAACGTGACAGAAAAATAAAGTTCTTACGATCGGATCGTGGAGGAGAATATTTAAGTCACGAGTTTGGCACACACCTAAGGAACTTTGGAATTGTTTCACAATTGACACCGCCTGGAACACCTCAGCGTAATGGTGTGTCCGAACGTCGTAATCGTACTCTATTGGACATGATGCGATCTATGATGTCTCTTACCGACTTACCGCTATCATTTTGGGGTTATGCTTTAGAGACTGCCGCATTCACTTTAAATAGGGCTCCGTCTAAATCTGTTGAGACGACACCGTATGAACTTTGGTTTGGCAAGAAACCTAAGTTGTCGTTTCTGAAAGTTTGGGGTTGCGATGCTTATCTCAAGAAACTTCAACCTGAAAAGCTCGAACCCAAATCAGAAAAATGCGTCTTCATAGGATACCCTAAGGAAACTATTGGGTATACCTTCTACCTCAGATCCGAAGGCAAGGTCTTCGTTGCCAAGAATGGATCCTTTCTGGAGAAAGAGTTTCTCTCGAAAGAAGTGAGTGGGAGGAAAGTGGAACTTGATGAGGTGACAGTCACCCCTTCCGAACCGGAAAGTAGTGCAGCGCAGGGAGTTGTTCCTGTGGTGTCTACACCGACTAGGGAGGAAGTTAATGATAATAATCATGAAGCTTCAGATCAAGTTACTACTGAACTTCGTAGGTCCACAAGGACACGTTCCGCACCAGAGTGGTACGGCAACCCTGTCATGGAAATCATGTTGTTAGACAACGGTGAACCTTCAAACTATGAAGAAGCGATGGCGGGCCCGGATTCCAACAAATGGCTTGAAGCCATGAAATCCGAGATAGGATCCATGTATGAAAACAAAGTATGGACTTTGGTGGATTTGCCCGATGATCGGCACACCATAGAAAATAAATGGATCTTTAAGAAGAAGACTGACGCGGATGCTAATGTGACCATCTATAAGGCTCGGCTTGTCGCTAAAGGTTATCGACAAGTTCAAGGGATTGACTACGATGAGACTTTCTCTCCCGTAGTGATGCTAAAGTCCGTCCGAATCTTGTTAGCAATTGCCGCATTCTATGATTATGAGATATGGCAAATGGACGTCAAAACGGCATTCCTTAATGGCTTCCTCAAGGAAGAACTATATATGATGCAGCCGGAAGGTTTTGTCGATCATGAGAATGCTAACAAGGTGTGCAAGCTCCAGCGCTCAATCTATGGGCTGGTGCAAGCATCTCAGAGTGGGAACATTCGCTTTGATGAGGTGATCAAAGCGTTTGGGTTTATACAGACTTGGGGAGAAGCCTGTATTTACAAGAAAGTGAGTGGGAGCTCTGTAGCATTTCTCATATTATATGTGGATGATATATTGCTGATGGGAAATGATGTAGAATTCTTGGAAAGCGTAAAGGCCTACTTGAATAAGAGTTTTTCAATGAAGGACCTTGGAGAAGCTGCTTACATATTAGGCATCAAGATCTATAGAGATAGATCGAGACGCCTCATTGGTCTTTCACAAAGCACATACCTTGACAAGATATTGAAGAAGTTCAATATGGATCAGTCTAAGAAAGGGTTCTTGCCTGTATTGCAAGGTATGAGATTGACCACGGCTCAATCCCCGACCACGGTAGAAGATAGAGAAAAGATGAGTGTCATCCCCTATGCCTCAGCCATAGGTTCTATTATGTATACCATGCTGTGTACTAGACCTGATGTGAACCTTGCCATAAGTTTGGTGGGAAGGTACCAAAGTGATCCCGGTATGGAACACTGGACAGTGGTCAAGAACATCCTGAAGTACCTGAAAAGGACTAAGGATATGTTTCTCGTTTATGGAGGTGACGAAGAGCTCGTCGTAAAGGGTTACGTGGATGCTAGCTTCGACACAGATCTGGATGACTCCAAGTCACAAACCGGATACGTGTATATTTTGAATGGTGGGGCAGTCAGCTGGTGCAGTTGCAAGCAAAGCGTCGTGGCGCATTCTACATGTGAAGCGGAGTACATAGCTGCTTGCGAAGCAGCGTAGGAAGGAGTCTGGATGAAGGAGTTCATCACCGACCTAGGAGTTATTCCAAGTGCATCGGGCCCGATGACTCTCTTTTGTGACAACACTGGAGCTATTGCCATTGCCAAGGAGCCCAGGTTTCACAAGAAGACCAAGCACATCAAGCGTCGTTTCAACTCCATCCGGAATTATATTCACGATGGATACATAGATATTTGTAAAGTGCATACGGATCTGAATGCCGCAGATCCGTTGACTAAACCTCTTCCACGAGCAAAACATGATCAACACCAGAACTCTATGGGTGTTTGATTCATCACAATGTAACTAGACTATTGACTCTAGCGCAAGTGGGAGACTGTTGGAAATATGCCCTAGAAGTAATAATAAAATGGTTATTATGATATTTCCTTATTCATGATAATTGTCTGTTATTCATGCTTGAATTGTATTATCTGGAAACAGTGATACATGTGTGAATACATAGACCACACCATGTCCCTAGTAAACCTCTAGTTACTAGCTCGTTGATCAACAGATGGTTACGGTTTCCTAACCATGGACATTGGATGTCATTGATAACGGGATCACATCATTAGGAGAATGATGTGATGGACAAGACCCAATCCTAAGCCTAGCACAAGATCGTGTAGTTCGTAATGCTAAAGATTTTCCAATGTCAAGTATCTTTTCCTTAGACCATGAGGTTGTGCAACTCCCGAATACCGTAGGAATACTTTGGGTGTGCCAAACGTCACAACGTAACTGGGTGGCTATAAAGATACGCAACGGGTATCTCCAAAAGTGTCTGTTGAGTTGGCACGAACCGAGACTGGGATTTGTCACTCCGTATGACGGAGAGGTATCTCTGGGCCCACTCGGTAAGACATCATCATAATGAGCTCAATGTGACTAAGGTGTTGGTCACTGGATGATGTATTACGGAACGAGTAAAGAGACTTGCCATGACGAGATTGAACAAGGTATCGGTATACCAACGATCGAATCTCGGGCAAGTATTATACCGATAGACAAAGGGAATCGTATACGGGATTGATTGAATCCTTGACATCGTGGTTCATCCGATGAGATCATCGAGGAGCATGTGGGAGCCAACATGGGTATCCAGATCCCGCTGTTGGTTATTGACCGGAGAGTCGTCTCGGTCATGTCTACGTGTCTCCCGAACCCGTAGGGTCTACACACTGATCGATGACGCTAGGGTTGTAGAGACATAAGTATGCGGTAACCCGAAAGTTGTTCGGAGTCCCGGATGAGATCCCGGACGTCACGAGGAGTTCCAGAATGGTCCGGAGGTAAAGAATTATATATAGGAAGTCCAGTTTCGGCCATCGGGAGAGTTTCGGGGGTCACCGGTATTCTACCGGGACCACCGGAAGGGTCCCGGGGGTCCACCGGGTGGGGTCACTTGTCCCGGAGGGCCCCATGGGCTGAAATGGGAAGGGAACCAGCCCCTAGTGGGCTGGTGCGCCCCCCTTGGGCCTACCCCGTGCCAAGGGTTGGAAACCCTAGGGGTGGGGGGGCGCCCACTTGACTTGGGGGGCAAGTCCTCCCCCTTGGCCGCCGCCCCCCTAGGAGATTGGATCTCCTAGGGCTGGCGCCCCCCCCAAGGGCCCCTATATATAGTGGGGGAAGGGAGGGCAGCCGCACCCATGCCCTGGCGCCTCCCTCTCCCTCCCGTGACACCCCTTCCTCCTCTAGTGCTGCTTGGCGAAGCCCTGCTGGAATACCGCTGCATCCACCACCACGTCGTCGTGCTGCTGGATCTCCATCAACCTCTCCTTCCCCTTTGCTGGATCAAGAAGGAGGAGACATCGCTGCTCCGTACGTGTGTTGAACGCGGAGGTGCCGTCCGTTCGGTGCTAGGATCATCGGTGATTTGGATCACGACGAGTACAACTCCATCATCCACGTTCTCTTGAACGCTTCTGTTGGGGAACGTAGTATTTTAAAATTTTCCTACGATCACGCAAGATCTATCTACCAGATGCATAGCAACGAGAGGGAAGAGTGTGTCTACGTACCCTCGTAGACCGGAAGCGGAAGCGTCAAGTGACGCGGTTGATGTAGTCGAACTTCTTCGCGATCCAACCGATCAAGCACCGAACGTACGGCACCTCCGCGTTCAGCACACGTTCAGCTTGATGACGTCCCACGAGCTCTTGATCCAGTTGAGCTTCACGGGAGAGTTTCGTCAGCACGACGGCGTGGTGACGGATATGATGTATCTACCGGCGCAGGGCTTCGCCTAAGCACGGCAACGGTATGACCGAGGTGTGTTTCTGTGGAGGGGGCACCGCACACGGCTAAAACAATTCAACTTGTGTGTCCTAGGGTGCCCCCCTGCCCCCGTATATAAAGGAGCAAGGGAGAGGCCGGCCCTAGAGGGGGCGCGCCAAGTGTGGGGAGTCCTACTAGGATTCCCCTTTCCTTTCCGGAGTAGGAGAGAAGGAAAGAGGGGGAGAGGGAGAAGGAAAAGGGGGCTGCACCCCTTGTCCAATTCGGACCAGAAGGGGGGCACGCGCCTCCTTCCTTTTGGCCTCTCTCTTCTATTCCCGTAACTCCCCGGTACTCCGAAAATACCTGAATCACTCGGAACCTTTCCGATGTCCGAATATAGTCGTCCAATATATCGATTTTTACGTCTCGACCATTTCGAGACTCCTCGTCATGTCCCCGGTCTCATCCGGGACTCCGAACTCCTTCGGTACATCAAAACTCATAAACTCATAATACCGATCGTCATCAAACGTTAAGCGTGCGGACCCTACGGGTTCGAGAACTATGTAGACATGACCGAGACTCATCTCCGGTCAATAACCAATAGCGGAACCTGGATGCTCATATTGGCTCCTACATATTCTACGAAGATCTTTATCGGTCAAACCGCATAACAACATACGTTGTTCCCTTTGTCATCGGTATGTTACTTGCCCGAGATTCGATCGTCGGTATCACAATACCTAGTTCAATCTCGTTACCGGCAAGTCTCTTTACTCGTTCCGTAATACATCATCCTGTAACTAACTCATTAGCTGCAATGCTTGCAAGGCTTATAGTGATGTGCATTACCGAGTGGGCCCAGAGATACCTCTCCGACAATCAGAGTGACAAATCCTAATCTCGAAATACGCCAACACAACAAGTACCTTCGGAGACACCTGTAGAGTACCTTTATAATCACCCAGTTACGTTGTGATGTTTGGTAGCACACAAAGTGTTCCTCCGGTATTCGGGAGTTGCATAATCTCATAGTCATAGGAACATGTATAAGTCATGAAGAAAGCAATAGCAGTAAAACTTAAACGATCATAGTGCTAAGCTAACGGATGGGACTTGTCCATCACATCATTCTCCTAATGATGTGATCCCGTTGATCAAATGACAACTCATGTCTATGGCTAGGAAACATAACCATCTTTGATCAATGAGCTAGTCTAGTAGAGGCATACTAGGGACACTCCGTTTTGTCTATGTATTCACACATGTATTAAGTTTCCGGTTAATACAATTCTAGCATGAATAATAAACATTTATCATGATATAAGGAAATAAATAATAAATTTATTATTGCCTCTAGGGCATATTTCCTTCAGTCTCCCACTTGCACTAGAGTCAATAATCTAGCTCACATCGCCATGTGATTTAATACCGATAGTTCACATCGTTATGTGAATAACACCCATAGTTCACATCACCATGTGACCAACACCCAAAGGGTTTACTAGAGTCAATAATCTAGTTCACATCGCTATGTGATTAATACCCAAGAGTAATAAGGTGTGATCATGTTTTGCTTGTGAGAGAAGTTTAGTCAACGGGTCTGTCACATTCAGATCCGTATGTATTTCGCAAATTTCTATGTCTACAATGCTCTGCATAGAGCTACTCTAGCTAATTGCTCCCACTTTCAATACGCATCCAGATTGATACTTAGAGTCATCTGGATTTAGTGTCAAAGCTTGCATCGGCGTAACCCTTTACGACGAACTCTTTATCACCTCCATAATCGAGAAACATTTCCTTAGTCATCCAGTTACTAAGGATAATTTTGACCGCTGTACAGTGATCTACTCCTAGATCACTATTGTACCCCCTTGACAAACTCATGGCAAGGTACACAACATGTTTGGTACACAGCATGGCATACTTTATAGAACCTATGGCTGAGGCATAGGGAATGACTTTCATTCTCTCTATATTTTTCTGCTGTGGTCTGGCTTTGAGTCTTACTCAACTTCACACCTTACAAGTCAGGCAAGAACTCCTTCTTTGACTGATCCATTTTGAACTACTTCAAAATCTTATCAAGGTATGTACTCATCGAAAGTCTTATCAAGCGTCTTGATCTATCTCTATAGATCTTGATGCCCAATATGTAAGCAGCTTCACCAAGGTCTTTCTTTGAAAAACTCCTTTCAAACACTCCTTTATGCTTTCCAGAAAATTCTACATCATTTACGATCGACAATATGGCATTCACATATACTTATCAGAAAGGTTGTAGCGCTCTCACTCACTTCTTGTAAATACAGGCTTCACCGCAAGTCTGTATAAATCTATATGCTTTGATCAACTTATCAAAGCGTATATTCCAACTCCGAGATGCCTGCACCAGTCCATAGATGGATCGCTGGAGCTTGCACATTTTGTTAGCACCTTTAGGATTGACAAAACCTTCTGGTTGCATCATATACAAGTCTTCTTTAATAAATCCATTAAATAATGCAGTTTTGTTATCCATTTGCCAGATTTCATAAAATGCGGCAATTGCTAACATGATTCGGACAGACTTAAGCATCGCTACGGGTGAGAAAGTCTCATCGTAGTCAACTCCTTGAACTTGTTGAAAAACTTTCGCAACAAGTCGAGCTTTGTAAACAGTAACATTACCGTCAGCGTCAGTCTTCCTCTTGAAGATCCATTTATTTTTGATGGCTTGCCGATCATCGGGCAAGTCAACCAAAGTCCACACTTTGTTCTCATACATGGATCCCATCTCAGATTTCATGGCCTCAAGCCATTTTGCGGAATCTGGGCTCATCATCGCTTCCTCATAGTTCGTAGGTTCATCATGGTCCAGTAACATGACTTCCAGAACCGGGTTGCAGTACCACTCTGATGCGGAACGAACTCTGGTTGATCTACGAAGTTCAGCAGAAACTTGATCTGAAGTTTCATGATCATCATCATTAGCTTCCTCACTAATTGGTGTAGGAATCACTGGAACTTGTATCTGTGATGTTCCACTTTCCAATTCGGGAGAAGGTACAATTACCTCATCAAGTTCTACTTTCCTCCCACTCACTTCTTTCGAGAGAAACTCCTTCTCTAGAAAGGATCCACTCTTAGCAACAAAGACCTTGCCTTCGGATCTGTGATAGAAGGTGTACCCAACAGTTTCTTTTGGGTATCCTATGAAGATTTACTTCTCCGATTTGGGTTCGAGCTTATCATGTTGAAACTTTTTCACATAAGCATCGCAGTCCCAAACTTAAAGAAATGACAGCTTAGGTTTCTCGTCAAACCACAGTTCATACGGTGTCATCTCCACGGATTTAGATGGTGCCCTATTTAACGTGAA
This sequence comes from Secale cereale, assembly GCA_902687465.1. Taxonomy (NCBI): domain Eukaryota; kingdom Viridiplantae; phylum Streptophyta; class Magnoliopsida; order Poales; family Poaceae; genus Secale; species Secale cereale. The sequence continues at coordinate 879,195,633 of LR738711.1, read as the reverse complement.
TGTAGCTGTCTCTAATGCATAACCCCAAAAGCGATAGTGGTAGATCGGTAAGAGACATCATCGATCGCACCATATCTAATAAAGTACGGTTATGACGTTCGGACACACCATTACACTGTGGTGTTCCAGGTGGCGTGAGTAGTGAAACTATTTCACATTGTTTTTACTAAAGGCCAAACTCTCTAACTCAAATATTTTACCTCTACGATCATATCGTAGAAACTCTTATTTTCTTGTTACAATGATTCTCCACTTCACTCTGAAATTCTTTGAACTTTTCAAATGTTTTAGACTTGTGCTTCATTAAGTAGATATACCCATATCTGCTCAAATCATCAGTGAAGGTCAGAAAATAACGATACCCGCCGCGAGCTTCAACACTCATTGGTCCAAATACATCTGTATGTATGATCTCCAACAAATCTGTTGCTCGCTCCATTGTTCGGGAGAACGGAGTTTTAGTCATCTTGCCCATGAGGCATGGTTCACAAGCACCAAGTGATTCATAATCAAGTGATTCCAAAAGTCCATCACTATGGAGTTTCTTCATGCGCTTTACACCATTATGACCTAAACGGCAGTGCCACAAATAAGTTGCACTATCATTATTAACCTTGCATCTTTTGGCTTCAATATTATGAATATGTGTATCACCACGATCGAGATCCAACAAACTATTTTCATTGGGTGTATGACCATCGAAGGTTTTATTCATGTAAACAAAATAACAATTATTCTACGACTTTAAATGAATAATCGTATTGCAACAAATATGATCAAATCATATTCATGCTCAACGTAAATGCCAAATAACATTTATTTAGGTTTTACACTAATCCCGAAAGTATAGGGAGTGTGCGATGATGATCATATCAATCTTGGAACCACTTCCAACACACATCGTCACTTCACCTTTAACTAGTCTCTGTTCATTCTGCAATTCTCGTTTCGAGTTACTAATTTTAGCAACTGAACCGGTATCAAATACCCAGGGGTTGCTATGAACACTAGTAAAGTACACATCAATAATCTGTATATCAAAATACAACTTTGTTCACTTTGCCATCCTTCTTATCCGCCAAGTATCTAGGGCAGTTCCACTTCCGGTGACCATTTCCTTTGCAGTAGAAGCACTTAGTTTCAGGCTTGAGTTTTAGCTTTGGGTTTCTTCACGGGAGTGACAACTTGCTTGTCATTCTTCTTGAAGTTCCCCTTCTATCCCTTTGCCCTTTACTTGAAACAAGTGGTCTTGTTAACCATCAACACTTGATGCTTTTTCATGATTTCTACCTTCGCCGACTTCAGCATCGCGAAGAGCTCGGGAATTCCTTTCATCATCCCTTGCATATTATAGTTCATCACGAAGTTCTACTAACTTGGCGATAGTGACTAGAGAACTTTGTCAATTAGTATCTTATCTGGAAGATTAACTCCCACTTGATTCAAGTAATTGTAGTACCCAGACAATCTGAGCACATGCTCACTGGTTGAGCTATTCTCCTCCATCTTGTAGGCAAAGTACTGTCAGAAGTCTTATACCTCTCGATACGGGCATGAGTATGAAATACTAATTTCAACTCTTGGAACATCTTATATGGTCCGTGGCATTCCAAACGTTTTTGAAGTCCCGGTTCTAAGCCGTAAAGCATGGTGCACTTAAACTATCAAGTAGTCATCATACCGAGCTTTTGTCAAAATGTTCATAACATCTACATCTGCTCCTGCAATAGGTCTTTCACCTAGCGGTGCATCAAGGACATAATTCTCTGTGCAGCAATGAGGATAATCCTCAGATCACGGAACAATTCCGCATCATTGCTACTAACATCTTTCAACTTAGTTTTCTCTAGGAACATATAAAAAATAAACGGGGAGCAACATCGTGAGCTATTGATCTACAACATAGATATGCAAAAACTATCAGGACTAAGTTCATGATAAATTAAAGTTCAATTAATCATATTACTTAAAGAACTCCCACTTAGATAGACATCCCTCTAGTCATCTAAATGATCACGTGATCCAAATCAACTAAACCATGTCCGATCATCACGTGAGATGGAGTAGTTTCAATGGTGAACATCTTATGTTGATCATATCTACTATATGATTCACGCTCGACCTTTCGGTCTCCAGTGTTCCGAGGCCATATCTGCATATGCTAGGCTCGTCAAGTTTAACCCGAGTATTCTGCGTGTGCAAAACTGGCTTACACCCGTTGAAAGGATCGATATGGTTGACTAGAGGAGGGGGTGAATAGGCAACTAACAATTTTTAGCTTTTCTTAACCACTTAAAATTAAGCGACAAAATAAGTTGTCTAGATATTCTACTAGGATGACAACTAAGATAAAGAAGGACAACAACTACACATGCATGCTACGGGAGTTGAACAAGTAAAGCATGCAAAAGTAAAGGTAAGAAATAACCACAAGTGGAACCGGTGGAGACGAGGATGTGTTTCCGAAGTTCCTTCCCTTTGAGGGGAAGTACGTCTCCGTTGGAGTGGTGTGGAGGCACAATGCTCCCCAAGAAGCCACTAGGGCCACCGTATTCTCCTCACGCCCTCACACGATGCAAGGTGTCGTGATTCCACTAGTGGTGCCCTTGAAGGCGGCAACCGAACCTTTACAAACAAGGTTGGGGCGATCTCCACAACTTGGAGGCTCCCAACAAACCACGAAGCTTCACCACAGTGGAATATGGCTTCGAGGTGACCTCAACCGTCTAGGGTGCTCAAACACCCAAGAGTAACAAGATCCGCAAGGGATTAGTGGGCAGAATCAAATATCTCTTGGTGGAAGTGTAGATCGATGCCTCCTCAAGCAATCCCGAGCAAATCAACAAGTTTGATTGGCTAGGGAGAGAGATCGGGCGGAAATGGAGCTTTTGGAGCAACAATGGAGTAGTGGGGGAAGAGGTGAGTCTTCTTGGAGAAGAAGACCCCCTATATATAGTGGGGGGACAAATCCAACCGTTATTGGAGTTTTCAGCCCGCAGAGAGCGGTAGTACCGCGCACGAGTTGCGGTACTACCGCTGGCTGAGCGGTACTACCGCTTCGGGAGCGGTACTACCGCTTAGGAAAAGATTGCGACATCATTCACAACCATGGATGAAATAAATTACATCCGTGGCTACATCCGCAGTGAAAACGGTAGTAGAAAAAATGCGACACGGTACTACCGCTTAAGATAAGCGGTACTACCGCATTGTATGCGGAAGTAAAAAATTACTTCCGCATCCACTTCTGTACTTAGACTCAGCACCTGGGCCAGATACACGGTACTACCGTTCTGGGGACGCGGTACTACCGTGGGAGCGGTACTACCGTGTCGGCAGGCGGTACTACCGTGTAACTGTGCGGTAGTACCGCTTGGTTGAGCGGTACTACCGCTTGCGAGGCAGTTGATCAGTTAAGAAGGCATAGTTTTGCATACACGAGAAATAACCGGTTGGACCTCCAGAGAAGCAAGGAAAGGTGGTGCGGGAGAAGGATGTGTACGTGTTGATTCTACCCAAACCTTTCCGACGCGGACCCCCTCTTAATAGTACGGCTTTCCTATTACTCAAAGCCACCGACAGGGAGCAAAAAGAAAACACCGTCTTTCATAGGATCCGAGGGGCAAACAATCGTCTTGTGCCAAAGGGAGATATACCTGTATGAGCTTAGAACACACGATCAGTCCGCAAATGTATTGTCATCAATCACCAAAACTACTTAGGGAGAAATATGCCCTTACAATCTCCCCCTTTTTGGTGTATTGATGACAACACGAGATTTGCACAGAGAAGAAATAATAGAGTATGCCAAAACAAGCCCTAGAGTATAGGTGAGCTCCCCCTGGATGTGTGCCTTCACAAGATTGTGCTTTGGACTGCACATCACACATACTAGGTATAGAGCTCCCCTATAATCTACACACGAGATACTCTATATAAAACTAACTGCACTGGATAAACGTTAAAGACATAATGATAAGTTCAACGATAACGAGGCATATGTCTTACACCATATGATAGTCACACACACACAACACAAACACGCAAATAAACCAGAGTTCAACGAAAAGCACAAGACGGCAAATCACTCTCCCCCTTTGTCATCGAGACACCACAAAGGGGAAAAGAGGACACGAAGACGGGTGGCAGCCCGGGAAAAGCTCAGTCGTCATACTCATCATCAAACCCCTACTGCTCCTCCTGATACTCATCATCAGATCCCTGCGGCTCTGGCTGATACTCCTCATCAGACTCTGACCACTTGTACCCCTGGCGAGCCATCCAGGTTGCCTCAGGTGTGATGTTGTCCTCGGATCCATTGGAAACCTCCTCTCCATACAGAGCCAGAATCTTCTTGTCACGCTGACGTGTCTTCTTGTCAGTCACATGAGCACGGTATTGTCCCTTAGCCTGCATGCAGAAGAGAGCCTTCATCTTCTGCTGAAGCCTTTTAGCCCAAGAAGGCTTCTCCACTGCAGAGGAAGAAGAAGGGGCAAATCTGCCAGAGCGGACATCAGCAGTCTCCTCCACAGGCTCATCCTCAGTGCCCATCTGGGCAGCAGCAGCCTGAGCACGTGTAGTGGTGTTGGCCCAACGAGTCTTGACGCGAAGCCGGATAGGATCATGGCGGTAGCAGTCAGCCTCGAACTCCTCCTCTGGGTACAACTTCTCCCAAGTCTTGGAGATTAGCAGAAGTAAGTAAGGACCATAGATGGGTACCTTGCGAGAGTAGATGGCAAACCGGAGCTCATTCCACATGATGTGGGAAATATCAAGTGGTGCAGCCTGGGCTGAGCGAGCCTCTTGACACATCAGAAGCATATCAACCAGATAGGCATGGACCTTGTCCTTATCGCCAACACGAGGGAACAGAGTGTTGCGAAAGATCCGATACATGATGTCCAACAAGGGGTTCAACACCCAAGTCGTTTTGCCACTAGTAAGAGTCTTTTCCTCATAAAATGGAAGTAGTTTGTCTTTGTTTGCTGATTCAGGATCGGCGTGAGGCCGAAAACCAATTGGGGTATGGAGACCCTCATCAGGAAGCTGAAGAAGATCCATGAACTCCTTCCAGGTAGAGGTCATGTTGTGACCATTGGTCATCCAAGTCATGGGGCGATCCTCCTTGGCTTGGAAATTGACAGAGGCATAGAACTGCGCAATAATCTCAGGGTCAAAGTCGTTCTGGAAGGTCATGATGTGCTCCAGACCCAACTGCTCGATCAAGTCAAGGGCTTCTGCAAAGTATGCCCGGTTCTTGTCCTTCCTCATGTGCTCCACATCCACCCAGTGAACATCCACATAAAGATTGGCCTTGGTCTTGAGCACCTCATGATAGATGCGAAACTGCTGCTTGGTCCAGAAGATATCATCTCCAGGAAAGTGCTCACGGGGTTCTCCATACGGGTTGATCTTCCTTCGAGACATGAACTCAGTAGCAGGCATCTCCTCCATAGACATTGAGGATTCCTTACGTTTGTTGGCTGAAGTCTTGTACCGGCGCTGGGGATTGGAGCCCTCTGGCACATCACTTGGGGTACGCAGGCGCTTGGAACCGGTGTCGCGGACAGGGTTGGTACGACGACCCTCAAAACCGGAGCCACCACCTAAAAACACAAACACAAGACCACAACAACACAAACACAAGAAGAATCAATGCCAAAAGCCTCGAAAGACACAAGAAACCAGGAGAAATAGGAAAGAGATCATGCTACGAAGAAAATATGATCCAAGCGGTAGTACTGCTGACCCTTGCGGAAGTAAAAAATTAGTACCGCAGGGTAAGCAGTAGTACCGCATGTCACATGCGGTAGTACCGCATACGCCGCGGTAGTAATATTTTACTTCCGCCAGAAGAGGCGGAACTAAAAAATTAGTACCGCAGGGCAAGCGGTAGTACCGCAGGTGGAGGCGGTAGTACCGCGTACACTGCGGTAGTAATATTTTACTTCCGCCAGAAGAGGCGGAACTAAAATATTAGTACCGCAACGTAAGCGGTAGTACCGCATACGGACGCGGTAGTACCGCATACGTTGCGGTAGTAATATGTTACTTCCGTCAAAGGGGCGGAACTAAAAACTTAGTGCTGCATGCGGAGCGGTAGTACCGCATTATGTCGCGGTAGTACCGCTCGGCAAGCAGTACTAAATTTTTACTTCCGCCCAAAGGGGCGGAACTAAAAACTTAGTGCTGCATGCGGAGCGGTAGTACCGCATTGGGTCGCGGTAGTACCGCTCGGCACGCAGTACTACATGTTTACTTCCGCCCGAGCGGTAGTACCGCTGAGGACAGCAGTAGTACCGCTCAGGTCAGATCAGATCTGGATTACATCGTGCGGTAGTACCGCGGTTCTCCAGCGGTAGTACCGCACGAAACAGATCTGAGAAGAGCAGATCTAGAAACTACCAACGAGATCGACACACGGTACTACGGCTGATCATAGTAACTTCGTAGCAACAGCTCTATGCATATTTCTAGTGCACAAACACTCTCCCACATCCTAAGCATCCATGGATAAGATCTCGAAGAACACAAAAACACTAAGCATCTCCCCTAACCCTAAAAACTCAGGCAAGGCAATAAGAAGAGGGGAAAAGGGGGAGAAACCTGCATCCATGGCAAGAGGACGTGGTGGGGATCGATTCCACCGGTCGGAAAGCGAGAAGAGTGGCCGAGGGAGGAGATCCGGCGAGGTCCTCCGGCGGCGTTCTTGAGAGAGAGAGAGACAGGGACGACGTGGGGGTTAGGAGTGAATGGGTATGGGGGAGATGGAACTCCCCCTGCCTGCTTATAACCCCCACCCGTTCGGATATGTGCGGTAGTACCGCGGTCATTGCGGTAGTACCGCTTGCGCGGTAGTACCGCTCGCCGGGCGGTAGTACCGCCCTACCAGCGGTAGTAAAAAATTACTGCCGTGCTGGAGGTGCGGTAGTACCGTATGTCCCCCGCGGTAGTACCGTAACCAGTCACGGTAGTACCGCTCCCCCAAGAAAATGCACGAAAGAGGCAAGAGGCTTTAAGCACTAGAGAGAGTAAAACACCATGAGTACAAGCAAAACAAGAAACACAAATTCCTCACACGAGGGCGGTGGCCGAGGCCACCTATGTTTGAGTTTTATAGATATGGCACCGCGAAGAATTATCCTTGGGCCCATGACCAAAGCTCGACTTGAAGCATTTAAGCCAACTTTTGATCCACCGCTTTACCATTGGGATCAATGTCAAGTTGGCATTTGGTTGGCATTGGAGTAGTAGCCGGCTTGACATCACTAAGGTTGAACCTCTTGAGCATGTCTTGAGTATACTTGGATTGTTTGATGAAGATGCCTTCTCTTCGTTGTTTGATCTCAAATCCAAGGAAGTACTTCAACTCTCCCATCATGGACATCTCAAAATGTGTGGTCATGAGTGCGGCGAACTCATCATTGAAAGCTTTGTTAGGAGAACCAAAGATAATATCATCAACATATAGTTGGCATACAAACAACTCCCCTTTGACCTTCTTAGTAAAAAGAGTGGGGTCGATTTTCCCAATTTCAAACCCACGATCTTGTAACAACTCGGTAAGGTGCTCATACCACGCTCGTGGGGCTTGTTTAAGGCCATAGAGTGCCTTATCAAGTTGATACACATGATTGGGGAACTTAGGATCCTCGAACCCCGGGGGTTGTTTGACATACACCAACTCATTAATGGGACCATTAAGAAAAGCACTTTTCACATCCATTTGTTGCAATTTAAAGTTATGATGAGAAGCATAGGCAAGCAACAAACGAATGGATTCAAGACGTGCAACGGGGGCAAAGGTTTCACCGTAGTCGATACCCTCGACTTGGGAGTAGCCTTGAGCCACAAGACGTGCCTTGTTGCGGATGACAATGCCATGGGCATCTTGCTTGTTCTTAAAGATCCATTTGGTTCCAATGACATTATGGTTCTCCTTTGGTCTTGGCACCAGACGCCACACTTTGTTGCGCTCGAAGTTATTGAGTTCTTCATGCATGGCATTGAGCCAGTCAGGGTCTTCGAGCGCCTCATAGACCTTCTTAGGTTCAACAAAAGAGACAAAAGCTTGATGAGCACAATAGTTTGCTAATTGTCTACGAGTGCTTACCCCCCTTTTGATGCTTCCTAAAATGTTCTCGATGTGATGCTCGTTGGAAGCAAGCCTGGAGGCAACTTTTGCAGCACGACGCTCTAATTGCTCTTCAAGTGATAACTGAGGAGCATTGAGTTGATCATCTTGAGCGTCATCATGAGCAAGTTCTTGATCTTGAGCTTCCTCTTGACCTTGATCTTGCTCGGGAGACTGAACTTGGCCTTGTGCATCAATTGGTGGTTCTTCACCAACTTGAGGTTGATCTTGCACTTGGCCTTGTTCATCAGGCTGAGGGCCTTCACTTTGTTCTTCGGAAGCGTGTGGGTCTTGGGTTGGTGATGGTTCCACTTGAGTGGAACATTGTCCTTCTCCTTCGGCCACAAGGGGTTCCTCAATGGGTAGGATATATCCAACACCCATTCTTCTTATGGCTTGAGGAGGAATTTCATCACCTGCATCACAAGTACCACTTTGCTCCACTTGGGAGCCGTTATTTTCATCAAACTCTACGTTACTCGTCTCCTCTATGAGTCCGGTGGACTTGTTGAGGACACGGTAAGCATGAGAGTTTGTAGCATAACCAACAAATATGCCCTCATGAGCTCTAGATTCAAATTTAGACAAACGAACACCCTTCTTGAGAATGAAACACTTACACCCGAACACCCGGAAGTACTTGAGATTGGGCTTGTTACCGGTAAGAATCTCATACGGAGTTTTGTTCAAGCCTTTGCGGAGATAGAGACGATTTGACGCATGGCAAGCGGTGTTGATGGCTTCGGCCCAAAAGTTGTATGGAGAGTTGAATTCAGCCATCATGGTTCTTGCAGCATCTATTAAGGTTCGGTTCTTTCTCTCCGCAACACCATTTTGCTGAGGGGTATACGGGGCGGCATATTGATGTTTGATCCCCTCATCACCAAGAAACTCATCCAAGGTGTAGTTCTTGAACTCGGTGCCATTGTCACTTCTGATCATCAAAATCTTTGTTTCATGTTGTCGTTGAGCTTCATTTGCAAAGTTGATAACGGTTTGTTGGGTCTCACTCTTCTTCTTGAAGAAGTACACCCAGGTATATCTTGAGTAATAATCCACAATCACCAAGCAATATTTCCTACCCCCAAGACTATCAAAAGTGGGAGGCCCAAAGAGATCCATGTGGAGGAGCTATAGAGGTCTCTTTGAATAGATGATAGTCGTGGGAGGGTGAGCCTTCTCATGTAATTTTCCTTCAATGCACGCCCTGCAAGCATGATCTTTGGCAAAGCTAACATTTGTTAGTCCTCGGACATGGTCCCCCTTGAGAAGACTTTGCAGAGATCTCATATTGACGTGGGCCAAACGGCGATGCCAAAGCCATCCCACATCAACTTTAGCCATTAGGCATGTCGCGACCTTAGTGGGTTGCTCCGAGAAGTTAACCACATAAAGGCCGTTCTCGACATGCCCAACATAGGCTACTTTAAGAGTCTTGCTCCACAAGAGGGCCACAGAATCAATATCAAAGAATGTAGCAAAGCCCATGAGTGCAAGTTGGCGAACAGAAAGTAAATTGTATGCAAGGGACTCAACAAGCATGACTTTCTCGATCGTGAGATCATGAGAGACAACAACCTTGCCAAGTCCCAATACCTAAGAAGATGAAGCATCACCCCATTCGACGTTGGTGGCCATAGATGAACCGAGATGCACGTCCACCACCAAGTCTTTGCTTCCGGTCATATGATTTGTGGCTCCGCTATCGAGCAACCATGATCCCCCTCCGGAAGCAAACCCCTACAATAGATCAATGCTTGGATTTAGGTACCCATTTGGTAATGGGTCCTTTGAGGTTAGTGACAAGGGTCTTAGGAACCCAAATGGACCATTCAATGTACTCATAAGAAGAACCAACAAATTTAGCAAACACATGGCCATCACTAGCACGGCATAAAACATATGAAGGATTAAAATCGCCGGCCATGTTTGATGGTATGGTGGAGTTTTTCTTGACACCACCACTTTTCTTCTTGGTTGACGTGCCCTCTCCTTCTTTCACAAAGGATTGTCGGAGAGGGGGTGGTTGCTTTGTCTTGTCATTCTTCTTCTTCTTGGGCTTAGGAGCAAACCCAATTCCTTCCTTTGCCACAACTTCCTTTTGATTGCTCAAAAGGGCGTTGAGGTTCTTCTCACCTTGTATGCAAGTCACAAGGCCTTTCTCAAGTTGCTTCTTTAGTTCGGCATTTTCTTCAACAAGATGCACATGCTCACAACATGGGTTAGTAGCATTTGCATTATCAATTAAAACCATGCGAGGAAAGATAGCCTTTTCCTTGGTTAGCGAAACTTGGAGTTGATCATGAGACTCCTTGAGAGTAGCATGCATTCCTTTCAAGGCCTTGTGAGCCTTGTCAAGTATGTCAAACTCCTCTTTGAGTTTAGCATGGTCAACCTCAAGTTTTGCCTTCTCAGAGTTAAGGACACGAGAGACAACTAATGCATGATCAAGATCTTTCTTTAATTTAGCATGATCATCGTTGTGTGACTCCTCAAGAGTCAAACGAAGACCACGCTCTTCCTCTAGGGTGTTAGAGAGATCCGATATCTCATCGGCATAGTCTCGACTATGCCCTTCCATTTTAGTAATGGTTTCCTCGTGAGCCTCGATAATGTCATTGGCCTCACCGAGTTGTTCCAAGAGAGCAACAAAATGCTTCTTGGGTTTGCCCTTGAGATTCTTTATGAACACATCAAATTCATTTTCTCCCTCCTTAATACCCTCACCCTCATCACTACAATTAGTCAATGAGGGGTTAGAAGAGATAGTAGTATTGATGTTTGGGGTTACCTTGTTGGTGGCCTTGGCCATGAGACACTTGGCGGTGATGTTCTCGTTTGGTGAGTTGAAGAGAGATGAGTGCGGAGTGGTAGCAATTGCAATTGTGGACATAGTGGTCACCTCATCGTCTTCATCATTGTCATCATCCTCCACATATTCTTCTTGAGCCACCAACACTTTCGGAGGAGTCTTCTTGATGAAGTTGTTCTTGTTGGGATAGGACTTTGACTTGTCCTTCCGAATAAGCTTGCCTCCAAAGTCTTCTCTCTTCTCATATGGGCAATCCACAACGAAGTGACTTACATTTCCACAGTTGAAACATGTCCTTACTCGTTGCTTCCCTTTGTTCCCACTGGAGTTGTTCCGGTTAAAGTTGGACCTTGAGTTCTTCTTGCCCCAGAATTGCCTTGAAGCAAGAGCCATGTGCTCGTGATAGGCATATTTGGTGTCCTCGGGGCAACACTCATCATCATCTTCCACTTCCTCCTCTTCCACACAAGCCTTGGCCTTCAGAGCAAGATTAGGCTTCTTGGATCGTTGAGCTCTTAGGACCGCATTGTCGGCGGTAACGTCAAGGATCCTCATGGCAACAAACTCATCCAACACTTCATTTGAGGATAAAGTGTGGAAGTCCGGTCTTTGACGAATGACAGAGGACATGGCCTTATGATAGGGCATCATGGCCTTGAGGAACTTGCGCTTGATCCAATTGTCATCCGTATCCTTACTGCCATGATCTCGAAGAGACACTGCAAGAATAGTTAATCTTCGATAAAGTTCACGAGGATCTTCATCTTCGATCATAGCAAACTCATCAGCTTCATCTTGCACCACTTCATAGTTGGAGCGTTGAATACTTGTGCTTCCCTTGTACATTGTGCCAACATGCTCCCATGCTTCCTTGGCCACAGTGAATGGACGAAGATGAGCAATGTCTTCAGGAGGGATGGAATCTTGAAGAATGCAAAGTGCGGACTCGTTGAACTGATGATCGGCAGTTTCTCTTGGAGTCATGTTGTCGGGATCATACGGATAAAAACCTTGCTCAATGATTCTCCAAAGATTAGTGGAACAATGATTAATATGACGTTTGAAACGAAACACCCAAGTAGCAAAATCAGTATTTTTAACAAACTTGGGAGGGGGCCCAACAGAATTTAAATGCGGTGTGGGAACGGGCCCTCCATAGTGAGTAGGAGGAGCAGATTGGGCAAATTTCCCACTCCCATTCTTAGTGACCGGAGCTTGCTCACTACTAGCTTCTCCCTTGTCGGGATTAGCCTCCGACACATTGGTAGCAGGACGACCCACTTCCAACGGTGAGGTGGATAATTTAAGCCCCTCAAGCATTTCTTTAAACATGCCTTTGACCTCGCTCGCTAGTGATTCTTTCAATGTGGTCAAGGCCACATTGAACTCCTCACGAGTGACCAAGGCTCCCCCATCTGACGTAGGCAAGGACGGATTTCCACCGGAATGGTCCTCCGTCTCGACTACGTTGTCAACCATACTCTTCGGACGGTAAAGTCCTTAAAAAGAGACGAGGCTCTGATACCAATTAAAAGGATCGATATGGCTGACTAGAGGGGGGGTGAATAGGCAACTAACAATTTTTAGCTTTTCTTAACCACTTAAAATTAAGCGACAAAATAAGTTGTCTAGATATTCTACTAGGATGACAACTAAGATAAAGAAGGACAACAACTACACATGCATGCTACGGGAGTTGAACAAGTAAAGCATGCAAAAGTAAAGGTAAGAAATAACCACAAGTGGAACCGGTGGAGACGAGGATGTGTTTCCGAAGTTCCTTCCCTTTGAGGGGAAGTACGTCTCCGTTGGAGCGGTGTGGAGGCACAATGCTCCCCAAGAAGCCACTAGGGCCACCGTATTCTCCTCACGCCCTCACACGATGCAAGGTGCCGTGATTCCACTAGTGGTGCCCTTGAAGGCGGCAACCGAACCTTTACAAACAAGGTTGGGGCGATCTCCACAACTTGGAGGCTCCCAACAAACCACGAAGCTTCACCACAATGAAATATGGCTTCGAGGTGACCTCAACCGTCTAGGGTGCTCAAACACCCAAGAGTAACAAGATCCGCAAGGGATTAGTGGGGAGAATCAAATATCTCTTGGTGGAAGTGTAGATCGATGCCTCCTCAAGCAATCCCGAGCAAATCAACAAGTTTGATTGGCTAGGGAGAGAGATCGGGCGGAAATGGAGCTTTTGGAGCAACAATGGAGTAGTGGGGGAAGAGGTGAGTCTTCTTGGAGAAGAAGACCCCCTATATATAGTGGGGGGACAAATCCAACCGTTATTGGAGTTTTCAGCCCGCAGAGAGCGGTAGTACCGCGCACGAGTTGCGGTACTACCGCTGGCTGAGCGGTACTACCGCTTCGGGAGCGGTACTACCGCTTAGGCAAAGATTGCGACATGATTCACAACCACGGATGAAATAAATTACATCCGTGACTACATCCGCAGTGAAAACGGTAGTAGCAAAAATGCGACACGGTACTACCGCTTAAGATAAGCGGTACTACCGCATTGTATGTGGAAGTAAAAAAATTACTTCCGCATCCACTTCTGTACTTAGACTCAGCGCCTGGGCCAGATACACGGTACTACCGTTCTGGGGACGCGGTACTACCGTGGGAGCGGTACTACCGTGTCGGCAGGCGGTACTACCGTGTAACTGTGCGGTAGTACCGCTTGGTTGAGCGGTACTACCGCTTGCCAGGCAGTTGATCAGTTAAGAAGGCACAGTTTTGCATACACGAGAAATAACCGGTTGGACCTCCAGAGAAGCAAGGAAAGGTGGTGCGGGAGAAGGATGTGTACGTGTTGATTCTACCCAAACCTTTCCGACGCGGACCCCCTCTTAATAGTACGGCTTTCCTATTACTCAAAGCCACCGACAGGGAGCAAAAAGAAAACACCGTCTTTCATAGGATCCGAGGGGCAAACAATCGTCTTGTGCCAAAGGGAGATATACCTGTATGAGCTTAGAACACACGATCAGTCCGCAAATGTATTGTCATCAATCACCAAAACTACTTAGGGAGAAATATGCCCTTACACCCGTTGTATTTGAACGTAGAGCTTATCACACCCGATCATCACGTGGTGTCTCAGCACGAAGAACTTTCGCAACGGTGCATACTCAGGGAGAACACTTGTACCTTGAAATTTTGTAAGGGATCATCTTATAATGCTACCGTCTTTCTAAGCAAAATAAGAAGCATAATAAGATAAACATCACATGCAATCAAAATATGTGACATGATATGGCCATCATCATCTTGTGCTTTTGATCTCCATCTCCAAAGCACCGTCATGATCACCTTCGTCACCGGCGCGACACCTTGATCTCCATCGTAGCATCGTTGTCGTCTCGCCAACTATTGCTTCTACGACTATCGCTACCGCTTAGTGATAAAGTTAAGCGATTACATGGCGATTGCATTTCATACAATAAAGCGACAACCATATGGCTCCTGCCAGTTGCCGATAACTTTACAAAACATGATCATCTCATACAAAACCGTATAACTCATCATGTCTTGACCATATCACATCACAACATGCCCTGCAAAAACAAGTTAGACGTCCTCTACTTTGTTGTTGCTTACGTGGCTGCTACGGGCTTAGCAAGAACCGTTCTTACCTACGCATATAAAACCACAACGATGTTTCGTCAAGTATGTGTTGTTTTAACCTTCACAAGGACCGGGCGTAGCCACACTTGATTCAGCTAAAGTGAGAGAGACAGACACCCGCCAGTCACCTTTAAGCAACGAGTGCTCATAACGGTGAAACCAGTCTCGCGTAAGCGTACGCGTAATGTCGGTCCGGGCCGCTTCATCTCATAATACCGCCGAAGCAAAGTATGACATGCTGGTAAGCAGTATGACTAGTATCGCTCACAACTCATTGTGTTCTACTCGTGCATATCATCTACGCATAGACCCGGCTCTGATACCACTGTTGGGGAACGTAGTATTTTAAAATTTTCCTACGATCACGCAAGATCTATCTACCAGATGCATAGCAACGAGAGGGAAGAGTGTGTCTACGTACCCTCGTAGACCGGAAGCGGAAGCGTCAAGTGACGCGGTTGATGTAGTCGAACTTCTTCGCGATCCAACCGATCAAGCACCGAACGTACGGCACCTCCGCGTTCAGCACACGTTCAGCTTGATGATGTCCCACGAGCTCTTGATCCAGTTGAGCTTCACGGGAGAGTTCCGTCAGCACGACGGCGTGGTGACGGATATGATGTATCTACCGGCGCAGGGCTTCGCCTAAGCACGGCAACGGTATGACCGAGGTGTGTTTATGTGGAGGGGGCACCGCACACGGCTAAAACAATTCAACTTGTGTGTCCTAGGGTGCCCCCCTGCCCCCGTATATAAAGGAGCAAGGGAGAGGCCGGCCCTAGAGGGGGCGCGCCAAGTGTGGGGAGTCCTACTAGGACTCCCAAGTCCTAGTAGGATTCCCCTTTCCTTTCCGGAGTAGGAGAGAAGGAAAGAGGGGGAGAGGGAGAAGGAAAAGGGGGCTGCACCCCTTGTCCAATTCGGACCAGAAGGGGGGCACGCGCCTCCTTCCTTTTGGCCTCTCTCTTCTATTCCCGTAACTCCCCGGTACTCCGAAAATACCCGAATCACTCGGAACCTTTCCGATGTCCGAATATAGTCGTCCAATATATCGATTTTTACCTCTCGACCATTTCGAGACTCCTCGTCATGTCCCCGGTCTCATCCGGGACTCCGAACTCCTTCGGTACATCAAAACTCATAAACTCATAATACCGATCGTCATCAAACGTTAAGCGTGCGGACCCTACGGGTTCGAGAACTATGTAGACATGACCGAGACTCATCTCCGGTCAATAACCAATAGCGGAACCTGGATGCTCATATTGGCTCCTACATATTCTACGAAGATCTTTATCGGTCAAACCGCATAACAACATACGTTGTTCCCTTTGTCATCGGTATGTTACTTGCCCGAGATTCGATCGTCGGTATCTCAATACCTAGTTCAATCTCGTTACCGGCAAGTCTCTTTACTCGTTTCGTAATACATCATCCTGCAACTAACTCATTAGCTGCAATGCTTGCAAGGCTTATAGTGATGTGCATTACCGAGTGGGCCCAGAGATACCTCTCCGACAATTGGAGTGACAAATCCTAATCTCGAAATACGCCAACACAACAAGTACCTTCGGAGACACCTGTAGAGTACCTTTATAATCACCCAGTTACGTTGTGATGTTTGGTAGCACACAAAGTGTTCCTCCGGTATTCGGGAGTTGCATAATCTCATAGTCATAGGAACATGTATATAAACATTTATCATGATATAAGGAAATAAATAATAAATTTATTATTGCCTCTAGGGCATATTTCCTTCAGCTTCCGCTCGCGATCTACAAGGGTATGCAGATGCACTCCCCTCTCCCTCGTTCCTAGATGACTCCATAGACTGATCTTGGTGAAGCGTAGAATTTTTTTGATTTCTGCTACGTTCCCCAACAGCCCTAGGGCAGCCGCCGGCCACTTGGGGCACCCTAGGGGCTGCCTCTCCTCCTCCCCACACACACACACACCCTAGGGGGGGGGGGAGGGGGCGCCACACAAGGACACACATTGTCTTAGACGTGTGCGGCGCCCCCATCCACCGTTTACACACTTGGTCATATTTTCGTAGTGCTTAGGCGAAGCCCTGCGGAGATAGCATCACCATCACCGTCACCACGCTGTCGTGCTGCCAGAACTCATCTACTACTTCGCCCGTCTTGCTAGATCAAAAAGGCGAGGACGTCACCGAGTTGAACGTGTGCTGAACGTGAAGGTGTCGTACATTCGATACTTGATCGGTTGGATTGCAAAGAAGTTCAACTACATCAACCACGTTGATAAACGCTTCCGATTACGGTCTACGAGGGTATGTGGACACACTCTCCCCTCTCGTTGCATGTGTCTCCATGAATAGATCTTGTGTGTGCATGGATTTTTTTTGTTTTCCATGCAACGTTTCTCTACAGTTATTACGCAAAAGAACATGAGGGTGAGAAAGTAGGATTTTCCTCGACTCCACCTAATGGAAGTAGCATCATTGACAACATCACCAAAAGGGGACAACGGACGAAGCTGCATATAAGGGCGTCTCTACAACCCCAGCTCCTTGGGCCATCCTCGAGGAAGATTGCCCATAGTTGAGTGACACTGTAGTGACCGGCGGGGATAGGGTGGAGCCAAAGCACCCAAAGAGCGTCATGCTTTCATTTCTTGGGTGGGAACTCATCGGGGTGGGCTTTGATCTAAAAGAGGCCAACGATCCACATTGTATTTTGCATGAATGCCATTCTCAGAGATAACTTTACCCATGTGGCAGTAGACTGCCCATGGGGTTTTGTGAAAACTGTATGAAAATGAAATCACAATCTGCCTTGCAAATGCCTAATTATTGTACAACATTTATATACTCCCTTCGTTCCTAAATATAAGTCTTTTTTAGAGATTCCACAACAAACTACATACATATGTATATAGACATATTTTAGAATGTAGATTCACTCATTTTGCTCCATATGTAGTCCATAGTGTAATCTCTTAAAAGACTTATATTTAGGAACGGAGGGAGTAGTATTCAAGTAAACATACTTTCTTAATAACATGTGTAAGCATCAAAGGAATACATGAAAGTCAATACAAATGAGCAAATATGTGTTAATAGCTTATCTGAGTTTTGCCATTATGGTTTCTAAGAAAGGCTCTTACAACCTGTAGCATCTTTGTTATACCACGACCGAGCGATTTATTAGCATAGAAATGAAATTCAGTTAACAAATTTGATATGTCTACAATATAATATCTTAACCGAACAAAGCAAAGCAACGGACTACTACAGTGTGGGAATTTATTTATCCACCTTAGTTTTACCAAAACAAATGAAATTGAGTTCTAAAAACACAATTAAAGTGCCATGTACCAAAAGTTTCTTGGAATGACAAGTCAATGGACTTGTATACCCATAAATGGAGGGGATTATTTTGTACTATTAATCATTTGATCAAAACTCAAATGTACACCTTTCGTCCTAAAATAAGTGACGTGTACATCTTATAGCTCCCCAGGAAAAAAACCCAGCATCGCCCCTTTATTTTGCTCTTGCTTATTGGGTTTAATTTCAAGGAGATGACAATAGCACATGCAAGAAGAAAAAAAGGGAGAAGACAACAGAGCTGAAGTTTGTTTACGCTTTCTAGTCTGGTTCGCGTCATCTGTTGCGTCCAGTCTCCCTCCTGCTCTGCCCTCCCCGTTTCCCCACTCCCCCTCCTTCCCCAGCGAGCCTTCTTCCACTCCACTTCCTCGGTTTCCGCCGGCGAGCCACCGAAATCCAAGGTCAGGCTAGGGTTTTTGCGCAGCGCGCGCCAATTCCTGCGATCTCCAGGGTTCTACCCCGCCGGGAGTTCCAGCTTCGCATCTCAGTGGGAGTATAACCGCTCGAGCAAGCAAGCGCGATCCGGCGGCGCCACCGGACCGTCCGAGGAAATGCAGGCCCCGCGGGCTCCGGTCCTCGTGCAAAACGAGAACTTGCCCATCTTCCGAGGTAATTAACCCACCACCTGCCCACCTCGCCGAATCCACGGCCAACTCTCTCCTTGCGCTGACCCGTTGCGCTTGCGCGTCCCTGCCGTTATTTGGCCAGGCGTTGATGGGAAGAAGGCCGGGGTGGCGCGCGGGCCTGCGGCGAGGGCTGGGCGGAGAGCCCTGGGAGACCTCGGCAGAGCCGGCAAAGCTCCGCCGCCCGGCGCCGCCGGGAAGGCCGCAGCAGTGAGCGTGCAGGGGTCGAAGTGCGTGGTGAAACCGAGCTTTATGAGCGATGGGGACTGGATGAAATGCCGCGAGTGGGCTAAGGGTGGCATTGAAACTGCGACTTTCACTGGGAATGATGTGCAGAGACTGATGGCAGATGAGCGTGAAGAGCGTATGTTTCCTGTTCAACTGAACTTCTTTAGCCACTATTCTCTTATGATAGCTCTGTGCATTGCTCTGCCCTGTTTTTAAAGAAATTACAATGAAAAAAAAACAAGTTTTTACTGTTTTGTGTGTTAAATCCTTCCTATGTTTTGATTCCGGGACCAGGCATACGAAAGAAGGTGGAGAAGGCAATGGGCACTTTGCAAGTCTCCATGGACAGTATTTATGACATCGATGAACCATCCAAGGTACAGTATGTCGTAACTTTTTGCCTGATCCCAAATTACTCTCAAGTGTGATGAAACTTAGTTGTGCATCTAGATGATACACTACAATAGAGAGGAATAATATCAGGCTGGAGTAAATTGGTGATAACAGTGAAGTGAACAAATTTTTAAAATGATTGAACTGTTATGATTGCTGATGGTTAGCATTTCTCAGTCACAAGCTAACTAATTTTCTGGTGGACAACTGGGTTATACACATGGCTTTATGGAATTAGATTAGTATATTAGTATGCTATTTACCACCTTTAACTGCGGGCTCGTGACTGCTATAAGACGGCTGAGTTAGTGAACAGCATGATGTTACTGATGACTATGAGTTGAAATGTTTTCCCCATTGTTCTGTTGATGTCATGAGTATGCGTTGTGTGCAATTGATTACCTCCAGTTGTTTAAATTCACTACTTCTGTATCTTAGATATCCATGGACGATCCAGATGATGAAACAACATTGGAGCTTGACCCTGAGATTCTTCCTCCAATGTCGCATTTAAGCTCAAGACTAGGTTTGCCTCACTGCCTTCGTCGACCCTCTTGCTACCTGTGTCACATGCATGTTTGTGGCAGTAAATTACACGAATAATTCACTACTGTGTCACATGCCCTCCTTCCCACAAAATAGTCTTCAAAAACTTACTAAAAATTATCTACATGTGTCATTGCGTGGCAAAACCTTTTTGTTGCAACTGGTCCAACAAACCTATCGTTTTCATGCAGGTGAGCATGATGGCAACTATCTCCTTCCTGATTTGGAATTTGAGTATGAAGCTTTCTCTGGTTGTAATTTCGAACTGAAGCTCAAGGATGGCTACGGAAATGATAGTTCTTCTTGATCAACAGTATTACTCCGTTGAGGTTTCATCGTCCAGTGTACTGGTTATCTTGTCAAACTGTTGTAGTATGTTTAGTTACACTGCAAGGTATCTGTTGCTGGCATGCCCTATCTTACCTTGTGATCTTGTCCAGATCTTATAGGCAGCCACATCATACATGCAGGTCATATGTGCCCCGTGTTGTTAGGCTCTTCTGGTTGTAGTATATGTAACACTAATGGTACATTAATAATTGTTGTCACTTACTACTACCTCTGTATCATAATATAAGACGTCTTCGCAGTTCAATTTCAAATTGAACTGCAAAAACGTCTTATATTATGGTACGGAGGGAGTATTTGCAAATTGTTTTTAGGCTCTCCTGGTTGTAACACTAATGGCAAATTAATAACTGTATTCATTCGTTATTTGCAAATCTTTGGGGTAGCCACTGAAAGTTGAAATCGTGATCCCTGTCCATATTGAGCTTAAGTCCAATACGACTTACCTTTTTTAAGACATAATGTAGGGCAGCCCTGATTGAAGTACAACTTTGACCTCACCTTTCGCCACATTAACTGAAGATACTTTATTCCGATGTTTTTATTTTCATTCAGTTGCAGACAGAAAATGACAATTTGGTTTATGTCCGAGCAAATGTAGCGCTGTTGTAAGTTGCAACTCATGGTGCATTAAACATTCCAATCTTCCTTTTGCTTTCCTTAATACTAGAAAGTAAGACCTGAAACCAACTAAACCTAAACTAAAGTGATAAGTTTAAAGCACAAAGGACAGAGTGAATAGCAGAATGTGTGAGTAGCATTGTCAGTTAATATTTGTGTATGAGCACAACACACTTAGGCAAATTCATGCACTTCTTGCATCTTACTGGACAAATGCAAGAACATATTTCAAGATAAAACACTAATCATCTTGGATGTGGTTGCCATCAGTTTAGCAGATGGCGCATGCTCACATGTGCAAACATTCCTTGTAGTACACAGCAACATTTTGTTTTCTCATCCTGGGTTATCTTGTAGCTCCTGATCTAGAAATAGCTCACCTCTTATCAGAAATAACATTAGAGGAAAGAACAACCGATTAAGTGTTGTACTGTAGTACTTATTTGCCTTGGCTATGGAGAAAAAGTATCCATGCCCACTGAACCACCAAGCAATGGAAAACTGGTCACAATCTTGCACTGATGGATGCTGGTGGAAGGGTATCATTCCTGCTGTCATTGTTGCATTTGCTGAGTCTAAGCTTCAGGTTTGTCCTGCATTTCCACATGTATATAGCTTAGCAGTCAATTTCTTGGACCAAATTGTGTTAATGCAACTTAGCATGCTTTATAGGATCATTACCAACTGATTATAGTTAGTCTTGTTCAGCAAGGAGTGAACCCTTTGCACCTTGAAAAGTTAGGCATTAATCTTTCCCCCACATGGTTGAGAATCCATTACTAGCATATTTTCTGTTACGGTTGCTCACCAAATCAATGCAATTTGTGTCAAAAATTGATGCAATACAAGTTTAGAGATGTTGACCTGCCACAGTGCCTCACAATACTGAAGACTCTGGTTGGCCTCCTGACTAGTGCTGGTGGTAGCTTCTGTTGTTGCTTAAGTTTTGCCTTTGTACTTGCAGTTTCACTCTGTTTTCTTTGCCTTATCGTTTTGCTTGAGTTTAGCTAGTTGTGGGGTGATTAGGCCAACTGTTGACCTGCTTACAGGCCAGTGTCGTGGTTGCTGCCATGCTGAAGAATGCCGACATTACCAATGAAAACGGTGTGCTGTGACCTCTCAACGGTGAAGCATCTCCAGGAGTTGGTTCAAAAATATGAGACCCTTCTTAACAAGAGACCCAGTCATGGGAACATATGTGTCATGGTTGCTTGCTTTAAGATCTGTAGCCGGATAGCTGTGTAAGAACTAACTTTAGGATCTGTAAACCTTGTTTATTTGCACAGTACTCCCTCTGTTCCATAATTCTTCTCGTGGTTTTAGTTCAAATTATGGAACGGAGGGACTACTAACTACACTGATTATGTATACAACTTGATGGCTAGCTTGGATGCTACTCCATGCCCTGTATAATGAACCAGTGCTGGAGAGCTACCATGCACTACCTGCTATGCTTAAATAGAGTAGATCTTAAGGTTTGATTAAGTTCCAGGAAAGAGTAGAGGCTCACTTATAGAGTGCTACTCCATGTTAGTCTACCAACTAGGGGATGGGCCAAAGTAATCATGATGTGATTGCCACCTAATGAAAGCTACACAGATGATCTTCTATAGATATGGTAGACTGAATTCTCAGACACTTTTCTTGTTCTTGGGGCTCTGGTTGCTGACTATTCTTTTGCTTATGTCCTTTTCTTCCATGAATAGCTTCACTTTCTGGCCGGGACCAAACTAGAGACTATGATAGATAGATGATGTGATAGATATATGCATTTAGGGTGGCTGGTTTTGGATTTGGAGACCAGAAACCCTTTTTTCGTTAAACTATAGCTGGCCAACGGTCTGCATGTCGTATGTGCATGCTGAAATTATAAATCCACCTCGAGCCCCCCTACTTGGATCAATCAAAGTTCTTCTAAGGCGCAACAACTCTACTGGTAAGACAAGAACAGGTCAAGCGCAACATAACACTGGATTAGCCGCACAACTAATCGCGTGGCTCGAGTATCTTCTTGTTTGTTTGTTTGAACACTGGATCAATCAGATATTAGATTTTTGTTTGGACAAAGAGAGTTAAGATGGTACTGCCTGGTGGTGCCTGCAGCATACATGCATTATAATAGCCGATGGCTTTTTTTCAAGAGTACGCCTAGGCGTACCATGGCTTTATAAAAGGCAGAATTTGAATTACAAGAAACTACACTCGCTGCGAACAACGAGCATAGCACAAACACCACACCCGAACAAGGGCAAAGACGAACAACACCGCGGAGCAAGCTACAACGCAAAGAGCCATAATAACCGATGCTGAGGGTCTTCAGTCGAAGCAGTGATTAAGTAAGAGGACCAAGAATTGCGGTAGAAAACGGATTGACGGCCAAAGTAATCATGATTTTATTGCCACGAAATGAAAGCTACTCCATTTTTTTAATATATGGTGGACATGATTTTGAGATACTTTTCTTGGTTCATGGGCCATGGGGCTCTGGTTGCTGCTTATCCTTTTTTATATGTCTTTTTGTTAGATAATAACGAGAATAAACGAGACAGAGAGACACGGATTTTTACGTGGAAACCCTTGCGGGAGAAAACCACGGACGCACGAAGGCGCAATTACTATGAGGAAGAGTATTACAAGCACGAGACGACAGGCCGTCTTGGGTGCGACTACATGGGGTATATATTGAGGGCAATACATAAGAGTCCTTGGAGGACAAGTAAACGAGTTGTACTCGTACACGTTGACGTCAACGGAAAAGGCCCACACCTGTTGTACTACGTCTAGTCCAACACGGTATAATTTGGATCACAATTTAACAATCTCCACCTTGATCCAAATTCCCTCCAGTAGTCGAAGAAAAGTAAATAACTCCATCCAAATCAGCATAAACACCTTGTGCGTCAAAGTCCATAGGACTAGTGAGAAATACCAACTAAGCCTGAGCAAAGCTCAAACTTATTGGTCGGAACTGGCTTTGTCATCATATCAGCAGGATTATCATGAGTACTTATCTTGCATACCTTCAAATCACCTTCAGCAACAACATCTCGAATATAGTGAAATCTGACATCAATGTGCTTCGTTCTCTCATGATACATTGGATTCTTTGTAAGATATATAGCACTTTGACTGTCACTAAATACGGTAGGGCAAGATAAATCTCCACAAAGCTCAGCGTACAAACCTTTCAACCAGATAGCTTCTTTGCATGCCTCAGAAATAGCCATATACTCGGCATCAGTAGTGGAACAAGCCACAATAGACTGCAAAGTTGCTCTCCAACTCACAGCACAACCACCAATGGTGAAAACATAACCTGTGAGTGATCTTCTCTTATCCAAATCACCAGCAAAATCAGAATCGACAAAACCAACAAGTCCATCTCCAGTTTTCCCAAACTGTAAATAAGCATTAGAAGTACCTCGCAGGTATCTGAAAATCCACTGAACTGCTCTCCAATGCTCTTTTCCAGGATTAGCCATGTATCTACTGACAACACTCAATGCATATGA
>LR738711.1:879149279-879164730 GCA_902687465.1 Secale cereale | reverse complement strand
CTCCCATACGCGATGCCTTGGTGCCGTGCCGGTCCTCAGCGCCACCTCCCGCAGGAACCACCGTCATCAGTAGGTCAATGGCTGCCTCGCACCTCCACTCGCCTTTCCTCAACACCCGCCGTCATCAGTAGGTCAATGGCAGCCCCGCACCTCTGATCGCCGTCCCTCAGCACCCGCCTCGGCCTCTCCTGACCAACGTCATCGTCCTTCCCTATCGCGGCTCCTCACCTAGGACCCGTGACATTGGGCCGCCCCTCTACGCTGCCTCCTCGGCCCCGTCTCGTGTTCCCTCACATTCACCGTATCACCTCCGCCTTTGCCTAATCGTCTTGGCTTCTGGCACGTCGCCCCAACCACACAACAAATTCTAGAAGATGTTCATACAAAATATCACAACAAATCCACTAGTTCACTTGCTTGAAAAAGGCAACCTCAGCTGATTCACGTTGCCTTTTGTTATTTCAATAATTCCATGTCCAATCATCCAAAAAGCGGTTCCATTCGAATACTCCGTCGCGAAAAGGAGTCATATCTGATCAATTGACAATCCGAAAGTTGTTGTCATAAAAGGACATGGAGAAATAAAGCAACAACAACATGGGTTTTCCGACTCGCAAAAAAGACAACAACATGCGTTCTGTTTCGCAGTATAGATATTTTTAGATAACGAGTGAATTTATTGTCTCAGAATGAAACAACAATATGAGATAATGAGCACACACATGATCCATGCATGATTAGGATACATATAAGCAACACCAACACATAAAACATCACGTCGATAAATAGCAAAGTCATACAAGACCGAAGTTATGCCTAGACGGTGGAAAAACATGAAGCGGTCAAAGCAACAACAAACAAACTACAAGAACAAACATCAGCACCAATCATCTTGTTGGAAATATGCCCTAGAGGCAATAATAAAAGAGTTATTATTATATTTCCTTGTTCATGATAATCGTTTATTATCCATGCTATAATTGTATTGATTGGAAACTTAAATGCATGTGTGGATAAATAGACAAACTTTGTGTCCCTAGTAAGCCTCTTCAGGACTAGCTCGTTGATCAAAGATGACCGCGGTTTCCAGGTCATAGACATGAGTTGTCATTTGATAACGGGATCACATCATTAGGAGAATGATGTGATGGACGAGACCCAAACGTTAAACATAGCTTTTGATCGTATCAGTTATCGCTATAGTTTTCTACATGTCAAGTATAAGTTCCTATGACCATGAGATCATGTAACTCACTGACACCGTAGGAGTACTTTGTGTGTGCCAAACGTCGCAACGTAACTGAGTGACTATAAAGGTACTCTACAGGTATCTCCGAAGGTGTCTGTTGAGTTGACATGGATCGAGACTGGGATTTGTTACTCCGTGTGACGGAGAGGTATCTCCGGGCCCACTCGGTAATACATCATCTCAATGAGCTCAAAGTGACTAAGTAGTTAGTCACGGGATTATGTATTACGGTAACGAGTAAAGAGACTTGCCGGTAACGAGATTGAACTAGGTATAGAGATACCGACGATCGAATCTCGGGCAAGTAACATACCGACGAGACAAAGGGAACTGTATACGGGATTGCCTGAATCCTTGACATCGTGGTTCATCCGATGAGATCATCGAGGAACGGGTGGGAACCAATATGGGTATCCAGATCCCGCTATTGGTTATTGACCTGGGAGTGTCTCGGTCATGTCTGCATAGTTTCCGAACCCGCAGGGTCTACACACTTAAGGTTCGGTGACGCTAGGGTTGTTAGTGAGAACAGTGCATGGTTACCGAAGGTTGTTCGGAGTCCCGGATGAGATCCCGGACGTGACGAGGGTCTCCGGAATGGTCCGGGGACGAAGATTGATATATAGGATGAGAGTGTTCGGAGTCCGGAAGTGTTCCGGGGAGTATCGGGAAGTCGGCGGATGACCGAAAGGGGTTTTCGGGGTCCCGGAAAGAGTTTCGGGCCTAATGGGCCACAAAGGGGAGACGCAACAGCCCTCATAGGGCTGTGCGCCCCCCCTGGGCCCTCTCCTCATGCGCCAAGGGGTTGGGCCCCCTCCTAGGGCTGCCGCACCCCCTAGCTTGGGGGGCAAGGCGCCTGGGGGGGGGGAGCCCTAACCCTGGCCGCAGCCCTGGCCGCCGCCCCCCC
This sequence comes from Secale cereale, assembly GCA_902687465.1. Lineage (NCBI taxonomy): Eukaryota > Viridiplantae > Streptophyta > Magnoliopsida > Poales > Poaceae > Secale > Secale cereale. The sequence continues at coordinate 879,162,574 of LR738711.1, read as the reverse complement.
CCATCTCCACTTGGCCGCCGCCCCTAGGGGTAAACCCTAGGGCGCCCCCTCCCCTCTACTCCCCCTATATAAAGAGAGGCAGAGGGAGGGCAGCCACACACGTTCGTGCCTCGGCGCTGCCCTCCCTCTCCCACATCCATCTTCGTGAACTCCGCGGTGCTTGGCGAAGCCCTACTGGAATCCTCCACCACCATCTCCACCACGCCGTCGTGCTGCCGGTATCTCCATTAACCTCTCCTCCCCCCTTGCTGGATCAAGAAGGAGGAGACGTCCCCGAGCTGTACGTGTGAAGAACGCGGAGGCACCGTTGCTTCGGTGCTAGGATCTTCGGCGATCTGAATCGCGGCGAGTACGACTCCATCAACCGCGTTCTTGAACGCTTCCGCTTAGCGATCTACAAGGGTATGTGGATCCAACTCTCCCCTTGTAGATGTATCTCCTAGATTGATCTTGATGAACGTAGGAAAAATTTTTGTTTCCCATGCAACGTTCCCCAACAGTGGTATCAGAGCTAGGATCTTGCGTAGATGCTTTCACGAGTAGAACACAAAAGGGTTTGTGGACGTTGATGTTTAGATTGCTTCCCTCCTTAGTCTTTCTTGATTCAGCGGTATTATGGGATGAAGCGGCCCGGACCAACTTTACATGTCCACGTACATGAGACCGGTTCCATCGACAGACATGTGACTTTTGTTGCATAAGATGGCTGGCGGGTGTCTGTCTCTCCTATCTTAGTTGAATCGGAATAGAAAAAGGCGGTCCTTGTAGAAGGTTAAATAGCGACTTAAATATCACCGTTGTGGCTTTGCGTAGGTAAGAAGCGTTCTTGCTAGATACCCATAGCAGCCACGTAAAATATGCAACAACAAATTAGAGGACGTCTAACTTGTTTTTGCAGGGTATGTATGTGATATGATATGGCCAATGACATGATGAGATATATTTGATGTATGAGATGATCATGTTGTAATAGTTAATATCGACTTGCATGTCGATGTATACGGCAACCGGCAGGAGCCATAGGGTTGTCTTTAATTTTTGTATGACCTGCGTGTCAATCATTAAGCGCTTTGTAATGCTTTACTTTATCGCTAAACGGTAGCAATAGTAGTAAGAGCATGGTGGGCGCGTGACAACCCCGATGGCGACACGATGATGGAGATCATGATGATGGGGATCATGGTGTGGCGCCGGTGACGATGGAGATCATGCCGGTGCTTTGGGGATGGAGATCAAAAGCACGAGTTGATGGCCATATCATGTCACTTATGATTTGCATGTGATGTTAATCCTTTTATGCATCTTATTTTGCTTAGGACGACGGTAGCATTATAAGATGATCCTTCACTAAAATTTCAAGATAAAATTGTGTTCCCCCCGAGTGTGCGCCGTTGCGAAGGTTCGTCGTTTCGAAGCACCACGTGATGATCGGGTGTGATAGACTCTACGTTCGCATACAACGGGTGCAAGCCAGTTTTGCACGTGCAGAACACTCGGGTTAGACTTGACGAACCTAGCATGTACAGACATGGCCTCGGAACACGGAAGACCGAAAGGTCGAGCATGAGTCATATAGTAGATATGATCAACATGTAGATGTTCACCATTGACACCACCTCATCTCACGTGATGATCGGACTTGGGTTGGTGGATCTGGATCATGTCACGCTCGAATGACCAGAGGGATGTCAATTTGAGTGGGAGTTATAAATAATTTGATTAGGTAATAACTCACTTATCATGAACAATAGTCTAAAATGTCTTTGCAAATCTTTTGTTGTAGATGGCTCGCGCAGTAGCTCCCCTGAATTTTAATGCGTTCCTAGAGAAAGCTAAACTGAAAGATGATGGGAGCAACTTTGTGGACTGGCTCCGCAATCTGAGGATCATCCTCACAGCTGCCCAAAAGGTTTATGTCCTAAGTGCACCGCTAGGTGAACCCCCCGCTCCGGCCTCTGTGGACGTTATGAACGTCTGGCAGACGCGCTCGGATGACTACTCAGTCGTGCAGTGTGCCATGTTGTATAGCTTGGAAGGAGGACTTCAAAGGCGTTTTGAACGTCATGGAGCATATGAGATGTTCCAGGAGTTGAAGTTCATCTTTGAAAAGAATGCTAAGATCGAGAGGTATGAGACCACCGATAAATTCTTTGCTTGCAAGATGGAGGAGAATTCGTCTGTCAGTGAGCACTTGCTGAAGATGTCTGGGTACTATACCCGCATAGCTGATCTGGGACTTGTGTTCCCGGAGGAAGCTATCATTGACAGAATTCTCCAGTCACTCCCACCTAGCTACAAGAGCTTCGTGCAGCAGTATAACATGCAAGGGATGAACAAGTCCATCGCCGAGCTGTTTTCAATGCTGAAAGTTGCTGAGGCAGACATCCAGAAGGAGTATCAAGTGTTGATGGTCAATAAAACTACCAGTTTCAAGAAAAATGGCAAGGGCAAGAAGGGTAACTCTAAGAAGGGTGGCAAGGCAGTTGCTAATCCAGTGAAGAAACCCAAGGCTGGGCCCAAGCCTGAGACTGAGTGTTTCTATTGCAAGGGGAACGACCACTGGAAGCGGAACTGCCCCAAATATCTGGCAGACAAGAAGGGGGCCAACAACAACAACAAACAAGGTATATGTGATATACATGTTATTGATGTGTACCTTACCAACTCTCGTTGTAGTGCCTGGGTATTTGATACCGGTTCGGTTGCTCACATTTGCAACTCTAAACAGGAACTACGGAATAAACGGAGGCTGGCGAAGGACGAAGTGACGATGCGCGTGGGGAATGGTTCCAAGGTTGATGTGATCGCCGTCGGCACGCTCGCTCTTCGATTACCATCGGGATTAGTTATGAACCTGAATAATTGTTATTTAGTGCCTGCGTTGAGCATGAACATTATATCTGGATCTTGTTTATTGCGAGACGGTTACTCATTTAAATCAGAGAATAAAGGTTGTTCTATTTATATGGGTAATATCTTTTATGGTCATGCACCCGAAGTAGGGGGTTTATTCTTATTGAATCTCGATAGTGATGATACACATGTTCATAACATTGATGCCAAAAGATGTAGAGTTGATAACAATAATACCACTTTCTTGTGGCACTGCCGTCTGGGTCATATCGGCGTAAAACGCATGAGGAAGCTCCATGCTGATGGACTTTTGGAGTCTCTTGATTTTGAATCACTTGACACATGCGAGCCGTGCCTCATGGGCAAGATGACAAGGACCCCGTTTTCAGGAACAATGGAACGGGCAAGTGACTTATTGGAAATCATACATACTGATGTGTGTGGTCCGATGAGTGTCACAGCGCGCGGTGGATATCGTTATTTTCTCACCTTCACTGACGACTTAAGTAGATATGGGTATATTTACTTAATGAAGCATAAGTCTGAAACTTTTGAAAAGTTCAAGCAATTTCAGAGTGAAGTTGAGAATCATCGTAACAAGAAGATCAAGTTCCTACGATCTGATCGAGGGGGTGAGTATCTGAGTTATGAGTTTGGCAATCACTTGAGAAAGTGTGGAATCGTTTCACAGTTGACACCACCTGGAACACCATAGCGTAATGGTGTGTCCGAACGTCGTAATCGAACCCTATTAGATATGGTGCGTTCTATGATGTCTCTTGCCGATTTGCCACTATCGTTTTGGGGATATGCGTTAGAGACAGCTGCATTCACTTTAAATAGGGCTCCATCTAAGTCCGTTGAGACAACACCGTATGAACTATGGTTTGGTAAGAAACCTAAGTTGTCTTTTCTCAAAGTTTGGGGTTGCGATGCTTATGTCAAAAGGCTTCAGCCAGAAAAGCTCGAACCCAAAGCGGACAAATGTGTCTTCATAGGATACCCAAAAGAAACGGTTGGGTACACCTTCTATCTCAGATCCGAGGGCAAAGTGTTTGTCGCTAAGAACGGGTCCTTTCTCGAGAAAGAGTTTCTCTCGAAAGAATTGAGTGGGAGGAAGGTAGAACTTGATGAGGTTATTGAACCTCTGCTTCAACCAGAGAGCAGCGCAACACAGAAAGATGTTTTTGTGGAGCCTGCAGAGGTTGAAGAGGAAGCCAATGATGATGATCAAGAAGCTTCTGATCAAGTTACTACTGAACCTCGTAGGTCGACAAGGGTACGCACTGCACCTGAGTGGTATGGTAACCCTGTCTTGGAGGTCATGTTGTTGGACAACAGTGAACCTACGAGCTATGGAGAAGCGATGGTGGGCCTGGATTCCGACAAATGGTTAGAGGCCATGAAATCCGAGATGGGATCCATGTATGAAAACAAAGTATGGACTTTGGAAGTATTACCTGAAGGGCGGAAGGCCATTCAGAATAAATGGATTTTTAAGAGGAAGACGGACGCTGACGGCAATGTCACCGTGCATAAAGCTCGACTTGTGGCAAAGGGTTTTTCACAAGTTCAAGGGATTGACTACGATGAGACTTTCTCACCCGTAGCGATGCTTAAATCCGTCCGAATCATGTTAGCGATAGCTGCATATTTCGATTATGAAATTTGGCAGATGGATGTCAAGACAGCGTTCCTTAACGGTTTTCTTAAGGAAGAATTGTATATGATACAACCGGAAGGTTTTGTCGATCCAGAGAATGCTGACAAAGTATGCAAGCTCCAGCGTTCCATTTATGGGCTGGTACAAGCATCTCGGAGTTGGAATCTTCGCTTTGATGAGGTGATCAAAGCGTTTGGGTTTGTACAAGTTTACGGAGAAGCTTGTATTTACAAGAAAGTGAGTGGGAGCTCTATAGCGTTTCTAATATTATATGTGGATGACATATTGCTGATTGGAAACAATATAGAATTTTTGGATAGCGTGAAGGGGTATTTGAACAAGAGTTTTTCAATGAAGGATCTCGGTGAAGCTGCTTTCATATTGGGCATCAAGATCTATAGAGATAGATCAAGACGCTTGATAGGACTTTCACAAAGTACATACCTTGATAAAGTTTTGAAGAAGTTCAAAATGGATCAATCCAAGAAGGGGTTCTTGCCGGTATTGCAAGGTACAAAGTTGAATAAGACTCAATGCCCAGTGACTGCGGAAGATAGAGAAAAGATGAGTGTCGTCCCCTATGCTTCAGCCATAGGCTCTATCATGTATGCAATGCTGTGCACAAGACCAGATGTCAGCCTTGCCATAAGTATGGCCGGAAGGTTTCAAAGTAATCCTGGTATGGATCACTGGACAGCGGTCAAGAATATCCTAAAGTACCTGAAAAGGACTAAGGAAATGTTTCTCGTTTATGGAGGTGATCAAGAGCTCGTCATAAAGGGTTACGTCGATGCAAGCTTTGACACTGATCCGGATGACTCTAAGTCTCAAACCGGATACGTATATATTCTCAACGGGGGAGCGGTAAGCTGGTGCAGTTCCAAGCAAAGCGTGGTAGCCGATTCTACATGCGAAGCGGAGTACATAGCTGCCTCGGAGGCGGCGAAGGAAGGTGTCTGGATGAAGGAGTTCATGACAGATCTTGGAGTTGTGCCTAGTGCACTAAACCCAATGACTCTGTTTTGTGACAACACTGGTGCCATTGCTCTAGCCAAGGAACCAAGGTTTCACAAGAGGACCAGACACATAAAGCGACGCTTCAATTCCATCCGCGATTCAGTCAAGGAGGAGGACATAAGCATTTGCAAAGTACACACGGATTTGAATGTTGCAGATCCGTTGACTAAGCCTCTTCCACGAGCTAAGCATGATCAACACCAAGACTCTATGGGTGTTAGATTCATTACCTTGTAATGCTAGATTATTGACTCTAGTGCAAGTGGGAGACTGTTGGAAATATGCCCTAGAGGCAATAATAAAAGAGTTATTATTATATTTCCTTGTTCATGATAATCGTTTATTATCCATGCTATAATTGTATTGATTGGAAACTTAAATGCATGTGTGGATAAATAGACAAACTTTGTGTCCCTAGTAAGCCTCTTCAGGACTAGCTCGTTGATCAAAGATGACCGCGGTTTCCAGGTCATAGACATGAGTTGTCATTTGATAACGGGATCACATCATTAGGAGAATGATGTGATGGACGAGACCCAAACGTTAAACATAGCTTTTGATCGTATCAGTTATCGCTATAGTTTTCTACATGTCAAGTATAAGTTCCTATGACCATGAGATCATGTAACTCACTGACACCGTAGGAGTACTTTGTGTGTGCCAAACGTCGCAACGTAACTGAGTGACTATAAAGGTACTCTACAGGTATCTCCGAAGGTGTCTGTTGAGTTGACATGGATCGAGACTGGGATTTGTTACTCCGTGTGACGGAGAGGTATCTCCGGGCCCACTCGGTAATACATCATCTCAATGAGCTCAAAGTGACTAAGTAGTTAGTCACGGGATTATGTATTACGGTAACGAGTAAAGAGACTTGCCGGTAACGAGATTGAACTAGGTATAGAGATACCGACGATCGAATCTCGGGCAAGTAACATACCGACGAGACAAAGGGAACTGTATACGGGATTGCCTGAATCCTTGACATCGTGGTTCATCCGATGAGATCATCGAGGAACATGTGGGAACCAATATGGGTATCCAGATCCCACTATTGGTTATTGACCTGGGAGTGTCTCGGTCATGTCTGCATAGTTTCCGAACCCGCAGGGTCTACACACTTAAGGTTCGGTGACGCTAGGGTTGTTAGTGAGAACAGTGCATGGTTACCGAAGGTTGTTCGGAGTCCCGGATGAGATCCCGGACGTGACGAGGGTCTCCGGAATGGTCCGGGGACGAAGATTGATATATAGGATGAGAGTGTTCGGAGTCCGGAAGTGTTCCGGGGAGTATCGGGAAGACGGCGGATGACCGAAAAGGGTTTTCGGGGTCCCGGAAAGAGTTTCGGGCCTAATGGGCCACAAAGGGGGACACAACAGCCCTCATAGGGCTGTGCGCCCCCCCCCCCCTGGGCCCTCTCCTCATGCGCCAAGGGGGCTGGCCCCCCCTAGGGCTGCCGCACCCCCCTAGGCTTGGGGGGCAAGGCACTTGGGGGGGGGGACCCTAACCCTGGGGCGCCGCCCCCTCCCACCTCCCCTTGGCCGCCGCCCCTAGGGGTAAACCCTAGGGCGCCCCCTCCCCTCTACTCCCCCTATATAAAGAGAGGCAGAGGGAGGGCAGCCACACACGTTCGTGCCTCGGCGCTGCCCTCCCTCTCCCACATCCATCTTCGTGAACTCCGCGGTGCTTGGCGAAGCCCTGCTGGAATCCTCCACCACCATCTCCACCACGCCGTCGTGCTGCCGGTATCTCCATCAACCTCTCCTCCCCCCTTGCTGGATCAAGAAGGAGGAGACGTCCCCGAGCTGTACATGTGAAGAACGCGGAGGCACCGTTGCTTCGGTGCTAGGATCTTCGGCGATCTGAATCGCGGCGAGTACGACTCCATCAACCGCGTTCTTGAACGCTTCCGCTTAGCGATCTACAAGGGTATGTGGATCCAACTCTCCCCTCGTAGATGCATCTCCTAGATTGATCTTGGTGAACGTAGGAAAATTTTTTGTTTCCCATGCAACGTTCCCCAACACATCTATCTCTTGGCAACACAAGGACAATTAAAAAAGTTATCTAGCAACAACGCCTCTAAGAGGAAAAGATCAAAAGAACACTCGAGCACCGTCCTCGCCGGACGCAATCTCCTAAGGCGTGATTCTAGGTTTTCATCTTGAACCGGAGCAACTCCAAACAATGCTAACGACCAGGGCCGGCCCTGATGGGGGAGCAGGGCGGCGGCCGCCCAAGGCCCCCAAGGTCAAGGGGCCCCTCCCAAGGCATGCACGTAGCCCATGGGCCATTACCCAGCGATGCAAAGCAGGGATGCAGAGATTGCGAAGGCAGACGCAACACTTCCTTCAATCGCGAAAGTCACGCACGCACCTTCCTCCTATCGCGTCTCTTTCCCAAAGAGTAGGTCTATTGTTCGTCATCTACTCTTTTTTTGCCTTCAAATTTCAGATCGTTATTCCATATTCCCAATCCCCGATTTCTCTTTTAGTGTTTCTCTCGTCGGAAGCGACCGCCAAATCCATGGTTGGTCGAGCCCAATATGATCCTTGCCCACCAGGGGGACTGTGGAGACACCTGTCCATACTCCATCTCCAAGCGCCCATCATTCGATGATCGACGCCGATCCATCCGATCCCAGGTACGTAATATATATTAAGGATTACTCCCTTATATTACTTACTAATTAAGTAATTTACTTTCGCATACATGATGCATATCTTATATTCTTTTAGGGGTTATCTAAGTGTTTATTCATGCCATTCGATATTTGCATATATTCATTAGAACCCCAAAATACAGCACGATGACCGCGCTACATGCTACCACATACTTTCTCCTTCTTGATTTATTAGGATCTCTCAAATATTGAGCCTAAAATTGATTACAAAATTTAAATAATCAAATATGAGTTATATGCCGTTAAAGTACTATATATGTTTGATAGACTCAAAATCCAATAAGGACAAATAGATCGGGACGGAGAAGCACCATACAGAGCGCACGGTGCTGGAATTATGAGGATTTATCCTAGGCCCACACTAGTGGATTTCACAAGAGAATCACCCTCGCAACGATATACTCCCTCCGTCCTAAAATTCTTGTCTTCGATTTGTCTAGAAATGTATATATCTAGTCACATTTTAGTGTTAGATATTTTTCTATCTAGACAAATCTAAGACAAAATTTTTAAAACGGATGGAGTACATCACATTGCGGTAGCAGCTATATATAAGCGAAAATGGGCTCATTATAAATCTCGTACCCATCATTATTGTTACCATATAAGGGGCCCCGAGTTTTAATTTCGCCCCGGGCCCCAAAATTTCAGGACCGGCACTGCTAACGATAACATTGTCATCACCAGGTATAACCAACTAGGATCAAGCCTAGAAAAATGTGACGGCAAGCCGCAATGTCAAAAGTGAAACCTTGTGACCCCTGGATGATTGCACTAGACAGGACACACCTGAAATCCTATCCACTCTGTTTACACAATCATGGCATCCCGAACAGAGCACGTGAGACCCGAAAGAAAGAAAGAAAACAGAGCATATCCACATCCCAGCACATCCTCCTTGCGTGTTGTCTGGTTGCGGCACGTACGTGCACACCCCTCCATACGTACGCATGCATGCATCAACGTCGCATGCAATGAAGCTGGCTGGAGGACGAGCGGGGCCAGGGAGGGTGCAACGTTGCCGTCGGGGCCTTGGACGGCCACCACCACCGCAGTCCACAGTGACGGGCCGAGACAAATCACGTGGCTGCTAGCTCCCACGGCGGCTGAGCAAGCGAAATGTGGCTGGCCGGCGTCGTGGCGGCGATCAAACAAGCGGCCAGGGATCGGTTGGTCACGGCGGCTTGGCTTCAGCCCCACGCCGCACCAAAGATTCCGGCGGCATTCGCTGCTAGCGGTCCTCGGCCACAACTTTCTTGCTCGTGCTCGTACTTATCCATACACGCCCGTGTCGGGCTTCCACCTGGCCACCTCGTGTCCACGTACAAAGTAGCACGGCACGTTCCCGCTCTAAATAAGGCTAGTCATAGTGGAGTAACTTAGATAGTAACATAGACGTATTTTGAGAGATTTTTATTTATGTGACAAGTAGTTAATAAGAAGTGACTGTAACATAGAGTTTCTCAAGACAAGACGAGTTTACAAGTTATTAAATGAAGCCACATACTTCCTCCGCTCTTAAATATTTGTCTTTTTGGACATTTCAAATGGACTACAACATACGGATGTATGTAGACATATTTTAGAGTGTTGATTTACTCATTTTGCCTTGTATGTAGCCATTTATTGGAATCTCCAGAAGAGGGAGCATGTTAAAATTTGCCTCTCCAGAAAGACAAATATTTAGAAACGGAAGAGTATATAACACTATTATTATGTTACTTTGCATTATGAAAATAATAATTTAAAGCAGTGTTTTATGCATGACACTAGTTCCTCTATGACCAGCCTAAAAGAGAAGCAGAGAACTGCACCAGCACGGAGTGGCATCCATCATTTGCGTCCGGTCCTATCCTATCCCGTAGCCGGAGAACGCAACACCGACACCACCACCACCGGCAGCAGCAAGACAGTGACGTTTACTCCGTCATCACTAACACGAAATGTGGCATGTGGGCCGCCAGTACACTCAGAGCAAGGTGCTGATTATACCAGATTGTTTTTTAAGCACGCGCCCAGCTAAGCCCTTGCGCATGGCATGGCTAAAATAGAATCAGTTGTTCCTATAGAAACGAACATCACACTCGAAATGTTTTCTTGGCAAAATTAGCCCGAGAAAAGGCAGGCTTCCAATGAGCTAATCACCTATTAAACCAAATCCAAGAGTAATAAACTGTCTTTACCGGTACAGCCAGCCAACGAGCTCTTGCCCTGCCTCTCCCTCTCCTCTATAAATAAGCCACAGCCCAAGCCAACTCTACAAACCGACCAAGAAGCAGCAACAGCAGACGAATTCACAAACGTCTCAAGCAAAAGACAAGGAGAACATGGCGGCCATCTCCTCCACCTCCTACTTCTCCTCGCAGCCGCAGCTGCCGGCGTCCGACGGCGCCAAACCTGCCGCAACCAGAAGCAGCAGCAGCAACGGCCGGCAGCCCCGGAGGCGGCGGACCGGCAGGTGCGTCATGCTGGAGGCAGACGCTGCCTCTGGTAGTGGTAGTGGCGGCGCGGCGGTGCGGAGGACGAGGAGCCTGACGGAGGAGGACGTGGAGGAGCTCAAGGGCTGCCTCGACCTCGGCTTCGGCTTCTCCCACCACCAGATCCCGGGCCTCTGCGGGACGCTCCCCGGCCTGGAGCTCTGCTACTCCATGACGCGGAGGTTCCTCGACGAGCAGAGGCCTCTGGTCGGGCAGCTGGAGCCCGCCGCGGCCGCCACGCCCATCCCGGACTGGAAGATCTCCGGCCCTGGTAAGACCTGTTTATGCTTCCATGTTTTGCCTTTTATTGTAAGGGTCAGATCATAATTACCCCTAAAAATAAGAATTTGCAAATTCTGAAGGAAAAAAATGCTAATCTTTCTACCTTGAGTATATCATTATATCTTCATACAAAACCAGCAGCGCGAAGCATCTGGAGCTGTGTTTTATTTGCTATTCATTTACGATGATGTCCTATTTTTCTTTGTGATCAATAATGGCATGCTGCTCATGGCTGATCAGTCGCTACTGGCTTTGGTTGGCAGGTGATGATCCTGACCAAGTGAAAGCTCGGCTCAGGTATTGGGCACAGACAGTGGCATGCACAGTCAAACTCTGCACCTAGTGGATTGCGAGTTCATCCCATGACATGCGTGCTAAGATGGGCTCAACTGAAGGTGGCTGAAGCCTGAAGCTGAAGAATCTGCTTCCATGGCTCTAAGATATGCTACACCGAGGAGGTGCTTCGGCTGCGTGCTATCGGGATAACATAACAGATAGGTGCTTTCCGAAAACTCCAGAGAGGGAGACGACTTATGACACCACAGAACTGCGAGAAATCTCGAGGCGTCATTCGTCATAGGTGTTCTATAAACATGCAATTCAGAGACCCGCTAGTGGTTCTAATCTTCCTTGTAATGATCACTAGGCGCTCCAACTATGTTGTGCTTCGCCAAGTTGAGCTTTGCAAATACTCCTTTGAACTTTGATTTGCTTTCAAAGAGTAGACAATGTATAGGGCTTTCATGAACATATTTTTTGATTTTGCTGTACTGCTGCACTGCAAAGGCGCAGAAACAGTTCGCCCTGAAATAGATTTCTTTGTCCAGCTTAACGGCAAGTTGTGGCTGCTGTTATTCAGGATATCATATGATTCCACGGAACTGAATTTATGGGGTGGCACTCGCAAGATTGTGAAAAAAACATGGGCGACATAACTAACTGAGCACTATCGACCGAAATAAGGCAGCGGATCCAACACAAATACTCCCTCCGTCCCATAATGTAAGCCAAAAAACGTCTTACATTATGGGACGGAGGGAGTATTTCACAATCTTATTGGATTTACATTGGTGCCCAATTTTAAAAAATAAATAGAAAGGAGGATTACCCCCGGCCTGCATCTTTTTTTTGGAAAAGGAGGCTTGCCCCCCGGCCTCTACATGTGAACGATGCATGCAGCCATCTTATTAAAAAGTCTCATGGTAGCACAAAGTCATAAAAGTATTACAGCTCGTAAGCGGAGCAAAGAGGAAAAAAAATGTAAATGTTCAATATCACAACCGGTATGACAGCATAAAGGACAAGCTCCCTAGACTCCTATCCTGTTATGCGACCGTCATCCAAACTGGTTGAATGTAGCCCGTGCTATCATCTCCCACTGGTTGCATCCAATAAGAGCATCTCCAGCCGTTGGCCCCCCAGGGGCGCATAAATCGTCGCCTGGGGACGAGCCGGCGCTAAAATCGGCGTGGGGGCGAGCGGGTTCCCAGCCCCGGCCCCAGGGTCGCCACGAGACGCGATTTCTTTTAAAGGAATTCGGCGAAGTTTGACAAATTGGACAAAACATTTGGCTAAAGTTCGGCAAACTTGACATATATTACACGTGTTCGACGTTACATAAGTTATTTAAAAAAACAACTAAGGGCGAAGAAGTCGCTAAACGCGGCGTAGTCGCCGACGTCGCCGCCATCGTCGGCGGCGGTGGCGGCGGCCTTCTCCTTCTTGACACGCCCGCCCGTGCTAAACCCCTGCCCGACGTTGCCCTGGCGGACCGGTGGCGGCGGCGCATCCTCGCCGTTGTCGTCGAGGACGACGACGCCTCCCTCGTCCCGGCCACGACGTCGAGCTTCGAACCGCGCGTAGGCGAGGTGCTGGCGCTGCAGCTTTGTCTGCACCCAGTCGTCGCGCGCCCACTTCAAGGCCGCCTCGTCGTCGAGCTCTTCCTCCTTGACGCCGCCGGCGAGCCCGGGCTCCGTCTTCACGACGGGGAGCCCCGGCTCCGTCTTTGGCTTGACGTAGCACGGAGGAGCCGCGCCTGCCGCCCTCGTTGATGACGATGTCGGCGCTGTAGGTGCACTGGCCGAGCGGCGTCTCCGCTACGGGCTCGGCCTTGACGCCGAGCAGCGCCGGCGAGCCGGAGGAATGGGAGGAGGAGCGAGAGGAGGACTGAGAGGAGGAAGACGAGGAGGAGCCAAACCTCCTGGGCATCCATTGCCCGGCGCTTCGGCAGGGGGGGGGGGCGGCCGCCGCCACATGGTATGCTAGCGGTGGGTCTTTGCCGCCCTCGAGGTACTGGAGTACCTCGTGGAGGGTGCGGCCC
>LR738711.1:879098084-879149233 GCA_902687465.1 Secale cereale | reverse complement strand
CCGGGGGGGGGGGCCCACCATAGGCGGCGCCCCTCGCTGTTCTTGGTGCCCCCCACCACCGGCGCCCCGTTGGTGGACGCCCGCCGTTGCGCCTGCCGGCGCTGGAAGTACGCGGCCCATGACGTGTGGTTGTTGGCGGCGTACTAGGGCAGGACGCGCTGCTCCTCCGTCAGGGACGCTCGCACGTGGTCGACCTCGGCGGCGAAGATGGCGGTGCGCGCGTCGACGTCGGGCACCGGGGGGATGGGGACGCCCCCGTTGCTGAGCCTCCACTCCGTCGGCCTCGCGCGCATGTCCGACGGTGCCAGGATGTTGGCCTCGAAGAAGAGGTAGGCCTCCCACACGTGGAGCGGGCAGCGGCCGAAGCCGTTGGCCTTCGCCGGGAATCGTTCGGCCATCACTTTGGGCTTGGGGAGAGAGGGAAGGGGAGGAACGCCGGCGGGCTGGGAGAGAGGTAGAGCTCGGGTTGGTGTAGCCAGAGGCGAGGTGGAGGCGCTGGTTTATATAGCCCCGCGCTGTGTGTACGCGTGGCGGGACGGAAGGCGTCGCCCCACCGCCGTGACGCGCCGTCCGTGAGGAATCAATGGAAAGGCTGACCGACGACAGCCTTGCCATTTATTCCCCGCGGGAAACCGAGGCGTTCTGAGGGAAGATGAGGCACGCATCGCTGACTCGGCGGGTCCGTGGCTCTTTCGCGCCAAAATCGCTGGCCCCGGCGCCCCTGGGCGCCCCCCAGCGCGTCGGGTTTGGCCTGGGTCCGCCGGCGCCAGTTTCGGCCCAAACCGGCGAAAAACGGGTTCCTGGGGGCGTAACTGGGCCGATTTTTGGGCGCCGGCATGTCAAAATCGCTTGGGGAGGGCTTGTTGGGGGCGCGGCTGGAGATGCTCTAACCAATGGCTCCCTGAAGTCTGTAGGAGTGAGTAAGGACCACGTATGGGTCCAAGCTGTAGCTCTGAAAATGACATGCAAGAAAGTTAAAATATGTTGTCTGTTTAAAATCATATTGTTCCCGCAATTTCATATAGCCCAAACAAGCGCACATATTCCAATCCGAATACGATACGCAGTAATATAATCAACCCAGCTAACCAAGTCCCAAATAATGCTTCAATGCTAACTGGAGGAGTAAGGTTAAAGGCTATATGGATCGTTCTCCAAAGTAATTTCGTGAGAGGGCAATCTATGAATAAGTGTTATATTGTTTCATCATGATCACAAAAACAACATCGTGCACTGCCTACCCACCGTTGCTTTAGTAAATTATCTTTGGTGAGGATCACTTGCTTGTGGACAAACCACATAAAAAAATTAATATGCAAGGGAACCTTAACCTTTCAAATATGTATCGATCTCGGGATTGGGCTAGAATTAATTAGATCCATGTAAAAAGATTTTACCGTAAACACTTCGTTTCTAACCAACTTTCAATGTACCGAATCGGGATGGTTGGATAATTGAACATCTATCAATCTCCTTACCAAGTGCATCCACGCATTCCAACGCTCCCCAACTAACGATCGTCTGAACTGAATATTCAAGGGTATCGATTAAAATACTGTGCCCACGTAATCCTCCTTACGTTGCATAATATTATATAGGGTGGGGTATTGTATGGCTAGTGGCGTCTCCCCTAATCATGTATCCTCCCAAAATCTTGTAGACATACCATTGCCAACCAAGAATTTGACCCTACGAAAGAACAAATCTTTCGTTCGCATGAGCCCCTTCCAGAATGACGAGTCAGTTGGTATCGCGGTGACCTAAGCTAGCGTTTTTTTATTGTAAATACTTGTTGCGTAATATTTGTGCCCACATACCATCCGTCTCTGCTGATAACCTATAAAGCCATTTACTCATAAGACATTACAAAGTAGTACATCAGTTTGTCGGAAGCCACCATCTTAGCAACAACTGTCGCTACTCGTAACGACTTGATGAAGGGGTGCCGATAATCTGAGCCTAATACCAAACAGACATCGAACCAAAGCCTAACATCTAAAGCCGGAGGCCCCAACCGAGCCACATACTCGGTTTGGGATACAAACCGGTCCGACTCACTCTCATGTGTCGTTGCCGTTGTCTTCCACCAATCCATCTTCAGAGGAAAAACTAACACAACGACCTTGCCAGGCCTCTCTGCAATCGACACCACCATGACGCCTGAAAGCTCCCCCTGCGCGAGTCCATCTCCGCGCATCGGATGCCAAGTCTCCTTGTGCCACGCCGCGAAGATCCGCCGCCATCAATGAGTAAGATGAAGCACCGCTCCACCAAAGAAGTCGTCCACTGGTCCCTTGATCCCGTGTACACCTCCAAGAATGACAACCCTAAGGGAAAACGACACCAGAGCGCCGCCGTTACCCGATGTACTGATCTAGGGTTTCCCTCGGAGGTAGCAGATAGAGGTCTTGAGCTTCTCCACGGCGATGCCCTCTAGAAGGTAACGACACAAAAGAGTGCCGCCGTCGTCGGTCTTGGCAACAAGCCGAGAACAAGGTTTTCACCCGGATCCGCTCGACGAACCTCCGTCTCGCATCTTGCGCACGGACCACCACCGCAGCAGAGCAAGCAAGCCACTCTGGCCAGATCAGATCTGACCGGAGGGCCAACCACGCCCGCAGCTGACCAACCCACCAAAGCCCTCCACGCCGCCGCCGATCCGAGGTGCCGTAGCACTGCGGCCAGATGAAACAGCTCCACCACTAGTCATCCGCCACAGCTCGCCGCCGGGAACGAGCCACCACCGCGGAGGCTCGAATCTGGGGGACGCACTTCCGCTCGCCCGGATGCCCCGCGCCACCCTCGCGCGTGAGAAGGAGAGGCTCTCCCGCCACCGCCGTCAGCCGCCCGGGCTTAGGTCGGCGGCTGGAGGGGAGGGATGGGATGGGGAGTGACCAGCGGCTAAGGTTGGGGCCCCTCGGCCGCCCGCGCGGGGGGTGGGGTGAGAGATTGGATCTGGAGGTCCCTCGAGGGAGATAGAGCCCCTACGTTGGTGCCCAATGAAGAATAAAACGCGGTTACTCGTGCCCAATGTAGATTTTTTTTTTCTGAAAAGGGATTACCTTAGCCTCTACGGCATAGGGCGTTCACAAAATAAGTTCCAGACAATAAAACAAATAGAAAGAAAACACGACTATAACCGGCCGAACTCGAGATTACATAGATCATCCATATAATCTATGAGTGGCTCTTCAACCAAACTGGTTGAATAAACTCTGGGCAACCGATTCCAGACGGCTACACATAGAGGTCATAAGCACATGTGTGTCCACATGTTGTAGTGACGATCACATATGAATTGGGTTCATGGCCCTGCAGATAACCTTCAAGAAATTAGGAATAAACAATTTGTTAAAAAAACAATCACTCCAGCAATTCCCATGTTTTGTTACGTGAGCTTGACCACTGTATCTTCGCCCATCAACGCCCTATGCTCTAGTCCTGGCTCCGCCTCTGTATGAATAGCTTCACTTTTTTGGGATCAAAACTAGAAGATGATAGATATACGTTTAGGGCGGCTGGCTTTGGATTTGGAGACTAGATTTTCTGCCCTGCGTGTCGTTTATATATATACATCTAATGCGTGTTTAAACTGTAGTAATCCACCTCGAGCCTTCACCCTGATAAAATAATTTGGGGTGCAATGCAACAGCTCTAGAAGGCTAGAACAGGTCAGATGCAACAAACCACTGGACTAGCCGCACACACAAATAGTGTTAATTAATTTGCTTATCGCGCGGCCGGCACAAGTATCCGCAGATGATGCAATGATTGATTGAATATATATTAGTTTTTTGCGGGTGAATATATAGTAGTATTAGTTAGCCATCATCAGTGCGGGGAGTACGTACAAGTTTTCTAATGCATCCACATAGTATATGGTCGATCAACCGTCAATTGACGACCATAAGAAATTTGAAAACGGCGATGTAAAATCGTACGTACGTGTTACATGGACTAGGTACACTGACGATAAATGGTTGTGGCCCATTGAAACGTGGAGTTAGTCTAGCCGTGACATAAGGGGGGGTGCGTGCAGCACATGTGGTGCCAATGGACGACGTGACAGGGTGCGGTGGAGTGAGTCAATGCAGTGATTAGCAAGGATGCCAAAACTGTGGCATGAAAGGGAACGGAATAATCATGGTTTGATTGCCACCTAATGAAAGCTACTCCAATTTTTTAGATATAATAGGGCAGAAGGAAATATTTCAGATACTTTTCTTGTTCACATGAGGCCCTGTGGCTGGTTGCTGCTTATCCTTTTGTTCATGTCATTTTCTACCTTGAATAATTCTCTTCGTGGGACCAAAACTAGCCTAGCTAGGATATACTACAGTGTATAAATATAGGGTTGGTGGGTGGTTTTGAATTCGGAGACCGGAATGTTTTCCACTAAACTATTTTTATGCTGCATGTAATAAATGATACTCCCACTTGGACCAAAAACATCTAGGGTGCAACAACTCTGGCTAGTGTGCGCCAACACTGGATTAAGCGGTTAGCCGCACACACAATTTGTTTATTTGCCGCGCGGCGCGCAGTCATCTTCGTGGAACAGCTTCGTAAGTGATAATGTGATCAAAGTGCGTGCATGGCATGCGGCTCTATGCCGGCTGAGGAGGAAGCAATGATTGGTAGCATTAGCCAGTAGTTTAGCTTTGGTGTTGAATAAAAACCACTCTATTATTCACACTTGCCGGTCATCTCAGCCCAATCTCCAATCCAGGTAGAGTTTGGCACACTATCTATATAGTCCACCCTTTTCAGGTTCTCACGTTCATGAAAAATGTGTGGTCTTCTTTTTAGCATTGGGATGATGTGAGAATTGCAGAAGCTGCAGATTACGCGGACAACATATATATAACCAACGTGAACAACAAAAACACATGCATGTAAAGACCAAATAATGCACTGCAATACAATCACACTGTAGTATCATTGAAGAGTCTTGCTATGCGTACGATGAGTTCCTGTCCAACACTGTACGATTAGAGACAATTATACATAATTCAGTTTGTGGGCCATAGTATCTAGAGATGACTTGCTCTCTGGTCGTACTGCTCGAACGCGAAAAGCACCGTATGCAAAGCAGTTTCGATCATTGCGGTCACATACTTTAACATATGTTGTTAAAGTACAACATACTGTTTTTGTAAAGGAACATGGCTCATGCTTGAGACTACGAGTCAATTGCAGAAAACTACCACATTTGCGGCAAGGTTTGCGGAAAACCACCAAGTCGGTAATCTGTTGCAAAAAACACCGTGATTTCACTAAACTCCTTGCAGAAAACACTGATCAGGTGATTTGGCCCGTTTGATCACTTTCCGACAAGTGGGGCCAGCTTGTAAGGAGCTTAACTGGCAAAAATTTAGTACACACACCTCTAGATATTAAAAAAAAGCAATCAGACCCTTGGTGTGCACAACCGCGGCGCACTGGCCCTGCCATCCGGTACGCACGGTGACGTCCTCGTCGGCGTCGGAGACGTCTATTGCGTCACGCTCCTCCTCTCCTCCCATGGACGCCTCTTGAAAGATCGTGGATGTCGCCTAGAGGGGGGTGAATAGGCGCTTTAAAATAATTACGGTTTAGGCTTGAACAAATGCGGAATAAACCTAGCGGTTAATTTGTCAAGCACAAAACCTACAACAACTAGGCTCACCTATGTGCACCAACAACTTATTCTAAGCAAGATAAACAACTAGGTGATAGCAAGATATATGACAAGAAACAATATATCTATCACAAAGTATAGTGCATAAGTAAAGGGCTCGGGTAAGAGATAACCGAGGCACGCGGAGACGACGATGTATCCCGAAGTTCACACCCTTGCGGATGCTAATCTCCGTTTGGAGCGGTGTGGAGGCACAATGCTCCCCAAGAAGCCACTAGGGCCACCGTAATCTCCTCACGCCCTCGCACAATGCAAGATGCCGTGATTCCACTAAGGGACCCTTAAGGGCGGTCACCGAACCCGTACAAATGGCAACCCTTGGGGGCGGTCACCGGAACCCGTCAAATTGCTCGGGGCGATCTCCACAACCTAATTGGAGACCCCGACGCTTGCCCGGAGCTTTACACCACAATGATTGAGCTCCGAACACCAAGGTTGGGGCTATCTCCCCAACGACACCACGAAGCTTCACCACAATGGAATATGGCTCCGAGGTGACCACAACCGTCTAGGGCGCCCAAGCACCCAAGAGGAACAAGCTCAAGGGTACCAAGCACCCAAGAGTAATAAGCTTCTCAACTTCACTTCCACGTATCACCGTGGAGAACTCAAACCGATGCACCAAATGCAATGGCAAGGGCACACGGAGTGCCCAAGTCCTTCTCTCCCAAATCCCACCGAAGCAACTAATGCTAGGGAGGGAAATGAGAGGAAGAACAAGAAGGAGAACACCAAGAACTCCAAGATCAAGATCCAAGGGGTTCCCCTCACCTAGAGGAGAAAGTGATTGGTGGAAATGTGGATCTAGATCTCCTCTCTCTTTTCCCCCCAAAACTAGCAAGAATCCATGGAGGGATTGAGAGATAGCAAGCTCGAAGAAGGTCAACAATGGGGGAAGAACACGAGCTCAAAGGATTGGGTTCATTGGGGAAGAAGAGCCCCTTTTATAGGTGGGAAAAAATCCAACCGTTATGCTCACAGCCCGCACAGAGCGGTACTACCGCTCCAGGAGCGGTACTACCGCTAGGGCAGTAGAACCCCTTTGAAAAACAACAGCGAGGAGGCAAAAAGGCCAGAAAAACCGTCGGAGCGGTAGTACCGCTTGACCTCACGGTACTACCGCTAGGGGTAGCGGTAGTACTGCTAAGGGTAGCGGTACTACTGCTAGCGAGCGGTACTAAAAAATTACATCCGTGCCTACCACCGCTGGACTTGTGACGAGTTTTTGGTCCCGAGCGGAAGTAGCCACGGAAGTAGCCGCGGTAGTACTGCTCCAAGCGGTAGTACCGCTCCCGAAAGCGGTAGTACCGCTCCCGAAAGCGGTAGTAAAAAATTACTTCTGCTCCTACGCGCGGTAGTACCGCTGCAGCCTTTTCAGTACACCAAAACGACAATAACTTTTGCATACGGACTCCGAATTCGATGAAACCAAGTTTGTTGGAAAGCTAGCGACAAGGGCTAACACAATCTTGATAGAAATATCAATAAGAAGCAAGTTAGAAAAGTCCCAAAAGAAAATGGTGAGAACCCTTTCTCGGATAAGACCGGTAAAACCTCCAACACCGAAAACATCATAGAAGACACATGTGAACTCCGTTTTCGATGAACTCAAGCTTGTCATCAAGATGACCATAAGCTCTAAGACTACAAAGAGAACCAAATAAGAACCAAGAAACATGATGCAAGGATGCAATGGTTTGAGCTCTCTACTAACGATACGATCAAGCTACCAACTTGAGAGCCCCCCTTGATAGTACGGCAAACGATCCTATAACCCGGTCTCCCAACTACCACCACGAGACCGGTAAAATAGAAAACCTATCAAGGGCAAACCTTTGCTTTGCACAAAGTCCACTTGAGCTAGATGTAGACGATCTTGACTTCCTCAAGTTGGACCATCTTTCTTGATTGCGTTGTCTCGGTGAAGACTAGTAGATTGCTCCCCCATACTCCTCTATGTTGGGGAACGTTGCATGGGAAACAAAAAATTTTCCTACGTTCACCAAGATCAATCTTGGAGATGCATCTACGAGGGGAGAGTTGGATCCACATACCCTTGTAGATCGCTAAGCGGAAGCGTTCAAGAACGCGGTTGATGGAGTCGTACTCGCCGCGATTCAGATCGCCGAAGATCCTAGCACCGAAGCAACGGTGCCTCCGCGTTCTTCACACGTACAGCTCGGGGACGTCTCCTCCTTCTTGATCCAGCAAGGGGGAAGGAGAGGTTGATGGAGACACCGGCAGCACGACGACGTGGTGGAGATGGTGATGGAGGATTCCTGCAGGGCTTCGCCAAGCACCGCGGAGTTCACGAAGATGGATGTGGGAGAGGGAGGGCAGCGCCAAGGCACGAACGTGTGTGGCTGCCCTCCCTCTGCCTCTCTTTATATAGGGGGGTAGAGAGGGGAGGGGCGCCCTAGGGTTTACCCCTAGGGGCGGCGGCCAAGGGGAGGTGGGAGGGGGCGGCGCCCCAGGGTTAGGGTTCCCCCCCCCCCCAAGTGCCTTGCCCCCCAAGCCTAGGGGGGTGCGGCAGCCCTAGGGGGGGCCAGCCCCCTTGGCGCATGAGGAGAGGGCCCAGGGGGGGGCGCACAGCCCTATGAGGGCTGTTGTGTCCCCCTTTGTGGCCCATTAGGCCCGAAACTCTTTCCGGGACCCCGAAAACCCTTTTCGGTCATCCGCCGTCTTCCCGATACTCCCCGGAACACTTCCGGACTCCGAACACTCTCATCCTATATATCAATCTTCGTCCCCGGACCATTCCGGAGACCCTCGTCACGTCCGGGATCTCATCTGGGACTCCGAACAACCTTCGGTAACCATGCACTGTTCTCACTAACAACCCTAGCGTCACCGAACCTTAAGTGTGTAGACCCTGCGGGTTCGGAAACTATGCAGACATGACCGAGACACTCCCAGGTCAATAACCAATAGCGGGATCTGGATACCCATATTGGTTCCCACACGTTCCTCGATGATCTCATCGGATGAACCACAATGTCAAGGATTCAGGCAATCCCGTATACAGTTCCCTTTGTCTCGTCGGTATGTTACTTGCCCGAGATTCGATCGTCGGTATCTCTATACCTAGTTCAATCTCGTTACCGGCAAGTCTCTTTACTCGTTCCGTAATACATAATCCCGTGACTAACTACTTAGTCACTTTGAGCTCATTAAGATGACGTATTACCGAGTGGGCCCGGAGATACCTCTCCGTCACACGGAGTGACAAATCCCAGTCTCGATCCATGTCAACTCAACAGACACCTTCGGAGATACCTGTAGAGTACCTTTATAGTCACCCAGTTACGTTGCGACGTTTGGCACACACAAGGCACTCCTACGGTGTTAGTGAGTTACATGATCTCATGGTCATAGGAACTTATACTTGACATGCAGAAAACTATAGCGATAACTGATACGATCAAAAGCTATGTTTAACGTTTGGGTCTCGTCCATCACATCATTCTCCTAATGATGTGATCCCGTTATCAAATGACAACTCATGTCTATGACCTGGAAACCGCGATCATCTTTGATCAACGAGCTAGTCCTGAAGAGGCTTACTAGGGACACAAAGTTTGTCTATTTATCCACACATGTATTTAAGTTTCCAATCAATACAATTATAGCATGGATAATAAACGATTATCATGAACAAGGAAATATAATAATAACTCTTTTATTATTGCCTCTAGGGCATATTTCCAACAGTCTCCCACTTGCACTAGAGTCAATAATCTAGCATTACAAGGTAATGAATCTAACACCCATAGAGTCTTGGTGTTGATCATGCTTAGCCCGTGGAAGAGGCTTAGTCAACGGATCTGCAACATTCAAATCCGTGTGTACTTTGCAAATGCTTATGTCCTCCTCCTTGACTGAATCGCAGATGGAATTGAAGCGTCGCTTTATGTGTCTGGTCCTCTTGTGAAACCTTGGTTCCTTGGCTAGAGCAATGGCACCAGTGTTGTCACAGAACAGAGTCATTGGGTTTAGTGCACTAGGCACAACTCCAAGATCTGTCATGAACTCCTTCATCCAGACACCTTCCTTTGCCGCCTCCGAGGCAGCTATGTACTCCGCTTCGCATGTAGAATCGGCTACCACGCTTTGCTTGGAACTGCACCAGCTTACCGCTCCCCCGTTGAGAATATATACGTATCCGGTTTGAGACTTAGAGTCATCCGGATCAGTGTCAAAGCTTGCATCGACGTAACCCTTTACGACGAGCTCTTGATCACCTCCATAAACGAGAAACATTTCCTTAGTCCTTTTCAGGTACTTTAGGATATTCTTGACCGCTGTCCAGTGATCCACACCGGGATTACTTTGAAACCTTCCGGCCATACTTATGGCAAGGCTGACATCTGGTCTTGTGCACAGCATTGCATACATGATAGAGCCTATGGCTGAAGCATAGGGGACGACACTCATCTTTTCTCTATCTTCCGCAGTCACTGGGCATTGAGTCTTACTCAACTTTGTACCTTGCAATACCGGCAAGAACCCCTTCTTGGATTGATCCATTTTGAACTTCTTCAAAACTTTATCAAGGTATGTACTTTGTGAAAGTCCTATCAAGCGTCTTGATCTATCTCTATAGATCTTGATGCCCAATATGAAAGCAGCTTCACCGAGATCCTTCATTGAAAAACTCTTGTTCAAATACCCCTTCACGCTATCCAAAAATTCTATATTGTTTCCAATCAGCAATATGTCATCCACATATAATATTAGAAACGCTATAGAGCTCCCACTCACTTTCTTGTAAATACAAGCTTCTCCGTAAACTTGTACAAACCCAAACGCTTTGATCACCTCATCAAAGCGAAGATTCCAACTCCGAGATGCTTGCACCAGCCCATAAATGGAACGCTGGAGCTTGCATACTTTGTCAGCATTCTCTGGATCGACAAAACCTTCCGGTTGTATCATATACAACTCTTCCTTAAGAAAACCGTTAAGGAACGCTGTTTTGACATCCATCTGCCAAATTTCATAATCGAAATATGCAGCTATTGCTAACACGATTCGGACGGATTTAAGCATCGCTACGGGTGAGAAAGTCTCATCGTAGTCAATCCCTTGAACTTGTGAAAAACCCTTTGCCACAAGTCGAGCTTTATACACGGTGACATTACCGTCAGCGTCCGTCTTCCTCTTAAAAATCCATTTATTCTGAATGGCCTTCCGCCCTTCAGGTAATACTTCCAAAGTCCATACTTTGTTTTCATACATGGATCCCATCTCGGATTTCATGGCCTCTAACCATTTGTCGGAATCCGGGCCCACCATCGCTTCTCCATAGCTCGTAGGTTCACCGTTGTCTAACAACATGACCTCCAAGACAGGGTTACCATACCACTCAGGTGCAGTGCGTACCCTTGTCGACCTACGAGGTTCGGTAGTAACTTGATCAGAAGCTTTTTGATCATCATCATTGGCTTCCTCTTCAACCGCTGCAGGCTCCACAAAAACATCTTTCTGTGCTGCGCAACTCTCTGGTTGAAGCAGAGGTTCAATAACCTCATCAAGTTTTACCTTCCTCCCACTCAATTCTTTCGAGAGAAACTCTTTCTCGAGAAAGGACCCGTTCTTAGCGACAAACACTTTGCCTTCGGATTTGAGATAGAAGGCGTACCCAACAGTTTCTTTTGGGTATCCTATGAAGACACATTTGTCCGCTTTGGGTTCGAGCTTTTCTGGCTGAAGCCTTTTGACATAAGCATCGCAACCCCAAACCTTGAGAAAAGACAACTTAGGTTTCTTACCAAACCATAGTTCATACGGTGTTGTCTCAACGGACTTGGATGGAGCCCTATTTAAAGTGAATGCAGCTGTCTCTAACGCATATCCCCAAAACGATAGTGGCAAATCGGCAAGAGACATCATAGAACGCACCATATCTAATAGGGTTCGATTACGACATTCGGACACACCATTACGCTGTGGTGTTCCAGGTGGCGTCAACTGTGAAACGATTCCACATTTTCTTAAGTGATTGCCAAACTCATAACTCAGATACTCTCCCCCTCGATCAGATCGTAGGAATTTGATCTTCTTGTTACGATGATTCTCAACTTCACTCTGAAATTGCTTGAACTTTTCAAACGTTTCAGACTTATGCTTCATCAAGTAAATATACCCGTATCTACTCAAGTCGTCAGTGAAGGTGAGAAAGTAACGATATCCACCGCGCGCCGTGACACTCATCGGGCCACACACATCAGTATGTATGATTTCCAATAAGTCACTTGCCCGTTCCATTGTACCTGAAAACGGGGTCCTTGTCATCTTGCCCATGAGGCACGGCTCGCATGTGTCAAGTGATTCAAAATCAAGAGACTCCAAAAGTCCATCAGCATGGAGCTTCCTCATGCGTTTTACGCCGATATGACCCAGACGGCAGTGCCACAAGAAAGTGGTACTATCGCTAACTACTCTACATCTTTTGGCATCAATGTTATAAACATGTGTATCATCACTATCGAGATTCAATAAGAATAAACCCCTTACTTCGGGTGCATGACCATAAAAGATATTACCCATATAAATAGAACAACCTTTATTCTCTGATTTAAATGAGTAACCGTCTCGCAATAAACAAGATCCAGATATAATGTTCATGCTCAACGCAGGCACTAAATAACAATTATTCAGGTTCATAACTAATCCCGATGGTAATCGAAGAGCGAGCGTGCCGACGGCGATCACATCAACCTTGGAACCATTCCCCACGCGCATCGTCACTTCGTCCTTCGCCAGCCTCCGTTTATTCCGCAGTTCCTGTTTAGAGTTGCAAATGTGAGCAACCGAACCGGTATCAAATACCCAGGCACTACAACGAGAGTTGGTAAGGTACACATCAATAACATGTATATCACATATACCTTGCTTGTTGTTGTTGGCCCCCTTCTTGTCTGCCAGATACTTGGGGCAGTTCCGCTTCCAGTGGCCGTTCCCCTTGCAATAAAAACACTCAGTCTCTGGCTTGGGCCCAGCCTTGGGTTTCTTCACTGGATGAGCAACTGCCTTGCCACCCTTCTTAGAGTTACCCTTCTTGCCCTTGCCATTCTTCTTGAAACTGGTGGTTTTATTGACCATCAACACTTGATACTCCTTTTGGATGTCTGCCTCAGCGACTTTCAGCATCGAAAACAGCTCGGCGATGGTTTTGTTCATCCCTTGCATGTTATACTGCTGCACGAAGCTCTTGTAGCTAGGCGGGAGTGACTGGAGAATTCTGTCAATGATAGCCTCATCCGGGAACACAAGTCCCAGATCAGCTATGCGGGTATAGTACCCAGACATCTTCAGTAAGTGCTCACTGACAGACGAATTCTCCTCCATCTTGCAAGCAAAGAATTTATCGGTGGTCTCATACCTCTCGATCTTGGCATTCTTTTCAAAGATGAACTTCAACTCCTGGAACATCTCATATGCTCCATGACGTTCAAAACGCCTTTGAAGTCCTCCTTCCAAGCTATACAATATGGCACACTGCACTATTGAGTAGTCATCCGAACGCGACTGCCAGGCGTTCATAACGTCCGCAGAGGCCTGAGGAGCGGGGGGTTCACCTAGCGGTGCATTTAAGACATAAACCTTTTGGGCAGCTGTGAGGATGATCCTCAGATTGCGGAGCCAGTCCACAAAGTTGCTCCCATCATCTTTTAGTTTAGCTTTCTCTAGGAACGCATTAAAATTCAGGGGAGCTACTGCGCGAGCCATCTACAACAAAAGATTTGCAAAGACATTTTAGACTATTGTTCATGATAAGTGAGTTATTACCTAATCAAATTATTTATAACTCCCACTCAAATTGACATCCCTCTGGTCATTCGAGCGTGACATGATCCAGATCCACCAACCCAAGTCCGATCATCACGTGAGATGAGGTGGTGTCAATGGTGAACATCTACATGTTGATCATATCTACTATATGACTCATGCTCGACCTTTCGGTCTTCCGTGTTCCGAGGCCATGTCTGTACATGCTAGGCTCGTCAAGTCTAACCCGAGTGTTCTGCATGTGCAAAACTGGCTTGCACCCGTTGTATGCGAACGTAGAGTCTATCACACCCGATCATCACGTGGTGCTTCGAAACGACGAACCTTCGCAACGGCGCACAGTCGGGGGGAACACAATTTTATCTTGAAATTTTAGTGAAGGATCATCTTATAATGCTACCGTCGTCCTAAGCAAAATAAGATGCATAAAAGGATTAACATCACATGCAAATCATAAGTGACATGATATGGCCATCAACTCGTGCTTTTGATCTCCATCTCCAAAGCACCGGCATGATCTCCATCGTCACCGGCGCCACACCATGATCCCCATCATCATGATCTCCATCATCGTGTCGCCATCGGGGTTGTCGCGCGCCCACCATGCTCTTACTACTATTGCTACCGTTTAGCGATAAAGTAAAGCATTACAAAGCGCTTAATGATTGACACGCAGGTCATACAAAAATTAAAGACAACCCTATGGCTCCTGCCGGTTGCCGTATACATCGACATGCAAGTCGATATTAACTATTACAACATGATCATCTCATACATCAAATATATTTCATCACGTCATTGGCCATATCATATCACATACATACCCTGCAAAAACAAGTTAGACGTCCTCTAATTTGTTGTTGCATGTTTTACGTGGCTGCTATGGGTATCTAGCAAGAACGCTTCTTACCTACGCAAAGCCACAACGGTGATATTTAAGTTGCTATTTAACCTTCTACAAGGACCGCCTTGTTCTGTTCCGATTCAACTAAGATAGGAGAGACAGACACCCGCCAGCCATCTTATGCAACAAAAGTCACATGTCTGTCGATGGAACCGGTCTCATGTACGTGGACATGTAAAGTTGGTCCGGGCCGCTTCATCCCATAATACCGCTGAATCAAGAAAGACTAAGGAGGGAAGCAATCTAAACATCAACGTCCACAAACCCTTTTGTGTTCTACTCGTGAAAGCATCTACGCAAGAACCTAGCTCATGATGCCACTATTGGGGAACGTTGCATGGGAAACAAAAATTTTTCCTACGTTCACCAAGATCAATCTAGGAGATGCATCTACGAGGGGAGAGTTGGATCCACATACCCTTGTAGATCGCTAAGTGGAAGCGTTCAAGAACGCGGTTGATGGAGTCGTACTCGCCGCGATTCAGATCGCCGAAGATCCTAGCACCGAAGCAACGGTGCCTCCGCGTTCTTCACACGTATAGCTCGGGGACGTCTCCTCCTTCTTGATCCAGCAAGGGGGAAGGAGAGGTTGATGGAGACACCGGCAGCACGACGGCGTGGTGGAGATGGTGATGGAGGATTCCTGCAGGGCTTCGCCAAGCACCGCGGAGTTCACGAAGATGGATGTGGGAGAGGGAGGGCAGCGCCGAGGCACGAACGTGTGTGGCTGCCCTCCCTCTGCCTCTCTTTATATAGGGGGGTAGAGAGGGGAGGGGCGCCCTAGGGTTTACCCCTAGGGGCGGCGGCCAAGGGGAGGTGGGAGGGGGCGGCGCCCCAGGGTTAGGGTTCCCCCCCCCCAAGTGCCTTGCCCCCCAAGCCTAGGGGGGTGCGGCAGCCCTAGGGGGGGCCAGCCCCCTTGGCGCATGAGGAGAGGGCCCAGGGGGGGCGCACAGCCCTATGAGGGCTGTTGTGTCCCCCTTTGTGGCCCATTAGGCCCGAAACTCTTTCCGGGACCCCGAAAACCCTTTTCGGTCATCCGCCGTCTTCCCGATACTCCCCGGAACACTTCCGGACTCCGAACACTCTCATCCTATATATCAATCTTCGTCCCCGGACCATTCCGGAGACCCTCGTCACGTCCGGGATCTCATCCGGGACTCCGAACAACCTTCGGTAACCATGCACTGTTCTCACTAACAACCCTAGCGTCACCGAACCTTAAGTGTGTAGACCCTGCGGGTTCGGAAACTATGTAGACATGACCGAGACACTCCCAGGTCAATAACCAATAGCGGGATCTGGATACCCATATTGGTTCCCACACGTTTCTCGATGATCTCATCGGATGAACCACGATGTCAAGGATTCAGGCAATCCCGTATACAGTTCCCTTTGTCTCGTCGGTATGTTACTTGCCCGAGATTCGATCGTCGGTATCTCTATACCTAGTTCAATCTCGTTACCGGCAAGTCTCTTTACTCGTTACCATAATACATAATCCCGTGACCAACTACTTAGTCACTTTGAGCTCATTGAGATGACGTATTACCGAGTGGGCCCGGAGATACCTCTCCGTCACACGGAGTGACAAATCCCAGTCTTGATCCATGTCAACTCAACAGACACCCTCGGAGATACCTGTAGAGTACCTTTATAGTCACCCAGTTACGTTGTGACGTTTGGCACACACAAAGCACTCCTACGGTGTCAGTGAGTTACATGATCTCATGGTCATAGGAACTTATACTTGACATGCAGAAAACTATAGCGATAACTGACACGATCAAAAGCTATGTTTAACGTTTGGGTCTCGTCCATCACATCATTCTCCTAATGATGTGATCCCGTTATCAAATGACAACTCATGTCTATGACCTGGAAACCGCGGTCATCTTTGATCAACGAGCTAGTCCTGTAGAGGCTCACTAGGGACACAAAGTCTGTCTATTCATCCACACATGTATTTGAGTTTCCAATCAATACAATTATAGCATGGATAATAAACGATTATCATGAACAAGGAAATATAATAATAACTCTTTTATTATTGCCTCTAGGGCATATTTCCAACAGAGGTGGCGCCTCCCACCAATCCTAGTCCAACTAGGAACTAGGTGGGGTGCCGGCCAGCCCTATGGGCTGCCTCTCTCCTTTCCACAAGGCCCACTATGGACCATCCCCCTTCGTAGGAGGTTCCGGTAACCCCCTTCGGCAATCCCGATAAATCCGAAACTTTTCCGGTATACTTCCGGTGTCCGAATATAGTCGTCCAATATATCAATCTTTATGTCTCGGACATTCCGAGACTCCTCGTCATGTCCGTGATCTCATCCGGGACTCCGAACTACCTTCGATACATCAATACTCATAAACTCATAATACCGATCGTCATCAAACGTTAAGCGTGCGGACCCTACGGGTTCGAGAACTATGTAGACATGACCGAGACTCATCTCCGGTCAATAACCAATAGCGGAACCTGGATGTTCATATTGGCTCCTACATATTCTACGAAGATCTTTTATCGGTCAGAACCGCATAACAACATACGTTGTTCCTTTTGTCAAACGGTATGTTACTTGCCCGAGATTTGATCGTCGGTATCTCTATACCTAGTTCAATCTCGTTACCGGCAAGTCTCTTTACTCGTTCCGTAACACATCATCTCGTGACTAACTCATTAGTCTTTTGCTTGCAAGGCTTATTGTGATGTGTGTTACCGAGAGGGCCCAGAGATACCTCTCCGACACTCGGAGTGACAAATCCTAATCTTGATCTATGCCAACACCACTAATACTTTCGGAGACACCTGTAGAGCATCTTTATGATCACCCAGTTACGTTGTGACGTTTGATAGCACACAAGGTGTTCCTACGGTATTCGGGAGTTGCATAATCTCATAGTCATAGGAACATGTATAAGTCATGAAGAAAGCAATAGCAGTAAAACTAAACGATCATAGTGCTATGCTAACGGATGGGTCTTGTCCATCACATCATTCTCCTAATGATGTGATCCCGTTGATCAAATGACAACTCATGTCTATGGCCAGGAAACATAACCATCTTTGATCAATGAGCTAGTCTAGTAGAGGCATACTAGGGACATACTGTTTTGTCTATGTATTCACACATGTACTAAGTTTCCGGTTAATACAATTCTAGCATGAATAAAAGACATTTATCATGATATAAGGAAATACAAATAACATCTTTATTATTGCCTCTAGGGCATATTTCCTTCAGTACCGCTGCAGCCTTTTCAGTACACCAAAACGACAATAACTTTTGCATACGGACTCCGAATTCGATGAAACCAAGTTTGTTGGAAAGCTAGCGACAAGGGCTAACACAATCTTGATAGAAAAATCAATAAGAAGCAAATTAGAAAAGGCCCATAAGAAAATGGTGAGAACCCTTCCTCGGATAAGACCGGTAAAACACCCAACACCGAAAACATCATAGAAGACACATGTGAACTCCGTTTTCGATGAACTCAAGCTTGTCATCAAGATGACCATAAGCTCTAAGACTCACAAAGAGAACCAAACAAGAACCAAGAAACATGATGCAAGGATGCAATGGTTTGAGCTCTCTACTAACGATACGATCAAGCTACCAACTTGAGAGCCCCCCTTGATAGTACGGCAAACGATCCTATAACCCAGTCTCCCAACTACCACCACGAGACCGGTAAAATAGAAAACCTATCAAGGGCAAACCTTTGCTTTGCACAAAGTCCACTTGAGCTAGATGTAGACGATCTTGACTTCCTCAAGTTGGACCATCTTTCTTGATTGCGTTGTCTCGGTGAAGACTAGTAGATTGCTCCCCCATACTCCTCTATGGGTGAGCCACTCTTCGGCATATCTTCACAAGTCCATTGTCACGACAATGGACGGCAAGATTCAAGCACTTGATTTCTTTGTGATGCTCCACTTGAACTTGCACACCGCAACCTAACCCCACAAAGAACTCTCACGAAGAACATGGGTTAGTACACAAAGCGTGATTGACAATGCTTACCATACCATGGGATTGCTTGATCCCTCTCGGTACATCTTCTACACTTTGTGTGTTGATCAACTTGATTCACTCCTTCACTTAGTCTTGATCAACATTGAATCTTTCGAACTCTCTTCATTTGGATGATGTCTTGAAGGTAAACATGAATGATAACACACTCTTCTTCTTCAAGACATGCTTGCAATAAGCTCAACACTCACAAGACCAATCTTTGGATAATTCCTTAATAGCACCTTGGTCATCACAAACTCTCCTTGAAACCAACAAATGAACTCCAAGAAAAGCCTATGGACAAACCCTTCAAATATAACTCAAGGCAACCATTAGTCCATAGAGATTGTCATCAATTACCAAAACCAAACATGGGGGCACCGCATGTTCTTTCAATCTCCCCCATTTTGGTAATTGATGACAATCACTTTCAAGAGAGTTTATATAAGGAATTATGCATCACAATACCATGCAACAATAATGTATGTGCATGAGATGCAAAAGCTTAGGAACAAAACCAAAGCAAGAAGAGCGAAGAGACAACTCTCTAAACTTCCTCACAAAACTCAACTCTCTGAAACTTCTCCCCCATTGGCATCGATTGCCAAAATGGGCGAAAAGCTTAGAAGGTCAATATAAATTGTGTTCCTCCATAAATTATGTATTCTTCAAAATAGAGAGTGGAAGGCAATACATATATCCAACTGTAAATACTTGGAGGAAGACAAACTATATTGAGGCCCAAAGATTGCAAAAGAATGATATGCCACAAAGGCATAACAAAGGGAGAAAAACACGCAATCAAGCAATCAAAGGATACCAATTGAATCAAGCTATCAAAAGATACCAATTGACCCAACTAGACCACTGATCCTATATGCCAAATGAATAAAAGATATTATGTAGGAGCAAAGGAGTGTTCTATAGAAACTAGGGAAGCTCCCCATGATTTGTGCACAATTTAGTTTTGTATTTGGATACAACGAGCACAAAGTAGGATCGTCGCTCCCCCAAGATCAATAGAACCTCACGACATAGCAACGGAGTGTTCTAAAGACATTAGTGAAGCTCCCCATAATTTATGCACTCCTTAGAATATTTTCATTAGGATACCAAGTGCACAAAATAGGATCATCACTCCCCCAAGATCAATAGACACTCACACCAAGTGCAAGTGAGCATGAAGGAAACAAAGCCTAGCACTTGCAACAAAAAACTGGTTGAGCAATATATAAAAGAGTCAACTTAAGAGTAGGCTCAACCAAAATGATGTGTGTGAGTCATGGCAAAGCACTTGAGAAGATTAATGTATGGATGAACATTAAGCATCAGTATACTCTTGAATGAATGAGATACACAGTGCAAGGCCTATCATTCCCACACAAAACAGCAAATGGGTTCACAAGCTCACTAATAATCATATAAATAACCTATGCTTGTGACAACCTGTGGTGAAGATATAAAAAGGATAGCTTTGTCATGAGGAGGGATACCAGTAGAAATGACAAAGCCTCATCAAGACAAGCAAGAGAGAATGATCTTCACCACAAAAGAGTGCATCTAGATGAAACGATATAAGATCCGCACTCGAGACACACACCTTCACGGAGCCACCAAAGAAATAAGACAGGAACAAAAAGGTGGACGTGAAAGAAGGGGATATCAAATAGATATGCAACTTCTCAAAAGTGTATAAGATTCTAGGTAGATGAAGATCATGATGATATCAATCCACAAAGAAGGATGTACACACAAAATTGTTGCAAAAAGGAATGAATAAGATATCCCCAAGGAAGTCATAAATATACCAATAAGATATTTGCTTGAAGGCATAGCACATGGCTAGATATGTTCTTATTGTATATAAATGAGTTCCAACCACACGAGCATCAAAGACATCACAACTAGCAACAAGAGATCATTGTTGGATGCTTTGAGAAAGGAAACAAGTATCATTAGAAGGAATGACTAACATGCCATGATACAACCTACACAAGGTTGGTGCAAGAAAAGTGTGCATGAAGTAGATGGTGATACTTGTTACCGAGATACCATTGGAAGGATGTAGTAGATACCAATTGAAGGTAGATAGTAGTTCATTGATCATCCTAGCTTGACTCCAATAAGCACATGGTGACACCACCTTCCTTTTGAATGAGCCGAGCATCCAATGCATCTCCAATTGTTCCTAGAACAACAACGCAAACAAAATGGTACCCAAACTCATTGGGACCAAAGAGTTAGAAACACCAATACATAGGACAAACTCCACAAACACATGTGCATTTATATATGAAAATGAATTTCATGCACATCTCATCCAAATTGAGACTAGGTGGAGTTTTCCCTATATATTGGGTTAAAGAAAGAAAGCATGCCAAAGAAAATACATGAAGTAAATATGCATGCTCAAGACTTTCAAGAAACGAAACAAAATGAAAAAGAAATACCAAGTGAAAATATGATACCAAATGGAGAAATCATCACTTGGAAGATTTCTATTAGAAGATACATCAAGGAATGAGATATCCATTGATACACGCAAAAGGAAAGATATCGGACTCCCAAAAGAGAGGATGGTTCCAAACAAACCAACCCATCTACAAAGTTTCATGATGGCACAAAGTACCAAAAAGAAACGGCTTGCCTTCCATCAACACACACTTGAAATGAATCACAATAAGAGTGTTCTATCGAAAATAGGATAGCTCCCCCAAGAATTGTGCATTATAGAGAATTTGCAGTTGAATACGAAATGCACACGATGGGATCACCACTTTCGCTATATCCATAAAACACTAGACAAGATCAAGAAAACAACAAGATCCACAAGTGGCACGGAAGGGAATGGGAGTTGATGCAATCTTGGAAAGAAATAGGCCGAACAAAAGCAAAAGCCAATGTAAAGATGATCAACAATTTCTACCACATATATGATTACCAATTGTCAAGAGACAAGAAGTATTTGGGAATAATTTCCGGTGATAGATAGCAATGATATCCAACATCATCTTCACACCAAGACAAGCAAATTGGAACTTGTAGAGCTAACATGTCACATAGGAACAACATAATTTATACTATCAACTCTAGGTGACAAAATCTCAAATTTACACATTTTCTAGGCTTGTAATATGCACATAGAATATTACTCCCCCATAATGTGATACCAATGAAAAACTTACCAAGATGCAAAAGAGGAACCAACAAGAGATAATTAATGGACCCTTTAGAATTTGAATTTCTCATGAGAAGATATACCACATAGTGACTAGATAATCTTGTAATATCAAAACTAGATGGTATTCCTCATGTACACACATTTTTAGGATTGTGAGGTGCACAAAGCACATCACTCCCCCAAAATGGGATGTTCCATTAATCTCTCACAAGAGCCAACTAAGATATAAACAAGATGCAAAAAGGCTCAACACACGACACACGCGTACATGATGTACAAACCAACATACACATACTTGATTTCTCAAGATAAGCAAATTGGAAGCACAACATATACAAGCACATGCAAGGTACAAAACCACAACATGCTAAGGGGCAAGTAACTTTCAATGTAAACAATTTAAGCACGAGTTACCGCAAGGAGGAACATTGGATATACCATAGAAAGATAATCTGAATGACTTGGCTTGAGACAATATGAATGATGAAGGCCCCTCAAATCTTCATAATGTAGCCAAGTCTCCAAAGCCCTCCAACAACACCTATTGATCAAGTTTAAGCTAGTTGGTCCCCAACCAAGTTGGGTCCTAAGAGGTTAGTCACAATAGGCTTGGCTACCCAAATGGTTCTTTTCTTGACACCACTTTGAGTGCCAAGAAACTTGGCAAACACATTGCCAACCTTATCCTTCCCAAGAGAATAGACATCATCAATAATAATTGGGTTGGATAAGTTACCACTAGTGCATGAAGAAGCAAGGTGACCCTTCTCACGGCATAGGTAGCAACATCTACTCTTCACTTTCTTCTCATTTGATTTCTCAAAATGAGAAGCATTACCATGAGTCTTCTTGGGAAGCGGCCTTTCTCCAACTTGCGGTTGAGCATGAGAATGAACTTGTGGCCTCTTCCCTTGTTGCTTTTCACTAATGGCCTTCTTCTTCAATGGGCAAGATCTAACATGATGCCCTTCAATTTTGCACTTGAAGCAAATAATCTTGGCCGAATTCTTGAGTTGTTCTTGGCCCTTATTCTTGTTAATGATCTTGGACATTTTCTTCTTGTTGGAGTTGAATCCAAGTCCACCTTTGTCATTGGGGGATTTTTGCACACTCAAGATATTGTTGAGTGTGGACTTCCCTTCATGACACTTTTCCAAGTCTTTCGTCAAAGAAGTGACTTGGGCCTTGAGCTCTTTGATTTCCTCTACATGGTTAGTATCAACAAAAGTACTAGAGGAAGTATAATCTTCATTGTTAGAGCAACAAGGCAAGGAGAGCAATTCATCACAAGATGTACTAACATTGTGAGTAGATGAATTACGAGGACTAGCACATGGCAAGATAGCATTTTGACTTGAAGTAGTGCTAGTATCCACATGAGGCTCACTAGATGTTACCTTGATACTCATAGCCTCATGAGCTATCTTTAGCACATTATGGGATACTAGAAGATCATCATGAGAGCTTGTGAGCTTTACATGACTTTCTTCCAATTTCCCATAATTGCCAGATAGCAACTCAAGTTGAGCCCTTAGCTCAACATTCTCCTTCAAAATGGATGCTTCACTAGAAATAGAGTTAGTAGCACAAGCATCATCAATAATAGAAAGAGGAGAAGGCAACTTGGCAAGCTCCTTAGAATATGAAGCTTTATGTTGAGCATGAGACTCGGTGAGTTTTATGAGCTCACCCTTAATGACCCTTGAGCCATTTTTGAGGTGCTCAAAATCCTCAAGGAGTTTAGCATGTGCAACTTCAAGCTTCTCATTTTTAGTTTCAAAATCATTAACCACCTCGAGAGCTCTATCACGGGATTCCTTTATTCTAGATAATTCTAGAGCAAAAGTCTCCTCAAGAGATTCCTTGGTGGTTTGTTCAAGTTCAAGAGCTTGCGAGAGGTCGGCGATCTCATTAGCGTAATCACGCTCATGACCTTCCATTTTCTCAATGGTGACCTCATGCTCCTCTAGATGAGATTCCAACTCCTCTATATATTTCTTGCCCTCAATGGCAATAGACATGATTTCCATGAAGTTGGAACGAGCAATTTTATTCTTATGAAGAGCTTTAAAAATCATTTCCCCCTTAATTTTTAAGGAGGCAACATTATCATTTTCTTCATCATTTTCTACATCCTCATCATTGTTATCATCACTATCATGACAAGATATATTGGGGTTCAAAGTGGGAGATACCTTTGAAGCCTTAGCCATAAGGCAAAACGCAATAGATGATGATGTAGGATCCCTTGAAGCACCATTCAAGACTACATCTTGTTCCATGGGGTGTTGGGTTTCCTCTACATTGTTAGCACAACAATTCGAGGAAATAGATGCATTTTTATCATGGCAACAAGACATAGCAAGCATATCATCATGAGTTTTAGTCAAGCAATTTCTACATGATATGCAAGGACTATCAACACAAGCATGTGAAACATGTAGGGTGCTCGAAGTGTTAAAGTCCAAAGAAGATGCATTGCAGTAAGATAGTGATGAAGGATCATCCACAAAAAGCATACTATCATCATTGCAATTACAAACACTACTCACCATATCATTACCTTGTGGCAAACCACATGTAGGTGAAGTAGAAGAAGTTGAGAAGACAACACGGCCGGAGGTGGAGGGAGAACAATCATTCCTACAGTTCTTGGACACACCATATTTATCTTGAAGCTTTGTCCACAACTCATGAGCATCCCGGAACGGCATGAGTTGAAATATAACTACATTGCTCAAAGCATCAAAAAGCACATTAGAAGCTTGAGCATTGAGATAAGAGTTTTTCTCATCCTCTAAAGATAATCTTTGTGCATCCTTTGGAGGAGAAAAACCCATATCCACAATTCGCTCTAAATTTGGGTCCATGACCCTAAAGAGATTAAGCATGCGAATTACCCAAACATCAAAATTTGTGCCATTGAAACTAAGAGTGTCAGAGAAACCTAAACCCCTAGTCGACATCCTTACTCTCTAGGCGGTAAAGCCCTATAAAGAGAGACGAGGCTCTGATACCAATTGAAAGATCGTGGATGTCGCCTAGAGGGGGGGTGAATAGGCGCTATAAAATAATTACGGTTTAGGCTTGAACAAATGCGGAATAAACCTAGCGGTTAATTTGTCAAGCACAAAACCTACAACAACTAGGCTCACCTATGTGCACCAACAACTTATGCTAAGCAAGATAAACAACTAGGTGATAGCAAGATATATGACAAGAAACAATATATCTATCACAAAGTATAGTGCATAAGTAAAGGGCTCGGGTAAGAGATAACCGAGGCACGCGGAGACGACGATGTATCCCGAAGTTCACACCCTTGCGGATGCTAATCTCCGTTTGGAGCGGTGTGGAGGCACAATGCTCCCCAAGAAGCCACTAGGGCCACTGTAATCTCCTCACGCCCTCGCACAATGCAAGATGCCGTGATTCCACTAAGGGACCCTTGAGGGCGGTCACCGAACCCGTACAAATGGCAACCCTTGGGGGCGGTCACCGGAACCCGTCAAATTGCTCGGGGCGATCTCCACAACCTAATTGGAGACCCCGACGCTTGCCCGGAGCTTTACACCACAATGATTGAGCTCCGAACACCAAGGTTGGGGCTATCTCCCCAACGACACCACGAAGCTTCACCACAATGGAATATGGCTCCGAGGTGACCACAACCGTCTAGGGCGCCCAAGCACCCAAGAGGAACAAGCTCAAGGGTACCAAGCACCCAAGAGTAATAAGCTTCTCAACTTCACTTCCACGTATCACCGTGGAGAACTCAAACCGATGCACCAAATGCAATGGCAAGGGCACACGGAGTGCCCAAGTCCTCTCCCAAATCCCACCGAAGCAACTAATGCTAGGGAGGGAAATGAGAGGAAGAACAAGAAGGAGAACACCAAGAACTCCAAGATCAAGATCCAAGGGGTTCCCCTCACCTAGAGGAGAAAGTGATTGGTGGAAATGTGGATCTAGATCTCCTCTCTCTTTTCCCCCAAAAACTAGCAAGAATCCATGGAGGGATTGAGAGATAGCAAGCTCGAAGAAGGTCAACAATGGGGGAAGAACACGAGCTCAAAGGATTGGGTTCATTGGGGAAGAAGAGCCCCTTTTATAGGTGGGAAAAAATCCAACCGTTATGCTCACAGCCTGCACAGAGCGGTACTACCGCTCCAGGAGCGGTACTACCGCTAGGGCAGTAGAACCCCTTTGAAAAACAACAGCGAGGAGGCAAAAAGGCCAGAAAAACTGTCTGAGCGGTAGTACCGCTTGACCTCATGGTACTACCGCTAGGGGTAGCGGTAGTACTGCTAAGGGTAGCGGTACTACTGCTAGCGAGCGGTACTAAAAAATTACATCCGTGCCTACCACCGCTGGACTTGTGACGAGTTTTTGGTCCCGAGCGGAAGTAGCCACGGAAGTAGCCGCGGTAGTACTGCTCCAAGCAGTAGTACCGCTCCCGAAAGCGGTAGTACCGCTCCCGAAAGCGGTAGTAAAAAATTACTTCCGCTCCTACGCGCGGTAGTACCGCTGCAGCCTTTTCAGTACACCAAAACGACAATAACTTTTGCATACGGACTCCGAATTCGATGAAACCAAGTTTGTTGGAAAGCTAGCGACAAGGGCTAACACAATCTTGATAGAAATATCAATAAGAAGCAAGTTAGAAAAGTCCCAAAAGAAAATGGTGAGAACCCTTTCTCGGATAAGACCGGTAAAACCTCCAACACTGAAAACATCATAGAAGACACATGTGAACTCCGTTTTCGATGAACTCAAGCTTGTCATCAAGATGACCATAAGCTCTAAGACTACAAAGAGAACCAAATAAGAACCAAGAAACATGATGCAAGGATGCAATGGTTTGAGCTCTCTACTAACGATACGATCAAGCTACCAACTTGAGAGCCCCCCTTGATAGTACGGCAAACGATCCTATAACCCGGTCTCCCAACTACCACCACGAGACCGGTAAAATAGAAAACCTATCAAGGGCAAACCTTTGCTTTGCACAAAGTCCACTTGAGCTAGATGTAGACGATCTTGACTTCCTCAAGTTGGACCATCTTTCTTGATTGCGTTGTCTCGGTGAAGACTAGTAGATTGCTCCCCCATACTCCTCTATGGGTGAGCCACTCTTCGGCATATCTTCACAAGTCCATTGTCACGACAATGGACGGCAAGATTCAAGCACTTGATTTCTTTGTGATTGAAAGCACATTTGCTCCCTGGGTGGTTTTGGTAATTAATGACAACATACTTTGTGGTTGGACTAATGCTTTTATCAAGTATGTTTCAGGAAATTCAATCACATTGGCATGGCAAAAGGACTGAAGAAGTGGACCCCTCAAAATGCTAAGGCAAGCATTGGCAAAAGCTCAAGACTCCATTTTTGGTTTAGTGATCCAAGATCACATTGAGTCCATAGGAAAAGCCAATACTATTAAAAGGGGATGAGGTTATGTTGATGATCTGTTTGCTCAAGTGCTTAGTGATATATCTCCTTTAACTATCAGCAACTTTCACTACAATACACACTCATAAGTAATCTCGGTCCCACCGATTTTCCAAAACTCAGTCACACCGAGATGAACCACCTCAGCCATAAGCCAAACCCTAGAAAAATCGGATATTCCGAGTTTGAAATCGGTCTCACCGAAACATGGACTGCCAAGCTTCTGTAACCTTCTGTCATCAAATCGGTCTCACCGAGATGGTATTTTCGGTCCCACCGAAACTGGCATGCTCCTGTCTTTACTCAAATCGGACTAACCGAGATGGCATTTTCGGTCCCACCGAAACTGGCAAGCTCCTGTCTTGGCTCAAATCGGAATAACCGAGATGGTATTTTCGGTCCCACCGAAAACCCCAACGTTCACATTATTTGAACTTTCGGTCTGACCGAGTTGTTCACTTCGGTCTCACCGAGATTGCTCAATTATGTGTGTAACGGTTGGATTTTTGTGTGGAGGCTATATATACCCCTCCACCCCCTCTTCATTCATGGAGAGAGCCATCAGAAAGAACTACCACTCCTACCTTACACTTTCTGAGAAGAGAACTACCTACCCTTGTGTTGAGATCAAGTTGCTCCACTCCCACCATATGAAACTTGATCTCTAACCTTCCCAAGTTGCTTTCCACTCAATCCTTTCTTCCACCACAGCCAAATCAGTGAGGAGAGTTGAGTGTTGGGGAGATTATCATTTGAAGCACAAGAGCAAGGAGTTCATCATCATCTACAACATCTATTACCTTTTGGAGGGTGGCGCCTCCTAGATTGGTTAGGTGTCGCTTGGGAGCCTCCGTCATCGAGATGTGGAGTTGAACCAAGAAGTTTGTAAGGGCAAGGAGATCGCCTACTTCATGAAGATCTACCCCGAGTAAGGCTAGCCCTCCGTGGGCGTAGGCCATGATGGAATAGACAAGGTTGCTTCTTCGTGGACCCTTCGTGGGTGGAGCCCTCCGTGGACTCGCGCAGCCGTTACCCTCCGTGGGTTGAAGTCTCCATCAACATGGATGTACGATAGCACCACCTATCGGAACCACGGGAAAAATCACCGCGTCTCCAAATTGCGTTTGATCTTCTCCACTTCTCTTTACTACTTATGCAATTTACTTTCCGCTGCCCATACTCTAGAATTGCATGTGTAGTGTGCTACTTGACTTGTGTGTTATGCAAAATCTGCCAAAATCTGTCCTTGATAAAAGACAGAATTTTTATCTTGTCGAGTAGTCTAATCACCCCCCCTCTAGACACTCTCACCTTCTTCGATCCCTCAATTGGTATCAGAGCCTTGGTCTCCATTGCTTTGGTTTACACACCATTGGAGGAAGATGGACGTGTCTACGCTTGGGAGTGTTAGCCATAGAGTGCCTATTCTTAATGGAGGGTCCTATAACTCGTGGAGGGTTGAAATGCTTAGTATCTTTAAGATGTACAATTTGTGCAAATATGTTGAGACCCCCTATGTGCCTCCATTTGATCCCTTGCACCCTACCATGGATGAAGAGCTTGATTTGCTTCGTAACCTTAGGACTGTAAATCTTATCATTAGAGGGTTACCCGATGACTTGCTTAAGCTTGTTACAAACTTTGAGTGCGCCTATGCTATGTGGAAGTTCTTGGAAGAACTTTATCCGGACTACTCTTTGAGAGGTCTTGATGAAATTCTACACAAGACTATTGAATTTGATAAGATGCGCCCCAATGATCCCAACTTTGATAAATGCTTCTTTGAGCTTCGTGATCTTATGAAAAAGAAGGGTGATCCCGGTCTTATCAATGTTTTAATTAGAAATGCTCTTGCATTGCATTCCGAAGATTATTGTCACATTGACAAAACTAATGCAAATAGTTATCAAATTGACCTAGGTGTTGATGATGAACAATCTATGGGTCAATATGATGATGAGCATGAGCATGATGATGATTACTCCGATTCGGACACCGAGCTAGACAAGATCATGAAGAGTCTCAATCTTATGGCAAATCTGAGAGACTACATGTCCGGCGGAAAAGAGTGGATTCTTGATAGTGGATGCACCGACCACATGACCGGAGACAAAGACATGTTTCGAGAGCTTACAAAGAACGATGGTCCACGCAAGTATGTGACTTTTGGAGACAACTCCAAGGGTAAGGTACTTGGCCTTGGTAAGGTGGCCATATCTCATGATAGCTCTATTCAAAATGTCATGCTTGTAGAATCTCTTGGATACAATTTACTTTCCGTGTCTAGATTAGCTGACTTTGGATTCAATGTGCTATTCACCAAAGTAGATTGCCAAGTCTTTCGTCGTGACAATCAAAACATGGCGTTTACCGGTATCCGTAGAGGTGATCTATATATTGTTGATTTCACTAAGAAAGCCCAACCTAGAGCTTGTTTCATTGCTAAATCCTCTAAAGGTTGGTTATGGCATAGAAGGCTTGGACATGTTGGTATGCGTAATCTAGACAAGCTGATCAAAGGTGATCATATTCTTGGTGTTAAAGATGTTTTCTTTGACAAAGATAGACTTTGTAGTGCTTGTCAAGCAGGAAAACAAGTAGGTGGAAGTCATCCCGTGAAGAATATCATGACCACTAGGAGACCGCTTGAGCTTCTTCATATGGATCTCTTCGGTCCCAATGCTTACAAAAGCCTTGGTGGTAACTCCTTTGGTCTAGTTATAGTTGATGATTATTCCAGATTTACGTGGCTATTTTTCCTTGATGACAAATCGCAGGTTCAGAGAATCTTCAAAACCTTTGCCAAAAAGGCCCAAAATCAATTTGAAGTGAAGATCAAGAAAGTTCGGAGTGACAATGGAACGGAGTTCAAGAACGCCAATGTAGACTCCTTTCTCGATGAGGAAGGGATTCTACATGAGTTCTCGACTACGTACACTCCTCAACAAAATGGAGTTGTTGATAGGAAGAACCGAACGCTCATAGAGATGGCGAGAACGATGCTTGATGAATACAAGACACCGAAGCATTTTTGGGGAGAAGCGGTCGAGACAGCTTGTCATGCTATCAACAGGCTTTATCTTCATAAGCTCCTCGGCAAGACATCATACGAGCTCCTCACCGGTAACAAACCCCAAGTGGGATACTTTCGTGTCTTTGGTTCAAAATGCTATATCCTTGATAAGCATCGTCGGTCTAAATTTGCTCCTAAATCTCATGAAGGCTTTCTCCTTGGTTATGGATCAAACTCCCACACCTACCGTGTCTACAATAATTTCACCCGAAAGGTTGAAGAGACGGTAGACGTGAAGTTTGATGAATCTAATGGCTCGCAAGTAGAGCAAATGCCTATTGATGTAGGAGACAAGGACCCATCGGAAGCTATCCAAGATTTATCCATTGGAAAGATCCGTCCCATGGAAGTGAAGGAGAGTACCTCATCTACATATGTGGAGCCCCCTACCTCACGGCGAGATGAACCTCAAGGCAACATGGAGGCCTCCACAAGTGGAACTCACCAAGATGAGGAAGTGCAACAAGAA
The DNA here is from genome assembly GCA_902687465.1 of Secale cereale. Lineage (NCBI taxonomy): Eukaryota > Viridiplantae > Streptophyta > Magnoliopsida > Poales > Poaceae > Secale > Secale cereale. The sequence continues at coordinate 879,118,667 of LR738711.1, read as the reverse complement.
GATCCACCACAACCTCCTTCTCCACCGCCTCAAGACAACACCAACAACAATGAAGAAGAAGAAGAGGAAGATGAAGATGATGAGGAAGCTCAGCCACAACCTCAACAAAAGCTATCCCGAGTCCGAGCAAGAGTCAAGAAAAATCATCCCGTGGAACAAATGATGAACGACATCAACTCCGGGAGAATTACTCGCTCTAAAACTCGCTTAGCTAACTTTTGTGAGCATTACTCATTTATCTCTAGTATTGAACCTATGAAGGTAGAAGAAGCACTTGAAGACCCGGATTGGGTGAACGCTATGCACGAAGAACTACACAACTTCGAGAGGAACAAGGTATGGACTTTGGTAGAGAAGCCCAAGGATGATCAAAACATCATTGGAACCAAATGGGTGTTTCGGAACAAGCAAGATGAAGATGGACAAGTCATCTGTTGGAAATATGCCCTAGAGGCAATAATAAAGGAGTTATTATTATATTTCCTTGTTCATGATAATCGTTTATTATCCATGCTATAATTGTATTGATTGGAAACTTAAATACATGTGTGGATAAATAGACAAACTTTGTGTCCCTAGTAAGCCTCTTTAGGACTAGCTCGTTGATCAAAGATGACCGCGGTTTCCAGGTCATAGACATGAGTTGTCATTTGATAACGGGATCACATCATTAGGAGAATGATGTGATGGACGAGACCCAAACGTTAAACATAGCTTTTGATCGTATCAGTTATCGCTATAGTTTTCTGCATGTCAAGTATAAGTTCCTATGACCATGAGATCATGTAACTCACTGACACCGTAGGAGTGCCTTGTGTGTGCCAAACGTCGCAACGTAACTGGGTGACTATAAAGGTACTCTACAGGTATCTCCGAAGGTGTCTGTTGAGTTGACATGGATCGACACTGGGATTTGTCACTCCGTGTGACGGAGAGGTATCTCCGGGCCCACTCGGTAATACGTCATCTCAATGAGCTCAAAGTGACTGAGTAGTTAGTCACGGGATTATGTATTACGGAACGAGTAAAGAGACTTGCCGGTAACGAGATTGAACTAGGTATAGAGATACCGACGATCGAATCTCGGGCAAGTAACATACCGACGAGACAAAGGGAACTGTATACGGGATTACCTGAATCCTTGACATTGTGGTTCATCTGATGAGATCATCGAGGAACGTGTGGGAACCAATATGGGTATCCAGATCCCGCTATTGGTTATTGACCTGGGAGTGTCTCGGTCATGTCTGCATAGTTTCCGAACCCGCAGGGTCTACACACTTAAGGTTCGGTGACGCTAGGGTTGTTAGTGAGAGCAGTGCATGGTAACCAAAGTTTGTTCGGAGTCCCGGATGTGATCCCGGACGTGACGAGGATCTCCGGAATGGTCCGGGGACGAAGATTGATATATGGGATGATGGGAATCGGAGTCCGGAAGTGTTCCGGGGAGCACCGGGGAGTCGTCGGATGACCGAAAGGAGTTTCGGGGGGGTCCCGGCAAGTGTTGCGGGCCTCATGGGCCAAAAAGGGGGGAGGCACATCAGCCCACACAGGGGCTGTGCGCCCCCCCTAGGCCCCTCCACCTGCGCCTAAGGGGCTGGGCCCCCCTAGGGCAGCCGCACCCCCTTGGCTTGGGGGGCAAGGCGCCTGGGGGGGAAACCCTAGCCCTGGCCGCCGCCCCCCCCTTGGCCGGCCCCATCTGGCCTTGGCCGCCGCCCCCTAGGGGGAACCCTAGGGGCGCCCCCTCCCCTCTCTCCCCCCTATATAAAGAGAGGCAGAGGGAGGGCAGCAACACAAGTTTGTGCCTCGGCGCTGCCCTCCCTCTCCCACGAACATCTTCGTCTATTTTGCAGTACTTGGCGAAGCCCTGCTGGAATTCCTCCACCACCATCTCCACCACGCCGTCGTGCTGCTGGGTTTCTCCGTCAACTTCTCCTTCCCCCTTGCTGGATCAAGAAGGAGGAGACGTCCCCGAGCTGTACGTGTGTTGAACACGGAGGCACCGTCCGTTCGGTGCTAGGATCTTCGGCGATTTGAATCGCGGCGAGTACGACTCCATCAACCGCGTTCTTGAACGCTTCCGCTTAGCGATCTACAAGGGTACGTGGATCCGACTCTCCCCTCGTAGATGCATCTCCTAGATTGATCTTGGTGAGCGTAGGAATTTTTTTTTTGTTTCCCATGCAACGTTCCCCAACAGTGGCATCATGAGCTAGGTTCTTGCGGAGATGCTTTCACGAGTAGAACACAAAGGGGTTTGTGGGCGTTGATGTTTAGATTGCTTCCCTCCTTGGTCTTTCTTGATTCAGCGGTATTATGGGATGAAGCGGCCCGGACCAACTTTACATGTCCACGTACATGAGACCGGTTCCATCGACAGACATGCGACTTTTGTTGCATAAGATGGCTGGCGGGTGTCTGTCTCTCCTATCTTAGTTGAATCGGATTCGACGAAGGCGGTCCTTGTAGAAGGTTAAATAGCAACTTAAATATCACCGTTGTGGCTTTGCGTAGGTAAGAAGCGTTCTTGCTAGATACCCATAGCAGCCACGTAAAACATGCAACAACAAATTAGAGGACGTCTAACTTGTTTTTGCAGGGTATGTATGTGATATGATATGGCCAAAGACATGATGAGATATATTTGATGTATGAGATGATCATGTTGTAATAGTTAATATCGACTTGCATGTCGATGTATACGGCAACCGACAGGAGCCATAGGGTTGTCTTTAATTTTTGTATGACCTGCGTGTCAATCATTAAGCGCTATGTAATGCTTTACTTTATCGCTAAACGGTAGCAATAGTAGTAAGAGCATGGTGGGCGCGCGACAACCCCGATGGCGACACGATGATGGAGATCATGATGGTGGGGATCATGGTGTTACGCCGGTGACGATGGAGATCATGCCGGTGCTTTGGAGATGGAGATCAAAAGCACGAGTTGATGGCCATATCATGTCACTTATGATTTGCATGTGATGTTAATCCTTTTATACATCTTATTTTGCTTAGGACGACGGTAGCATTATAAGATGATCCCTCACTAAAATTTCAAGATAAAATTGTGTTCCCCCCGAGTGTGCGCCGTTGCGAAGGTTCGTCGTTTCGAAGCACCACGTGATGATCGGGTGTGATAGACTCTACGTTCGCATACAACGGGTGCAAGCCAGTTTTGCACATGCAGAACACTCGGGTTAGACTTGACGAGCCTAGCATGTACAGACATGGCCTCGGAACACGGAAGACCGAAAGGTCAAGCATGAGTCATATAGTAGATATGATCAACATGAAGATGTTCACCATTGACACCACCTCATCTCACGTGATGATCGGACTTGGGTTGGTGGATTTGGATCATGTCACGCTCGGATGACCAGAGGGATGTCAATTTGAGTGGGAGTTATAAGTAATTTGATTAGTTAAAACTCACTTATCATGAACAATAGTCTAAGATGTCTTTGCGAATCTTTTATTGTAGATGGCTCCCGCAGTAGCTCCCCTGAATTTTAATGCGTTCCTAGAGAAAACTAAGCTGAAAGATGATGGGAGCAACTTTGTGGACTGGCTCCGCAATCTGAGGATCATCCTCACAGCTGCCCAAAAGGTTTATGTCCTAAATGCACCGCTAGGTGAACCCCCCGCTCCGGCCTCTGTGGACGTTATGAACGCCTGGCAGTCGCGTGCGGATGACTACTCAGTAGTACAGTGTGCCATGTTGTATAGCTTGGAAGGAGGACTTCAAAGGCGTTTTGAACGTCATGGAGCATATGAGATGTTCCAGGAGTTGAAGTTCATCTTCGAGAAGAATGCCAAGATCGAGAGGTATGAGACCACCGATAAATTCTTTGCTTGCAAGATGGAGGAGAATTCGTCTGTCAGTGAGCACTTACTGAAGATGTCTGGGTACTATACCCGCATAGCTGATCTGGGACTTGTGTTCCCGGAGGAGGCTATCATTGACAGAATTCTCCAGTCACTCCCACCTAGCTACAAGAGCTTCGTGCAGCAGTATAACATGCAAGGGATGAACAAAACCATCGCCGAGCTGTTTGCGATGTTGAAAGTCGCTGAGTCAGACATCCAGAAGGAGCATCAAGTGTTGATGGTCAATAAAACTACCAGTTTCAAGAAGAATGGCAAGGGCAAGAAGGGTAACTCTAAGAAGGGTGGCAAGGCAGTTGCTCATCCAGTGAAGAAACCCAAGGCTGGGCCCAAGCCAGAGACTGAGTGTTTCTATTGCAAGGGGAACGGCCACTGGAAGCGGAACTGCCCCAAGTATCTGGCAGACAAGAAGGGGGCCAACAACAACAACAAGCAAGGTATATGTGATATACATGTTATTGATGTGTACCTTACCAACTCTCGTTGTAGTGCCTGGGTATTTGATACCGGTTCGGTTGCTCACATTTGCAACTCTAAACAGGAACTACGAAATAGACGGAGGCTGGCGAAGGACGAAGTGACGATGCGCGTGGGGAATGGTTCCAAGGTTGATGTGATCGCCGTCGGCACGCTCGCTCTTCGATTACCATCGGGATTAGTTATGAACCTGAATAATTGTTATTTAGTGCCTGCGTTGAGCATGAACATTATATCTGGATCTTGTTTAATGCGAGACGGTTACTCATTTAAATCAGAGAATAAAGGTTGTTCTATTTATATGGGTAATATCTTTTATGGTCATGCACCCGAAGTAGGGGGTTTATTCTTATTGAATCTCGATAGTGATGATACACATGTTCATAACATTGATGCCAAAAGATGTAGAGTTGATAACAATAGTACCACTTTCTTGTGGCACTGCCGTCTGGGTCATATCGGCGTGAAACGCATGAGGAAGCTCCATGCTGATGGACTTTTGGAGTCTCTTGATTTTGAATCACTTGACACATGCGAGCCGTGCCTCATGGGCAAGATGACTAAGACCCCGTTTTCAGGAACAATGGAACGGGCAAGTGACTTATTGGAAATCATACATACTGATGTGTGTGGCCCGATGAGTGTCACAGCGCGCGGTGGATATCGTTATTTTCTCATCTTCACTGACGACTTAAGTAGATATGGGTATATTTACTTGATGAAGCATAAGTCTGAAACGTTTGAAAAGTTCAAGCAATTTCAGAGTGAAGTTGAGAATCATCGTAACAAGAAGATCAAGTTCCTACGATCTGATCGAGGGGGAGAGTATCTGAGTTATGAGTTTGGCAATCACTTAAGACAATGTGGAATTGTTTCACAGTTGACGCCACCTGGAACACCACAGCGTAATGGTGTGTCCGAACGTCGTAATCGAACCCTATTAGATATGGTGCGTTCTATGATGTCTCTTGCCGATTTGCCACTATCATTTTGGGGATATGCGTTAGAGACGGCTGCATTCACTTTAAATAGGGCTCCATCCAAGTCCGTTGAGACAACACCGTATGAACTGTGGTTTGGTAAGAAACCTAAGTTGTCTTTTCTCAAGGTTTGGGGTTGCGATGCTTATGTCAAAAGGCTTCAGCCAGAAAAGCTCGAACCCAAAGCGGACAAATGTGTCTTCATAGGATACCCAAAAGAGATGGTTGGGTACACCTTCTATCTCAGATCCGAGGGCAAAGTGTTTGTCGCTAAGAACGGGTCCTTTCTCGAGAAAGAGTTTCTCTCGAAAGAATTGAGTGGGAGGAAGGTAGAACTTGATGAGGTTATTGAACCTCTGCTTCAACCAGAGAGTAGCGCAGCACAGAAAGATGTTTTTGTGGAGCCTGCAACGGTTGAAGAGGAAGCCAATGATGATGATCAAGAAGCTTCTGATCAAGTTACTACCGAACCTCGTAGGTCGACAAGGGTACGCACTGCACCAGAGTGGTATGGTAACCCTGTCTTGGAGGTCATGTTGTTGGACAACAGTGAACCTACGAGCTATGGAGAAGCGATGGCGGGCCCGGATTCCGATAAATGGTTAGAGGCCATGAAATCCGAGATGGGATCCATGTATGAAAACAAAGTATGGACTTTGGAAGTATTACCTGAAGGTCGGAAGGCCATTCAGAATAAATGGATTTTTAAGAGGAAGACGGACGCTGACGGCAATGTCACCGTGTATAAAGCTCGACTTGTGGCAAAGGGTTTTTCACAAGTTCAAGGAGTTGACTACGATGAGACTTTCTCACCCGTAGCGATGCTTAAATCTGTCCGAATCATGTTAGCAATAGCTGCATATTTCGATTATGAAATTTGGCAGATGGATGTCAAAACAGCGTTCCTTAACGGTTTTCTTAAGGAAGAGTTGTATATGATACAACCGGAAGGTTTTGTCGATCCAGAGAATGCTGACAAAGTTTGCAAACTCCAGCGTTCCATTTATGGGCTGGTGCAAGCATCTCGGAGTTGGAATCTTCGCTTTGATGAGGTGATCAAAGCGTTTGGGTTTGTACAAGTTTACGGAGAAGCTTGTATTTACAAGAAAGTGAGTGGGAGCTCTATAGCGTTTCTAATATTATATGTGGATGACATATTGCTGATTGGAAACAATATAGAACTTTTGGATAGTGTGAAGGGGTATTTGAACAAGAGTTTTTCGATGAAGGACCTCGGTGAAGCTGCTTTCATATTGGGCATCAAGATCTATAGAGATAGATCGAGACGCTTGATAGGACTTTCACAAAGTACATACCTTGATAAAGTTTTGAAGAAGTTCAAAATGGATCAATCCAAGAAGGGGTTCTTGCCGGTATTGCAAGGTACAAAGTTGAGTAAGACTCAATGCCCAGTGACTGCGGAAGATAGAGAAAAGATGAGTGTCATCCCCTATGCTTCAGCCATAGGCTCTATCATGTATGCAATGCTGTGCACAAGACCAGATGTCAGCCTTGCCATAAGTATGGCTGGAAGGTTTCAAAGTAATCCTGGTTTGGATCACTGGACAGCGGTCAAGAATATCCTGAAGTACCTGAAAAGGACTAAGGAAATGTTTCTCGTTTATGGAGGTGATCAAGAGCTCGTCGTAAAGGGTTACGTCGATGCAAGCTTTGACACTGATCCGGATGACTCTAAATCTCAAACCGGATACGTATATATTCTCAGCGGGGGAGCGGTAAGCTGGTGCAGTTCCAAGCAAAGCGTGGTAGCCGATTCTACATGCGAAGCGGAGTACATAGCTGCCTCGGAGGCGGCAAAGGAAGGTGTCTGGATGAAGGAGTTCATGACAGATCTTGGAGTTGTGCCTAGTGCATTGAACCCAATGACTCTGTTTTGTGACAACACTGGTGCCATTGCTCTAGCCAAGGAACCAAGGTTTCACAAGAGGACCAGACACATAAAGCGACGCTTCAATTCCATCCGCGATTCAGTCAAGGAGGAGGACATAAGCATTTGCAAAGTACACACGGATTTGAATGTTGCAGATCCGTTGACTAAGCCTCTTCCACGGGCTAAGCATGATCAACACCAAGACTCTATGGGTGTTAGATTCATTACCTTGTAATGCTAGATTATTGACTCTAGTGCAAGTGGGAGACTGTTGGAAATATGCCCTAGAGGCAATAATAAAGGAGTTATTATTATATTTCCTTGTTCATGATAATCGTTTATTATCCATGCTATAATTGTATTGATTGGAAACTTAAATACATGTGTGGATAAATAGACAAACTTTGTGTCCCTAGTAAGCCTCTTTAGGACTAGCTCGTTGATCAAAGATGACCGCGGTTTCCAGGTCATAGACATGAGTTGTCATTTGATAACGGGATCACATCATTAGGAGAATGATGTGATGGACGAGACCCAAACGTTAAACATAGCTTTTGATCGTATCAGTTATCGCTATAGTTTTCTGCATGTCAAGTATAAGTTCCTATGACCATGAGATCATGTAACTCACTGACACCGTAGGAGTGCCTTGTGTGTGCCAAACGTCGCAACGTAACTGGGTGACTATAAAGGTACTCTACAGGTATCTCCGAAGGTGTCTGTTGAGTTGACATGGATCGAGACTGGGATTTGTCACTCCGTGTGACGGAGAGGTATCTTCGGGCCCACTCGGTAATACGTCATCTCAATGAGCTCAAAGTGACTGAGTAGTTAGTCACGGGATTATGTATTACGGAACGAGTAAAGAGACTTGCCGGTAACGAGATTGAACTAGGTATAGAGATACCGACGATCGAATCTCGGGCAAGTAACATACCGACGAGACAAAGGGAACTGTATACGGGATTACCTGAATCCTTGACATTGTGGTTCATCCGATGAGATCATCGAGGAACGTGTGGGAACCAATATGGGTATCCAGATCCCGCTATTGGTTATTGACCTGGGAGTGTCTCGGTCATGTCTGCATAGTTTCCGAACCCGCAGGGTCTACACACTTAAGGTTCGGTGACGCTAGGGTTGTTAGTGAGAGCAGTGCATGGTAACCGAAGTTTGTTCGGAGTCCCGGATGAGATCCCGGACGTGACGATGATCTCCGGAATGGTCCGGGGACGAAGATTGATATATGGGATGATGGGAATCGGAGTCCGGAAGTGTTCCGGGGAGCACCGGGGAGTCGTCGGATGACCGAAAGGAGTTTCGGGGGGTCCCGGCAAGTGTTGCGGGCCTCATGGGCCAAAAAGGGGGGAGGCACATCAGCCCACACAGGGGCTGTGCGCCCCCCCTAGGCCCCTCCACCTGCGCCTAAGGGGCTGGGCCCCCCTAGGGCAGCCGCACCCCCTTGGCTTGGGGGGCAAGGCGCCTGGGGGGGAAACCCTAGCCCTGGCCGCCGCCCCCCCCTTGGCCGGCCCCATCTGGCCTTGGCCGCCGCCCCCTAGGGGGAACCCTAGGGGCGCCCCCTCCCCTCTCTCCCCCCTATATAAAGAGAGGCAGAGGGAGGGCAGCAACACAAGTTTGTGCCTCGGCGCTGCCCTCCCTCTCCCACGAACATCTTCGTCTATTTTGCAGTACTTGGCGAAGCCCTGCTGGAATTCCTCCACCACCATCTCCACCACGCCGTCGTGCTGCTGGGTTTCTCCGTCAACTTCTCCTTCCCCCTTGCTGGATCAAGAAGGAGGAGACGTCCCCGAGCTGTACGTGTGTTGAACGCGGAGGCACCGTCCGTTCGGTGCTAGGATCTTCGGCGATTTGAATCGCGGCGAGTACGACTCCATCAACCGCGTTCTTGAACGCTTCCGCTTAGCGATCTACAAGGGTACGTGGATCCGACTCTCCCCTCGTAGATGCATCTCCTAGATTGATCTTGGTGAGCGTAGGAATTTTTTTTTTGTTTCCCATGCAACGTTCCCCAACATCATCCGCAACAAGGCTCGTCTCGTAGCTCAAGGTTACACACAAGTCGAAGGTATGGACTATGGTGAGACCTATGCCCCCGTTGCTAGGCTTGAGTCCATTCGCATTCTTCTTGCTTATGCCAATCACCATGATATTACTCTCTATCAAATGGATATCAAAAGTGCTTTCCTAAATGGTGAAATTGAGGAGGAAGTATTTGTGAAACAACCTCCCGGATTTGTGAATCCCAAAAAGCCTAATCATGTTTACAAGTTGCACAAAGCTCTTTATGGTCTTAAACAAGCTCCTAGAGCTTGGTACAAATGCTTGACTAGTTTTCTTCTTGAAAAAGGCTTTGAGATTGGAAAGATAGACTCAACGCTGTTCACGAAAAGGGTTAATGGTGAACTATTTGTGTGCCAAATATATGTTGATGATATTATCTTTGGTTCAACTAACCCTCATTTTAGCAAGAAGTTTGGACAGCTCATGTCGGAGAAGTATGAGATGTCCATGATGAGTGAACTCAAATTCTTCCTTGGGTTGCAAATCAAGCAATCTAAGGAGGGTACATTTGTCTCACAAACAAAGTACACCAAGGATCTCTTCAAGAAGTTCAACATGCAAGAAAGCAAAGGTATGAGTACCCCCATGCCTACGAGTGGACATAATGACTTGACAAAAGATGGAGAACCCGTTGATCAAAGGGTTTACGGATCTATGATTGGTTCTCTACTATATCTTTGTGCTTCTCGTCCTGACATAATGTTGAGTGTATGCATGTGTGCCCGGTATCAAGCAGCCCCTAAAGAATGTCATCTTAAAGCTGTTAAAAGGATAGTGAGATACTTGATACACACACCAAACTTTGGCATTTGGTATCCTAAGAGGGCCTCTTTCGACCTTGCTGGCTATTCCGACTCGGACTATGCCGGTGACAAGGTTGATAGAAAGTCAACTTCGGGTACGTGTCAATTCCTTGGTCGATCCCTTGTATCTTGGTCCTCCAAGAAACAAAATTCGGTATCATTATCCACTGCCGAAGCGGAATATATTGCTGCTGGTTCGTGTTGTGCTCAATTACTATGGATGACACAAACGCTTAAGGATTATGGGATACATGTGAGACATGTTCCCTTGCTTTGTGACAATGAGAGTGCGATTAAAATTGGACACAATCCAGTGCAACACTCTCGAACAAAGCATATTGAAGTTCCTCACCATTTTATTCGTGATCATATTGCCAAGGGTGACATCAATCTTAAACATGTTCGTACTGACAAGCAACTTGCTGATATCTTTACAAAACCTCTTGATGAGAAGGTGTTTTGTCGCTTAAGGAGTGAGTTGAACATCATTGATGCTTCAAACTTGGAGTGAGAACTCCATTGATGCATGCAAGGCATGAGCCCACTTGACTAATCCTTGATATTTCTCTTATGATGATGATCATATGTCTTGGACACATTTGCCTCCTTGTATTGCATCTAACTCCTTGCAGGTACTTGGATGATCTACATTCCACAAGATTACCACACACTCAAATCATGAGTAATCTTGTCATTAACCAAGTATCTATCCCTTTGGGATGTTGAGTTCAAGGAACAAAATTCCACATATCCTTTTTGACATTTTATACATCTAGTATTTCACTCTTGTCATCCTGGATATCCTTGAGTATTTCCTTGCTTGCCTAACCCATGTAGGAAGATGAACTACACAAGTAGAAATGGCGCTCCAACTTCACATTCAATGAGCACCTACATCAAATCTACCTACATGAGTAAAGCAACAACAAGCCCAAGGTATGTTGTTCACATCTTTAAGGAGCTTTGCTCAAAGTCATGAGTACAAGCAGCTTCATAAGATGTGATCACATCGAATGCTTAATCGAAAAATGGCAACCCCATTTTGAGCTTAAATGATGAGTATGACCTATGATCAAATGTCCTCATTTGACTCCTAAGTCAATATACTCAAACATAGGTGACCTTGTCGCCGACCTTTATCTAGATGAAGTACATATGTTTTGAGTCTTTCTATTCTCTCTTATGTTCTCTCATTGAGTTCTCTTTCAAAAAAAAAACTTCATCTAGGAATCTTTTTTCATTTCTATTCTTCTGTCTTTGTGAATATCCTTCTGGCTCTGATCAATTCCTCGAAAATCTTTCACACATTCATTGCAAATCCCTTGAAACATTCCTCGCAAAGTGAGCTGAATTATTTATGTATTTCCTTGGAATTAAACTCGGCGTCACCGATTTATTTATTTCGGTCTAACCGAAAAAGATCTACCCTAACTCAATTCGGTGTCACCGATTTATTTCCTCCAGGATATCATCTTCTGCAGCTCCACTTAATGTTTCTCTATGCATGTTCCTATTTGCCCTGTTGTGATTCTTAAGGATCCCACTTCTTTCTTTCCATCTTCCCTGACCTTCCTAGTTTGCTGTCCTTTTCGGCACTTGATGTCAAAGGGGGAGAAGACTTAGGGGGAGAAGAGAAGACTTAGGGGGAGAAGAAAAGCAATCTTATCTTAAGGGGGAGAGAATCACATCAAAGCTTTGCCGTGTTTTACATTGGACATTACAATTGGCATCATTCTTTTGATTTTGCTCTTTCCATCAAACCCCTTGATCTGAGAAGAACTCAAAAGGGAGAGGAACCTTCACAATTGATATCTTATGGAAAGCAAAATCTCTAAGAGTTCATTGAAAATCTTTTAGTTTCGGAGACATGTTTGCTGATTCAAGCTTATGCTCAATATGAGACACTCTTCATACATGTCATCCCTGGCTTGGTACTCTTGATGTTCTTGCAGTTGGTTGAAGAAATACTCTTGTGTTATCTAACCTTGTTTTCCCAAGTTTATCTCTTCAGGTACAATGCCAAGGAACCTCAAGGTAAGTATATGCACTTTGCAGAATGTGCATGATGGTGACTTGCTTGTGAATACTTGTTTGCAAGAAATCACCATGCACATATGCATTATCACTCACTTCTTTTCATCTGCTCTGATGCATATAGCCAAGCTGCATGTAGCACATCTTGCCTATCTCTCTTGTGTGCTTGTGGTAGTCCAAAACCATAATCTATGAAAATCTTGCACACTTGTAGGGGGAGCCTGTGTACTACATGCTTGTCAAAGCTTTCGTGATAATTCTGTCTTTCTTTCAATAAGCTTTGATGTCTTGTTTAGTGTGATTTTAGTGTGTTGCCATCAATTACCAAAAAGGGGGAGATTGAAAGCACATTTGCTCCCTGGGTGGTTTTGGTAATTAATGACAACATACTTTCTGGTTGGACTAATGCTTTTATCAAGTATGTTTCAGGAAATTCAATCACATTGGCATGGCAAAAGGACTGAAGAAGTGGACCCCTCAAAATGCTAAGGCAAGCATTGGCAAAAGCTCAAGACTCCATTTTTGGTTTAGTGATCCAAGATCACATTGAGTCCATAGGAAAAGCCAATACTATTAAAAGGGGATGAGGTTATGTTGATGATCTGGTTGCTCAAGTGCTTAGTGATATATCTCCTTTAACTATCAGCAACTTTCACTACAATACACACTCATAAGTAATCTCGGTCCCACCGATTTTCCAAAACTCAGTCACACCGAGATGAACCACCTCAGCCATAAGCCAAACCCTAGAAAAATCGGATATTCCGAGTTTGAAATCGGTCTCACCGAAACATGGACTGCCAAGCTTCTGTAACCTTCTGTCATCAAATCGGTCTCACCGAGATGGTATTTTCGGTCCCACCGAAACTGGCATGCTCCTGTCTTTACTCAAATCGGACTAACCGAGATGGCATTTTCGGTCCCACCGAAACTGGCAAGCTCCTGTCTTGGCTCAAATCGGAATAACCGAGATGGTATTTTCGGTCCCACCGAAAACCCCAACGTTCACATTATTTGAACTTTCGGTCTGACCGAGTTGTTCACTTCGGTCTCACCGAGATTGCTCAATTATGTGTGTAACGGTTGGATTTTTGTGTGGAGGCTATATATACCCCTCCACCCCCTCTTCATTCGTGGAGAGAGCCATCAGAAAGAACTACCACTCCTACCTTACACTTTCTGAGAAGAGAACTACCTACCCTTGTGTTGAGATCAAGTTGCTCCACTCCCACCATATGAAACTTGATCTCTAACCTTCCCAAGTTGCTTTCCACTCAATCCTTTCTTCCACCACAGCCAAATCAGTGAGGAGAGTTGAGTGTTGGGGAGATTATCATTTGAAGCACAAGAGCAAGGAGTTCATCATCATCTACAACATCTATTACCTTTTGGAGGGTGGTGCCTCCTAGATTGGTTAGGTGTCACTTGGGAGCCTCCGTCATCGAGATGTGGAGTTGAACCAAGAAGTTTGTAAGGGCAAGGAGATCACCTACTTCGTGAAGATCTACCCCGAGTAAGGCTAGCCCTCCGTGGGCGTAGGCCATGATGGAATAGACAAGGTTGCTTCTTCGTGGACCCTTCGTGGGTGGAGCCCTCCGTGGACTCGCGCAGCCGTTACCCTCCGTGGGTTGAAGTCTCCATCAACGTGGATGTACGATAGCACTACCTATCGGAACCACGGGAAAAATCATTGCGTCTCCAAATTGCGTTTGATCTTCTCCACCTCTCTTTACTACATGTGCAAGTTACTTTCCACTCAATCCTTTCTTCCACCACAGCCATATCAGTGAGGAGAGTTGAGTGTTGGGGAGATTATCATTTGAAGCACAAGAGCAAGGAGTTCATCATCATCTACAACATCTATTACCTTTTGGAGGGTGGTGCCTCCTAGATTGGTTAGGTGTCGCTTGGGAGCCTCCGTCATCGAGATGTGGAGTTGAACCAAGAAGTTTGTAAGGGCAAGGAGATCGCCTACTTCGTGAAGATCTACCCCGAGTAAGGCTAGCCCTCCGTGGGCGTAGGCCATGATGGAATAGACAAGGTTGCTTCTTCGTGGACCCTTCGTGGGTGGAGCCCTCCGTGGACTCGCGCAGCCGTTACCCTCCGTGGGTTGAAGTCTCCATCAACGTGGATGTACGATAGCACCACCTATCGGAACCACGGGAAAAATCACCGCGTCTCCAAATTGCGTTTGATCTTCTCCACTTCTCTTTACTACTTATGCAATTTACTTTCCGCTGCCCATACTCTAGAATTGCATGTGTAGTGTGCTACTTGACTTGTGTGTTATGCAAAATCTGCCAAAATCTGTCCTTGATAAAAGACAGAATTTTTATCTTGTCGAGTAGTCTAATCACCCCCCCTCTAGACACTCTCACCTTCTTCGATCCCTCTGTGATGCTCCACTTGAACTTGCACACCGCAACCTAACCCCACAAAGAACTCTCACGAAGAACATGGGTTAGTACACAAAGCGTGATTGACAATGCTTACCATACCATGGGATTGCTTGATCCCTCTCGGTACATCTTCTACACTTTGTGTGTTGATCAACTTGATTCACTCCTTCACTTAGTCTTGATCAACCTTGAATCTTTCCAACTCTCTTCATTTGGATGATGTCTTGAAGGTAAACATGAATGATAACACACTCTTCTTCTTCAAGACATGCTTGCAATAAGCTCAACACTCACAAGACCAATCTTTGGATAATTCCTTAATAGCACCTTGGTCATCACAAACTCTCCTTGAAACCAACAAATGAACTCCAAGAAAAGCCTATGGACAAACCCTTCAAATATAACTCAAGGCAACCATTAGTCCATAGAGATTGTCATCAATTACCAAAACCAAACATGGGGGCACCGCATGTTCTTTCACCTCTGTTATGGGGCGGCAGCCTGCGCCGGGAAGGAAACGGAAGGGATGAAGGGTTGCAGGGGCGAGCTCCCGGCGGCAGCGCGGGCTCAGGGACGGGCTCCCTGCAGCAGCCGCCATTCCTGTTGGTTCTCGTCGGAGAGACCATGCCAGTGGACCTCCAAGATCCATCCATGGCAGACGCCTCGACGCTCCACATCGCCTACCTGTCCGCCACCGTCGACGTGCTCTTCGCGGGCAGCCTTCTTCGCTCCGTAGCCGTCCACGCCGGCGAGGTTTGCCTCACCGCGCCACGCCTCTTCGCCGAAGTCGCCGGAGCATTGGAGGCAAGCTCCAGCCCCGCGGGCTGGATACGCGATCCGTCGTCGCCGCAAAAGTAGCTGGGCCAAATGGGGAGGGACTGGATTAGGGCGGCTCAGGACCAGGGCACGGCTCAGGGCGTCCGCGCCATGGACGGAGGGCGGCGGGCGGGGCTTCCGACGGCGGCGGGAGCCGGCGGGGGCGGCACGGTCGGCTGCGAGGGCACCCGGCGGTTGCCTCGTCCGGATTGGATCGGGAGCAGGGGATCGGGAGGAGGGGTGGATTGCTTGCTATTTTAAGATCTAGGGGTGTGTATGTAATATTTTTGCTAAGACACCTCCTTACAATCTGGCCCCACTTGTCAGAAAGTGATCAAACGTACCAAATCACCCGATCAGTGTTTTTTGCAAGGAGTTAAGCGAAATCATGGTGTTTTTTTGTAACGGATTACCGACTTGGTGGTTTTTCGCAAACCTAGCCGGAAATGTGGTAGTTTTGTGCAATTGACTCTGAGACTACACACACCCAGTGGCGAATCTTGGAAGAAAATCGAGGGCGGGCTCAAAGTTAACGGTGTGAGAAAAAAAGGCACTAACTCCTAATTCTTTTGCCTAAAGAAGGTTAAAAATTTCGAGAATACTGTTGGGCACACATAGTATTTACTGATTTTTTTGGAATTATTTGAAAAATATCAAATGTTGGACTTCTCTAGCAAAATAGCAATCAGTTCGGGCTAATTTAGTAACATGTTTGACCATACCACAAAGATTCATATTCAAAAGCAATACAATTCACACACCAATACCGAAGAACTAGAGAAGCAACAACAGTGATAGTAATGTTGCTTACTAATGGTATTGCAGAACAACTATAAACCAATATATAGAAATAGATGCCCAATTATCCAACCGCAAGCCATCTGTCCAAATTAGCATAAGTATTAGCAATATAATGGTACACCAATATAAGGCATCAATAAGTGACTACTAACACTAGTAAAACTGAGATATACCTCTAAGAGATCTCATTGTACTCACGAGGCAAATGTCCATTGTGATCTTTCATTTTCTCGAATCGTATCATAATTTGATCATTGGGAATACTTTTGAATATCCTTTTCTCACAATAGCACACCATTAAATCATTGAGCCAATCATCTGATATCTTATTGCGCAAATCAGTTTTAATGATCTTCATTGCTGAAAATATTCCCTCGACTGAGGAAGTTGCCACTAGAAGAATCAATGTCAACTCGATGAGGCGATATACCAATTGGAAAGTTCTATGTTTTGTTGTTTGAACCATCAACCGAGCAAGGGTAGTAACATCCGAACATCCATTGAATTCATCACTTCTCCTAATATTTGTAAGGAATGTAGGAAGTTGAGTTCTTAGCAACAACCGTTCAGCTTGTGTAAAATCCACAGCATAAATTTCAGCAAGTCGAATAAGTTTGTCAACATTAAACTTTGAGAAGTTGTTTGTTGGAGTAAGGCAAGACATGCAATCCACTAACTCGGTGTTAACTTCATTGAATCGATGATTCATCTCGGTGAGAGTTGCATCAAGAGCAACATTGAATATGCTAACCTTGAAATAATGATGTCGAGTCACCTTATTCTTGCCGCGAACAGATTGCCCCATAGCTCCAACAAGATCATCCATATTTGGCACCTCAATGCCATGTTCCTCACAGAAGTTTTTTTCTTGGTCGCATAATGACTCATACCCATTGTCCCTCATATTTTGCAATGCTTCTTTCACATCCAAGATCAAACGCATGGCTTCAACAACATCTTGTTTCTTTCTTTGCAAAGCTTGTGAAAGCAAATTAGTGATGCTCAACAAGTTTATTAAGAATAGCATGATGAACACAAACTGGAAGCATTCCATCTGTATGATCAAACCTGAAGCTCCACCTTGAGAAGTGTGTTCCCGGGCATTGTCGATCACAATTGCAAGCACATCCACCACTGCATTCCACATTGTGTACATACGAAGCAAGGTTCTAAGATGTGAGCCCCAACGAGTATCTCCTGGTATAGCTAGGTTAGTTTCTTGATGTAACCCAGTTCCAGATGATATCTTACAATTTTCCACCATTTCTATCAAGTTGTCTTGATGCTTTGCAAGCAATGCATCCTTCCTTTTGCAAGATGAACCCACCTGAGTCACTATCAAGGGAAGGTAGTTGAAAAAATCAGCAATAACTGGACAACACCGAGCCACTATGACAACCACTAACTGCAACTGATGGGCAAAACAGTGAACAAAGAAAGCATATGGACTCTCATCACGAATTAGCTTTTGCAAACCATTGAATTCTTCTCTCATATTTGAAGCCCCGTCGTAATCCTGTCCACGTAGCCTATTAATAGGCATGCCATGGTACTCCAACACATGAACCAATGCTTCTTTGATTCCGACAGATGTACAATCTGTGATGTGCTTAATAGCAAGAAATCTCTCCTGAAGCTCCCCGTGATTATCTAAAAATCTGCAAATTTGGGAAGATACAAGTTAAAAGACATATGAATAACGGCCATGCAAGTTTGGGAAGCTACAAGTTAAAGACATAAATTCGTATGCATTACCTCAAAATTATTGCCATTTGCTCCTTTATTGAGCAATCTCTAGCCTCATCAATAAGTATCGAGAAATTCTTATCTCCAAGCTCATCCTTGATGACTTTGGTTACCTCCAATGCACAACATGTAGCAAGGTCCTTTTGAATATCTGGACATATCATAAGTGCATTGCCTTGCCCTTTATCAAATGCATCTTTCACATCCTTATTCCTATCCTTATACCAGTCCAAGGACTCCCTGAAATTGCCTTTGTTGATGGAATTAGAGGATTCATCATGTCCACGAAAAGCTTCCCCTTGAGCTATGAGATACCTTGCACAATCCAATGACGCTGTCAAACAGATTTTATATTATATATCAGCTTCTTTATTGTAAACTTGCATTTTGGTAGCCACATTAGCCCTTTGATTGTTGAAATCAGCACATAAGTCCATAGCAATGTTGTGGTAACTAGATGGACCACCAACATGTTTCTTAAAATTTCCCAAAGCAGTTTTCCAACGCTTGTAACCATCTACTGTAAATACACCATTTCCAAATCTAGCCGCTTGTGACACATCTATGGTACATGATGTATATGTCACATTGTCTCAAATGATATGGTGGGGCTGTTGATTAGCCTGTGAACGACCCCATGCCGATGGGATCCGTCCAAAACATATCCATCACAAAAATCAATGAATTAGTTTTTTGTGAATAAATCCTTGTGATATACTACTCCGTCCTATGATGTAAGACGTTTTTTGACAGTAGTGTAGTGTTAAAAAATGTCTTATATTATGGGACGAAAAAAGTACTATATTGGTATATAGCTCCGCTTTTATGTAATATCCTTTTCGTTCTTATCAACAATTGACAAGGCACATACCCCTCATAATCGATCCATCGTATGCTAGGGCCATGAAAATTCATAGCCGTGATGCAAAACCTTACAGAAGAGCTGGAACCACACAAGGATTGATTACACAATTTTACAGTAATTCATCGTACATGTTACATGCACTGATGCACCTCAGAAAAACTCGCTCAGAAGAAACTTTCTCGTGGTTGTGCTACATTTGTCCATGCATGACCAATCACTTGTGGTACATACTTGCAGTGTGTATGCCGCAGATCCGATACATACCGATCACGCATTTGGTCTCGCAAAACATGTGCCATATGTGTCTGCACACAATGCTAGCTAGTGGTCAGGAAGATTTACGCTAGCTAGCTAGGATTACATAGCTGCAAGAGGCACAACTTTTCACTTTGTAATTTTGCATTTTTTGTGGAAGCATGACGTGCAAGTCAGATGTCTGTCAGTCCATCACACCAAACATTACAGTAGTACATACCACTCAAAACAACCACCAAACGACTTTTATGTCCCCGGAAAGAAAGTGACTTTTATGTAGCGGTTTCGATCAAGAGTTTTTTGTTCTACTGAAATTGGCGCAATTTTAGGCCACAAAAAGTGTGCTTCATGGGGCCGGGACTATGCCAGGTTAGTTATTGTGTGGTCCACATGGATATTTGGATATACAACAAAAACTTCCAAGTTTGCCAGGATAGATTGTGACGCTGGCCCCTGATGTTTCGTTTTCACTTTGGATGGATCGTTCTCACTCCATGGATATTGCGTGTGGTTATCCACAAAATGGACCGTGTTCACATCATCCAACTTGGTGTCTTCCAGTGCTTTGATTGATGTATCCAACGTGGCAGTTGCTTTGACAAAATTCTTGAATGTAACTAATTGGTCCAATGAGCGGCATGCTAGCAAGCATAGCATGATTTTGTTGTTGTTGATGATAAATTACAATTGAGACGCAGACGGTCACTCACACACACACACACTCACCCTATAGATGCCCTCACGCACAGTGTATCCCTATGCACACCTCAGAGAGACTGAGTTGATTGATCTTGAGATTGATAAAGTCTTCAGGGGCACCGCATAGTCGATGAACACGTCATATCACTGAAAATATAGCGCCAGGAAGCCTGAAATAAACACATGAAATATGTGAGCGCACATGCCAAGTCTACGATTTGAACCTGGGAGGTTGGTTCCAACCGAAGGAACCTAATCTTCTAATTTAAGCTTAGTTCACAGTTAACATTGTATTTTGAGTATCCACTCGTGAGCGGTTGGGCAAACTTCATTTTGCTTAGCTCAATTTGATGTTGGGTAGTCAATATGAGCAAGATCAAAGACATGGTCCTTTGTTTCTTTATCTAGTTGTTCAATATGCCAACGACATGCTCATGAGCCGGTTCTTAATGGATTGGTGTCTTGTCGGTTCTTGAGGCCTTGTTTGGTGGAGGAGGTTTGGGAGGTTTGGAGGGGTATATCCTCGCAGGGTTCAAAATCCCCAGAAATCCTTGTCAGCCCATTTGACACGTAGGGATTGAGCAGGCCAATCCTTTGTGATCCCCACGAATCCCCCTCAATCCATGTGGTACAGAAAACCCCCCAAGGCACCCAGGGAACTGGACGCTTGCTATGCTGTTGTTGTTGTAGGAGGTTTAACCAAATAGAGGGGTTTATGAGGGGGAGGGATCACTGGGGAATTGAGGGGATTGGGTGTAAGAGAGGATTAACCAAATCCCCACCTCCACTCCGGGGCTGCAAAACCTCCCCTGTCAAACGAGGCCTGAAGTGCCGGGGGGGGGGGGGGG
>LR738711.1:879062214-879097988 GCA_902687465.1 Secale cereale | reverse complement strand
GGGGTGTTAACACTTATTCCTCGATGAAAGCTTATATACATACCACTTCGCTCATTAGCAGGCCCCTGTTTCTTGCAAAAGGATTTTGTGTTCCAAATGCACCGGCACTTTTTATGGTCTCAGCTTCGGTTCGTATAATATAGTTTATGTCGTTTATTCCGTAGAATAAGGTTGGGGTCCGCATTGAGAGCAATTCAAAATTCCTAGTATGATTGAATAAGATTGTGATCGTTGCCGGGGGAGGGGCGGATACCGACAACGTTATTCTCTTTGGAGCAAGCCATAGCGGAAGACTGTCGAGGCATATGTTGCAAATTCATATAGCGGCGGAACCTTGATATCCGTGGATGATTGCACTAGACATGACACCTAAAAATCCTGCTCTGCCTAAACATTCCTGGTATTCCAAAACAGAGCATATTAAGATCTAAAAAAACGAGCGCTTGCGTCTGTACTGATGCTCAAAAAAATCTAATAAAACAAGAAAAAGCAGAGCATAGGTGTAGTTATGTCCACGTAGGATAGGACGACCGATCATGCAGGAGTTGGTTCGCTGGATTGGTGTAGTATACTGTCGCATGCAGCTGGGCGGAGGACGAGCAGAGAGGGTGCAACGTAGCAGCGGAACCTTGAGATCCCTGGACGATTGCACTAGACATGACACCTAAAAACCCCGCTCTGCCTAAACATTCCTGGTATTCCAAAATAGAGCATATTCCTTTTTTAAAAACAGAGCATATTTCCGAGAGGGTGCAACGTAGCCATCGTGCCCTCTGGCACCATACAACACGGAACAGAATCACGTGGTTGCTTGCTCCCACAGCGCGCGGCATCGCTAACCGCAAAGTGAGGTTGTTCGCCCGCGTACGTCCTGCGTGTGGCCGGCCGAACGTGCCGCGATCAAACAAGCGGCCAGGGATCGGCTTGGGTGCTGACTTGGGTCGCGGCGGCCTCAGCCCCACGCCACAGGAATGATTCCGCGAGCGCGAGGGGTCACCGGCGGTCGGGCCGGCGCTCGCTGATGGCTCCTCCGCCACAAGTCCTTCGAGTTGCCCACACAAGTCATGTAGTAGCTGTAGGCGTCGCATTCCCACATGGCCAACTCGTGTCCACGTACTACCTCTGAATATTCTTGCTCATCACCGCATGTACATGTAGCTAAGCTGCTAGTACTAGGCTACAAGTTGGATGCTTCAACTGCTGTTTGTTCTACTCCCTCCAAATGTACTAAATCGACAATAATTAATACAAATCGGAGGGAGGTACTTTCCTCCGTCCTATAATATAAGAGCATTTTAAACACTAAGAAAATACTTTTGTATTTAATTTTGTATTTAATTTAGTTACCGGCCATTTTCTGGGCGGAGATTATCGAATTCAGTCAATTATACTACGTCGAGTGCGTTGGTAAAAAAGAGCAATGTCAGTGCTACCTAAAAACTTCTGTGAGTGGGAGTGATGATGATGTGCTAGGCGCGCATGCGGGGCAATAAGGCCACGTACGATACGAGAGAGTCGTTCATTCCGCAGGCCCCATGGCGACAGCGTGGTAGTGCACGTAATTTTCGGTCCACTCCACTCTACTCCCCTATCCATCATTTACACTTGATCCTGTCTCAGTAGCTGGAGGAGGAAAAAGTCCAAAATAAACCTTCAATTTATAGACGAAAGCTAAACCAAACCCCGAATTTTCAATCCCTGAAATCAGCACACCAAACTTTATAATCCCGGTCTATTTTAAACCTTGAGAGGACTTCACCGGTGTTTGCTGAATTGGGCCAGCCCAGTAGCGCAGTCGCTCTCACACGCGCACTAATTTGTTTTTTCTTCTTATTTTTCTTTTATGTTTTCATTTCATTTTTCATTTTTACACATGTCTAATTTTTTCTCAGTACCCAAAATACATTTTTAATGCATACATAAATATTTGATAAATTTTTTATATTTTCAAATAAATTGTGGACATATTTAAATAAAATGTTTTTAAAACCTTTTCTAAATACATGGTAATATTTTTCCAAATACAGTACATGTTTTACATTTTCTGAATGACAATAAACATTTTATAAAACTACACGATCACTCTTTTACATGGTTCAACATTTTTTGATTTGCATACACTTTTTGCAAACACATGTCACGTATATTCTGTTAAGGTTATGTCACATTTTTTTACAACACGCAAACATTTTTTTTATATTGTACAAAAAGTGTTCGCACTTTAAACTTTTGTTCAGATTTCAGAAAAAAAATATGTTTCAAAAAGTGTTTGCACTTTAAATTTTGTTCAGGTTTAAAAAAATGTTTATGTTTCAAAAGGTGTTCCCCTTTTGAAAGTTGTTGGTTTATTAAAAGTATCGAAATTTTCAAAAACACACTTTATAAAATGTTCAAAGATTTCAGCAATAAATACAAAATGCGAATAGAATTTCAGAATTCCAAATAATTTAAAAAAACAGAAAATTGAATTCGTGCCAGAAATATAAAACAGGAACATGTTTTCACTTCCAAACAATTTTATAAATGTGCGAACATTTTTTAAGGTTCACGAATTCTTGTTGTGTTATAGTGGGCCGGCCCAAATTCGTGCCCGTGAGAGTCGCTGGTTATCCCGGCCGGGATTGTACTATTCCCGGTGTGCCAGACAGGTGTAGGGTTTAAAATAGACCGGGATTATAAGTTCAGAGTGCCAATTTCCGGGATTCAAAATTCAGGGTTTGATTTAGCTTTCATCTACAACTTCAAGGTTTATTTTGGACTTTTTCCAGCTAGAGGACGTAATACCGACAGCAGCGACGGCAAGAGTGACATTTACTCATCAGTCGTCACTAAAGACACATTAGCACAAAGGCCGTGCTTTATTTCATACTTGTCCGCCACACAGAACTGCCGAGGAAACACTCGTTCAGGCCATGATGCAGATCAACGAATTATTAAGCATGCGCCCTCTTTTAGTTTGGAAGGAAAGGCTGCCAGGCCACTAGTGTTCGGGCTTGTTCGGCTAGTTCATGAGTTACTACCTAGGAGTACCAAACTAATCCAAAAGTAAACTTTGTTTCTTCCAGTACAGCTACTAGTTCTCTGGCCTGCCTATAAATAAGCCAGAACCCGAGCCAACCTGAGGCGGCTAAATTTCGTATTTTGACCATTTTCTAAAACTTAATAGAAATCTGATTCTAGTCTAATTTTTTTGAGATATGACCATTTTGCTACCCTAGGGTCCATGACGATAGAGTATAACAGCCTACCGCCAAGGTCTCTGACGGTAGGGTTGCATGCCCTACCGTAAATTTTTCCTAAGTATTGAACACAATGCGTGCTCGTGTCTACCGTCGAGCATCTTGGCGGTAGGGTTGTTACGGCCTACCGCCAGTCTGTTTGGCAGCAGGGATGTTTCCTACCACCAAGGTCCCTAGCGGTAGGCTGTTACACCCTACCGCCATAAATCCTAGCGGTAGCAAAAGGGTCAGATCTTAATTTTTTTTTTCAAACTAGGTCATATCTCGATTAAGTTTTAGAAAAAGGGTTAAAAACACGAAATTTTGCAAACTGAGGCACCGCAGCTCCGCAACTTTGTTTTTTCCAGTACAGCTAGTTCTCTCGCCTGTCTATAAATAAGCCAGAACCCAAGCTCCAGAACCACAAGCCGAAACGCAGAGCAGCGAACAAACCACATACGAAGACAAGGTCTCGAGAGAAAGAGAGAATGGCGGCCATCTCGTCCACCTCCTACTTCTCCTCGCAGCCGCATCTGCCGGCGTCCAGCGCCACCGCTACAACCAGCATCAGCAAAGGCCGGCAGCCGCGGAGGCATCGGACGGGCAGCTGCGTCATGCTCGAGGCGGCCTCCGGTGGTGGCGCGGTGGGGAGGAGGACCAGGAGCCTGACGGAGGAGGACCTGGAGGAGCTCAAGGGCTGCCTCGACCTCGGCTTCGGCTTCTCTTACCACCAGATCCCGGACCTCTGCGGGACGCTCCCTGGGCTGGAGCTCTGCTACTCCATGACTCGGAGGTTCCTCGACGAGCAGAGGACTCTGGTGGGGCAGCTGGAGCCCGCCGCGGCGGCGGCGGCTCCCATCCCGGACTGGAAGATCTCCGGCCCTGGTAAGACTTGTTCTCTGCACACATGTAAAGCATGTTAGGGAGATCTGTTTGATTTGCTAGTCATTTGATGATGGCATTCTGTTTTAGTTGTGATTAATTCCTTCTTCACATGATCTGCTGCTCATGGCTCATCAATTACCGTTGGCTTTGATAGGTGATGATCCAGACCAGGTGAAAGCTCGGCTCAAGTATTGGGCACAGACAGTGGCATGCACATTCAAACTCTGCAGCTAGACAGCGTCCGGGCAAGGGAGTATGCCGATTCATCCCAGGAGACATGGCGCTATGATGGGCTGAAGTCAAGGTGCCTGAAGCTGAAAAAAATCTGCTTATATGGCTGAGACATGCTGTGCGAACACTGAGGAGACGCTTCTGATGCGTGCCGTCGGGACAACATAACAGATCGGTGCTCTTCAAAAGCTTCGGAAAGAGAGACGACTTATGATACCACAGAAGAGTAAGAAATCTCGACGCGATATGTCGGCGGAGCTTTTCTGAAAGGATCGGAAGCTTGCCATTCTAATTCATGGGTGCTCAAAGTAGTACGCACGAAAGTGCTCTTGTGAGCTCAAGCTCACGTGTACCCTTTGCTACAGTAAAATCGAAAAAATATTTTATTCAAAAAATCTGAATTTTTTGAACAACAATCATTGATGCTTTTTTCAAATGCATGCAAAATTTCATGAAAAAATGACATTCATGCAGGTCTCGGTAAAAAAAAAAATCGATGCTCCAAAATGCTTACAAAAACAGTTTTTTTCAGCATGATTTTGTCATTTTCGCTGAGGCCTCCACAAATGCCATTTCATCACGAAAATTTGATGCATGTGAAACACACATCAATGTTTATTGCCAAAAAAAATCCAACTTTTTGAAAATTTCAAATATTATTTTCGATTTTACTGTACCAAAGGGTGCATGTGAGCTCGAGCTCGCATACTCCATGCCCGTAGTATGCAATTCTGGAGACCTACTAGTGATTCTACTCTTCCTTGTAATGATGACTATGTGCTCCACTTGGGTTGTGCTACGTCGGGTTGAGCTTTAAAACCCGTCGGTTGATTTGCTCAAGGTATGGCTTTGCTCTCATACTCCGTCGAACTTTGATTTGCTTTCAACCAGTAGATAGATAATGTATAGGACTTTGATGAAAATATGTGTTGATTGTGTTGTACTGCACTAAAAAGGTATGGAAACAGTCTGTTTTAAAACAAATATAAGACGTTTTAGATCACTATGTTTTTTTGATAATGAGAATATACTAATATCAAGTGGATATCAATTACACCGTGCCTGTAACGCCCGGATAATTTGGCTACAGTAAAACTTCGCTAATGATGCCACATCACTTCGATTACTGTTGCTAATCTCGCGTTAGTTCGAAACCGATTAAAATTCAAATTCAAAATGTGGCAAATAATAAAACTTTTCAAAATATTAAATAAAAATGTTCGATGTGTGACAAATATTGCTATTGTAATTATAGTAAAGAAAACGTAATTTTACAAAGTGCCTAAATGCTTTAAACTAAATAAAACAGAAAAGAGAAATAAATAAAAGAAAAGAAAAATAAACAAAACAAAAACAAAAGAAAGAAAAAAGAACCCCCTAGGCCAACTGGGCCTCAGCCCAGCCAGTGGCCTGCCAGGCCGGCCCACCTCCCCCTGGCCTATAACCCCCCGGGGCCCCGAAATCCCCCACCCTCACCTCACTTCCCCCCGAAATATCTCCCTCCTCCCCCCGATCTGGATCGGGATCGGGGGCAAGAACCGCGCCGACGCCGTCACTGTCCGCTGGAAGGACCTCGCCGGACTGCTTCCTCTTCGTCCCCGTCGTCTTCGGCCTCCTCCCCGCGCCCCGCTGCCACCGTCCCTACGAATCCCGGTGAGGCAACGGCCTCGTCCTCCTCCTTCCCTGCCTCTGCTGCGCCCGCGACCCTCCTCTCCTCATCCCCGCGCCCTTCCACCGCCCGCTCGCGCATGTCACTGGCCGCGACCACGCGCCGCCGTGGAGCTGCGGCTGTCCCCTCGCCCGCCGATGCGCTGCTGCCGTCCGCCCGTTGCGCCCTGGCCGCGGGGCCTGCCGCGCCTGGCCACCCCCCGCGCCCGTCGCGCCCGTCCTGGCCTACCTCGCACCCACTCTCGCGCACCCCCTGCTTCTCCTCCCTCGCCGCTGCTGCTGACCGCAACCGTCGCGTCCCACTGCTCCGCCCTGCTCCTCCATCCGCCATGCCGGCCGCGCCCCGCCATCCCCCAACGGCCCCGCTCCGCGTCGGCCCCTCCTGTCGCAGCCGTCGGCCACCTCCCCGCTGCGGTTGCTGCTGCTGCTGCGCAGCGAGTGCTGCCGTCGCAGCCCCGCCTCCCTTGGCCCTGGCCGCCGGCGTGCGCCGTGCGCTACCTGGCCCCGCCTTACGCCGCACCGCCACGCCCTGTCGGCGCCGCGCCCCGTGCACCACGGCTGGTCTGGGCGAGCTGCGCCCTGGCCACCCTTGGCCTCGCCTCCGCCGACCTGCCGCCGGCCGCGCTCGCCGGCGCGCCGGCGCCCGCCACCGCCAGACGCCCCGCGCCACCTTGTCGGGTGCACACCCACGGGCCAGCGCCCGTTCGGGCCGTGCCCGACGCCCAAACCCGATAGGCCCCTAGGGCCAATGACAGGGGGCCCGCCCCCAGAATGTTTAAAAAAAGAAAGAACAAAAAAATGAATTATTTTTTTTATTAATTAATTAATTGGTGAATTAATTAAGTTAATTAATCATGTTTAATTAATCTAATTAACTAGTTAGTTTAACTAAACAGTAATTAGATTAGATAAATCCTAATTAAGCTAAACAGAGTATGACACGCGGGACCCACACGTCAATTTGACCGGTCAACATCCATGTTGACTGCTAATGTCATGATGACGTCAGCATACACTATTCTGGATAATGTTGATTTAAAATGATTAAATAAATTCTAAAAATGATTAAATCTTTTTGAATTTAATATAAAATAAATCGTAACTCGGATGAAAATACTTTATATATGAAAGTTGCTCAGAATTTCGAGATGCATCCAAATACGTAGACCGTTCGTCAATCACACGTCCCTAGCATACTGAACCCGCAACTTTCCCCCTCCGTTTCATCCGCCCGAAAACGTGAAACACCGGGAATACTTTCCCGGATGTTTCCCCCCTTCGCCAGTATCACCCGGTACTGCGTTAGGACACACCTAGCACTGTTACATGTCATGTCATGCATCGTCATGCGTCTGTTTGCATTGTATTCATTGTTTCTTCCCCCTCTTCTCTCCGGTACACTACGAGATCGACGCTGCTGCTGCCCCGATCGACTACAGCGTTGACGACCCCACCTTGGCTACTGAGCTTCCAGGCAAGCCCCCCCCTTGATCAACATGATATAGCCTATTCTTCTCTCTACTGCTTGCATTAGAGTAGTGTAGCATGTTACTGCTTTTGATACTCCTATTCTGCTGCATAGCCTGTCATTGTTGCTACAACTGTTGACACATTTACCTGCAATCCTAAATGCTTAGTATAGGATGCTAGTTTTCCATCAGTGGCCCTACACCCTTGTCCGTCTGCCCTGCTATTCTATCAGGCCGTGATCACTTGAGTGTGATCACGGGTATATACTACATACACTTATACATGATACATGTTGTGACTAAAGTCGGGTCGGCTCGTTGAGTACCCGCGGTTGATTCACGGATTGGGGGCTGAAAGGACATACTTTCCCGACAGCCCTCTGTGTGGATCTTTTTGGCGGAGCGACATGGCAGGTTGAGACACCTAGGAGACAGGTGGGTCTGGCCCTGGTCGTTGTCCGCGGTTATTTCATACTAACATGCTTAATGAGTTTGGATATTTGATCTGAGTCTGTCTATTGGCCTATACGCACTAACCAGCTGCGTGGGAACATTTATGGGCACTCGACGTCGTGGTATCAGCCGAAGCCTTCTTGACGTCAGCGGCTTAGCGGCGCGCGCCGGATTGGACTGGAACGCCTACTCTGGTATTAGGAGAGGCTAGGTATGCTTACCGGCCACCCTCGCAACGTGCAGGTGTGCATTGGGCGATGGGCCCAGACCCCCGTGCGCTTAGGGTTTAGACCGACGTGCTGACCTCTCTGTTGTGCTTAGGTAGGGCTGCGATGTGTTGATCTTCCGAGGCCGGGCATGACCCTGGAAAGTGTGTCCGGCCAAATGGGATCAAGCGTGCTGGGTTATGTGGTGCACCCCTGCAGGGAAGTTAATCTATTCGAATAGACGTATCCCTCGGTAAAAGGACGACCCGGAGTTGTATCCCGACCTCATGACAACTAGAACCGGATACTTGATAAAACACACCCAGATGAGTTCCAGATATAACTCGGTGGTTGCTCTCTCACAGGGTGATGTGCGGGAGGATCGCCGAGTAGGATTATGCTATTTGATGTTACTTGGTGAACTTACCATCTGTTCTCTTCTACTGCTGCAAGATGGAGGCTGCCAGAAGCATAGTCTTCGTTTGGATTAGATACCCCCCTCTTATTCTAGCTTGCTGCAGTTCAGTCCATCGATACTACCCATATCATTGTTACCTTTGCATATGTAGTATAGATCCTTGCTTGCGAGTACTTTGGATGAGTACTCACGGTTGCTTTGCTCCCCCTTTTCCCCCTTCTGTTCCTTCTTCTCGGATGATGCAACCAGATGTTGGAGCCCAGGAGCCAGACGCCACCTACGACGACTCCTACTACACCGGAGGCGCCTACTACTATGTGCAGTCTGTCGACGATGACCAGGAGTAGTTTAGGAGGATCCCAGGCAGGAGGCCTGCTCCTCTTTCGATCTGTATCCCAGTTTGTGCTAGCCATCTTATGGCAACTTGTTTAACTTTATGTCTATACTCAAATATTTGTTGCTTCCGCTGACTTGTCTATGATCGAGCACTTGTATTCGAGCCCTCGAGGCCCCTGGCTTGTAATATGAAGCTTGTATGACTTATTTTACTTTTAGAGTTGTGTTGTGATATCTTTCAGTGAGTCCCTGATCTTGGTTGTACACATTTGCGTGCATGATTAGTCTACGGACAAATCGGGGGCGTCACAAGTTGGTATCAAAGCCGACTGCCTGTAGAAATCCCCCTTCCACACTCCTTGGCCGAAGTCGAGTCTAGACATTGCAAAACTTTTACTAACATGGATGTGTGGCTTACGGGCCCACGTCGCCATTTGGGTGGTACTTGGTTCTTTTACTCCTCGATCTTTACTCTGGGACTCTGAACACTCTCCTATTTCGGGTAAAACGATTTTACTAACTCTAACATTAGGATCCCGAGACCCCTCACCCCAAAGTTGGATAAGTCATAGTTATTGCTTAGAATAGTATTTTGCATAATCCCCCACACTACCATTTGGCTCCTTTGAAACATCTTTGTTTTCAGATGGAACCCACGAGGTAGGTCGTGCGCCACACGCAGGCCATTGGAGCCTCGGGATCACCTGCTGTGCTAGCTGAGATGATGACCTATCTGGGTTATCGCTGGCACCCGGAGTATACCGTGTATGAGCAGTACCAGGACTTTAACTAGGAGCAGTATCGTGCCACCGTCCGCCTCTACTCTCGTGCAGAGAACTCCTCTACTGTGCTGCACACCGCTCATGGTGTTGGAGTGACCATCGATATGGCAGTTCACGATGCTGCTTATGCTGCTCTGACACGCCTTCGTGGAGAGTATCGGGCGTTGGACACTTCCCCTTTCAGGCACGTTTCTATCGCCTCCGACGATGGAGCGGAGGGATACTACACTGCTGCCTACTCCACCGTCACCCGAGAGCCCTTCCATCATCAGAACCTTATTCTGCATGCTGATGGGCTGGATCGAGCTAACCGAGCTCTTCGCCACGAGTTGTACACCACCCATCAGCACCTGTACCGCGCCTTGACGCTGTTGCACCCCTTTGTCCTATCCAGACAGCTGCTGCCTACTGTGATCTACGCAGCTAGGACCGTGATGCCTCCTGGTGTCGGTTGGCCAGATGTGGGAGGCTACACTCCCGCACTTGGTCCTCTGTTACCACCTGGACGCCGGGTTCTGCACCAGAGTATCCATGGCCCCCAGGTTGATGGCGTGGAGGACTTTTCGTTGCAGCACTGCCAGCTGTCAGACTACCTCTACCTCCACAGTTCCGCCTGGGACTGATGTAGTCTTACTTATTAGTACTAGATGCATTCGTCGCAAGCCTGCGTGCCGCCTATGATGTCCTTAGTCTATGTACTGAACTTTGTGTACTGAACTCTATGCTTGCACCCCTTTTGTAATATATGCCGACTACTATGTGGTATTTTACGTGCTCCTTTCATTATGCATGTTTCATTCATGAATGATTCTTGTGTTTGCAAATTTCTCAATGCTGAACTACCCCTGTTATATATTAGCAGGATGGTTAGACCAGCTGGCCGTGGTCGTGGTGGCAACGCCCCACCACCGCCCGAATACATGGCCGGTATGATCCAACAGTTTGAGCTGAACCGCCAGTTCATCGAGACTGTCATGGCTCAGTTCCCTCGTCCCAACATGGATCAGCAGCATGGCGCAGTAACACTGAATGACTTTGCTCGCCTCAACCCATGCGTCTACCGCAGCTCAACTCAGCCTCTTGATGCTGATGACTGGCTCCGTGACATTGCCTTTGAACTGGAGTCTGCTGGAGTTGCCGCTGCCAACTATGTCACCTTTGCGGCATACTATCTGAAGAGTCCCGCTGCTCAATGGTGGGACAGCCACAGGCGTACACTGCCTGCTGGAACAATCATCACTTGACCGGAATTCCAAGCCGCCTTCCGTTCCCGCTTCATTTCTCAGGGAATCATGGATAGGAAGAAGCGTGAGTTCCGCAACCTCACCCAGGGCAACAAGACTGTGGATGCTTATCAGCGGGAGTTTCTGGACTTATCCCGCTATGTTGAAGAAGACATTGCCACTAATGCTCGCAGACAGGAAAAGTTTCGTGACGGACTTCATGCTGACATCAAGCTCACACTCCTTGTGCATGAATTTGGAGATTTCGTCACCTTGGTGAACAAGGCCATCCAGGTTGAAACTGGCCTGCAGGAACACCAGAGCACTCTCAGGCGCAACCGTGAACCGGGCTCTGTTGGGGAACGTAGCAAAAATCAAAAAAAATCTACACTTCACCAAGATGAATCTACGGAGTCATCTAGCAACGAGGGAGAGGGGAGTGCATCTACATACCCTTGTAGATCGCGAGCGGAAGCGTTCATGAGAACATGGATGATGGAGTCGTACTCGTCGTGATCCAAATCACCGATGATCCTAGCGCCGAACGGACGGCACCTCCGCTTTCAACACACGTACGGAGCAGCGACGTCTCCTCCTTCTTGATCTAGCAAGGGGGGAGGAGAGGTTGATGGAGATCCAGCAGCACGACGGCGTGGTGGTGGATGCAGCGGTATTCCTGCAAGGCTTCGCCAAGCGTTGCGGTAGGAGGAACAAGTGTCACGGGGGGGGGGGGAGGGAGGTGCCAGGGCATAGGGTGCGGCTGCCCTCCCTCCCCCTCACTATATATAGGGGCCCTGGGGGGCGCCGGCCCTAGGAGATCCAATCTCCTAGGGGGGCGGCGGCCAGAGGGGGGAAACTTGCCCCCCAAGCAAGTGCGGCGCCCCCACCACTAGGGTTTCCAACCCTAGGCGCAGAGGGAAGGACCAAGGGGGCACACCAGCCCACTCTGGGCTTGTTCTCCTCCCCTTTTAGCCCATGGCGCCCTCCGGGGTAGGTGGCCCCACCCGGTGGACCCCTGGGACCCTTCCGGTGGTCCCGGTACAATACCGGTGACCCCCGAAACTCTCCCGGTGGCCGAAACTGGACTTCCTATATATAATTCTTTACCTCCCCGTGACATCCAGGACTCCGAACAACATTCGGGTTATCGCATGCATATATCTCTACAACCCTAGCGTCACCGAACCTTAAGTGTGTAGACCCTACAGGTTCGGGAGACACGTAGACATGACCGAGACGACTCTCCGGTCGATAACCAATAGCGGGACCTAGATACCCATGTTGGTTCCCACATGTTCCTCGATGATCTCAACGGATGAACCACGATGTCAAGGATTCAATCAATCCCGTATACAATTCCCTTTGTCTATCGGTATAGTACTTGCCCGAGATTCGATCGTCGGTACACCGATACCTTGTTCAATCTCGTCATGGCAAGTCTCTTTACTCGTTCCGTAATACATCATCCCGTGACCAACTCCTTAGTCACATTGAGCTCATTATGATGATGTCTTACCGAGTGGGCCCAGAGATACCTCTATGTCATACAGAGTGACAAATCCCAGTCTCGTTTCGTGCCAACCCAACAGATACTTTCGGAGATACCCGTTGCGTACCTTTATAGCCACCCAGTTACGTTGTGACGTTTGGCACACCCAAAGTATTCCTATGGTATCCAGGAGTTGCACAACCTCATGGTCTAAGGAAACGAAACTTGACATTGGAAAAGCTTTAGCATTACGAACTACACGATCTTGTGCTAGGCTTAGGATTGGTTCTTGTCCATCACATCATTCTCCTAATGATGTGATCCCGTTATCAATGACATCCAATGTCCATGTTCAGGAAACCGTGACCATCTGTTGATCAACGAGCTAGTAACTAGAGGCTTACCAGGGACATGTTGTGGTCTATGTATTCACACATGTATCACTGTTTTCGGATAATACAATTCAAGCATGAATAACAGACAATTATCATGAACAAGGAAATATAATAATAACCATTTTATTATTGCCTCTAGGGCATATTTCCAATAGTCTCCCACTTGCACTAGAGTCAATAATCTAGTTACATTGTGATGAATCGAACACCCATAGAGTTTTGGTGTTGATCTTGTTTCGCTCGTGGAAGAGGTTTAGTCAACGGATCTGTGACATTCAGATCCGTATGCACTTTACAAATATCTATGTCTCCATCTTGAATATAATTTCGGATGGAGTTGAAACGGCGCTCGATGTGCTTGGTCTTCTTGTGAAACCTGGGCTCCTTGGCAATGGCAATAGCTCCAGTGTTGTCATAGAAGAGAGTCATCGGGCCCGACGCGCTTGGAATGACTCCTAGGTCGGTGATGAACTCCTTCATCCAGACTCCTTCCTGCGCTGCTTCGCAAGCAGCTATGTACTCCGCTTCACATGTAGAATGCGCCACGACGCTTTGCTTGCAACTGCACCAGCTGACTGCCCCACCATTCAAAATATACACATATCCGGTTTGTGACTTGGCGTCATCCAGATCTGTGTCGAAGCTAGCATCGATGTAACCCTTTACGACGAGCTCTTCGTCACCTCCATAAACGAGAAACATATGCTTAGTCCTTTTCAGGTACTTCAGGATGTTCTTGACCGCTGTCCAGTGTTCCATAGCGGGATCACTTTGGTACCTCCCCACCAAACTTATGGCAAGGTTCACATTAGGTCTGGTACACAGCATGGCATACATAATAAAACATATGGCTGAGGCATAGGGGATGACTCTCACCTTTTCTCTATCTTCTGCCGTGGTCGGGGATTGAGCCGTGCTCAATCTCATACCTTGCAATACAGGCAAGAACCCTTTCTTGGAATGATCCATATTGAACTTCTTCAATATCTTATCAAGGTATGTGCTTTGTGAAAGACCAATGAGGCGTCTCGATCTATCTCTATAGATCTTGATGCCTAATATGTAAGCGACTTCTCCAAGGTCCTTCATTGAAAAACTCTTATTCAAGTAGGCCTTTATGCTTTCCAAGAATTCTCTATCATTTCCCATCAGCAATATATCATCCACATATAATATGAGAAAAGCTACAAAGCTCCCACTCACTTTCTTGTAAATACAGGCTTCTCCCCAAGTCTGTATAAACCCAAATGCTTTGATCACATCATTAAAGCGAATATTCCAACTCCGAGATGCTTGCACCAGCC
Organism: Secale cereale; assembly: GCA_902687465.1. Classification (NCBI taxonomy): domain Eukaryota; kingdom Viridiplantae; phylum Streptophyta; class Magnoliopsida; order Poales; family Poaceae; genus Secale; species Secale cereale. The sequence goes on along the minus strand of LR738711.1, from coordinate 879,083,911 downwards.
CATAGATTGAGCGCTGGAGCTTGCATACCTTGTTAGCATTCTCAGGATCGACAAAACCTTCTGGCTGCATCATATACAGTTCTTCCTTGAGGAAGCCATTAAGGAATGCCGTTTTGATGTCCATTTGCCATATCTCATAATCATAGTATGCGGCAATTGCTAACATGATTCGGACGGACTATAGCATCGCTACAGGAGAGAAAGTCTCGTCATAGTCAATCCATTGAACTTGTCGATAACCTTTAGCGACAAGTCGAGCCTTATAGATGGTCGCATTACCATCCGCGTCAGTCTTCTTCTTAAAGATCCATTTGTTTTCTATGGCGTGCCGATCATCGGGCAAGTCCACCAAAGTCCATACTTTGTTTTCATACATGGATCCTATCTCCGATTTCATGGCTTCAAGCCATTTGTTGGAATCCGGGCCCGCCATCGCTTATTCATAGTTCGAAGGTTCACCGTTGTCTAACAGCATGATTTCCATGACAGGGTTGCCGTACCACTCTGATGCGGGACCTGTCCTTGTGGACCTTCGAAGTTTAGTAGTAACTTGATCTGAAGCTTCATGATCATCATCATTAACTTCATCCCTTGTCGGTGCAGGCACCACAGGAACATCTTCCCGCGCTGCGCTACTTTCCGGTTCGGGAGTGGTGACTGTCACCTCATCAGGTTCCACTTTTCTCCCACTCACTTCTTTCGAGAGAAACTCTTTCTCCGGAAAGGATCCATTCTTGGCAACAAAGACCTTGCATTCAGATCTGAGGTAGAAGGTATACCCAATCGTTTCCTTAGGGTATCCTATGAAGACGCATTTTTCCGATTTGGGTTCGAGCTTTTCAGGTTGAAGTTTCTTGACATAAGCATCGCAACCCCAAACTTTCAGAAACGACAGCTTAGGTTTCTTGCCAAACCAAAGTTCATATGGTGTCGTCTCAACGGATTTAGACGAAGCCCTATTTAAAGTGAATGCGGCAGTCTCTAAAGCATAACCCCAAAAAGATAGCGGTAAGTCGGTAAGAGACATCATAGATCGCACCATGTCCAACGGAGTACGATTACGATGTTCGGACACACCATTACGCTGAGGTGTTCCAGGCGGTGTCAATTGTGAAACAATTCCACAGTTCCTTAGGTGCGTGCCAAATTCGTGACTTAAATATACTCCTCCACGATCCGATCGTAAGAACTTTATTTTCCTGTTACGTTGATTCTCAACCTCATTCTGAAATTCCTTGAACTTTTCAAAGGTCTCAGACTTGTGTTTCATCAAGTAGACATACCCATATCTACTTAAGTCATCTGTGAGGGTGAGAACATAACGATAGCCTCCACGAGCTTCAACACTCATTGGACCGCACACACCGGTATGTATGATTTCTAATGAGTTGGTCGCTCGCTCCATTGTTCCGGAGAACGGAGTCTTGGTCATCTTGCCCAAGAGGCATGGTTCGCACGTGTCAAATGATTTATAATCAAGAGACTCCAAAAGTCCATCTGCATGGAGCTTCTTCATACGTTTGACACCAATATGACCAAGGCGGCAATGCCACAAGTATGTGGGACTATCATTATCAACCTTACATCTTTTGGCATTCACACTATGAACATGTGTAACATTACGCCCGAGATTCATCAAGAATAAACCATTGACCAGCGGGGCATGACCATAAAACATATCTCTCATATAAATAGAACAACCATTATTCTCGGATTTAAATGAGTAGCCATCTCGCGTTAAACGAGATCCAGATACAATATTCATGCTCAAAGCTGGTACTAAATAAAAACTATTGAGGTTTAAAACTAATCCCGAAGGTAGATGCAGAGGTAGCGTGCCGACGGCGATCACATCGACCTTGGAACCATTCCCGACGTGCATCGTCACCTCGTCCTTCGCCAGTCTCCGCTTATTCTGCAGCTCCTGCTTTGAGTTACAAATATGAGCAACTACACCGGTATCAAATACCCAGGAGCTACTACGAGCGCTCGTAAGGTACACATCAATAACATGTATATCATATATACCTTTGACGTTGCCGGCCTTCTTATCTGCTAAGTATTTGGGGCAGTTCCGCTTCCAGTGACCCGTTCCCTTGCAATGAAAACACTCAGTTTCAGGCTTGGGTCCATTCTTTGGCTTCTTCCCGGCAACTGGCTTACCGGGCGCTGCAACTCCTTTGCCTTCCTTCTTGAAGTTCTTCTTACCCTTGCCTTTCTTGAACTTAGTGGTTTTATTCACCATCAACACTTGATGTTCTTTCTTGATATCCACCTCCGCTGATTTCAGCATTGAATACACCTCGGGAATGGACTTCTCCATCCCTTGCATATTGATGTTCATCACGAAGCTCTTGTAGCTCGGTGGGAGCGACTGAAGGATTCTGTCAATGACCGCTTCGTCTGGGAGATTAATTCCCAACTGAGACAAGCGATTGTGCAACCCAGACAATTTGAGTATGTGCTCACTGACAGAACTATTCTCCTCCATCTTACAACTATAGAATGCGTCGGAGACGTCATATCTCTCGACTCGGGCATGTGCTTGGAAAACCATTTTCAGCTCTTGGAACATCTCATATGCTCTGTAGTGCTCAAAACGCTTTTGGAGCCCCGATTCTAAGCTATAAAGCATGCCGCACTGAACCAGGGAGTAATCGTTACAACGTGACTGCCAGGCGTTCATAACGTCTTGGGCTGCTCGGAAAATGGGTGCATCACCTAGCGGTGCTTCAAGGACATATGATTTCTTGGCAGCTATGAGGATAATCCTCAAGTTATGGACCCAATCCGTATAGTTGCTACCATCGTCTTTCAGCTTGGTTTTCTCTAGGAACGCGTTGAAGTTGAGGGCAACATGAGCATGGGCCATTGGATCTACAAGACATATTGTAAAGATTTTAGACTAAGTTCATGACAATTAAGTTCATCTAAACGAATTTAATGAACTCCCACTTAGATAGACATCTCTCTAGTCATCTGAGTAATACATGATCCGAATCGACTAGGCCGTGTCCGATCATCACGTGAGACAGACTAGTCATCAACGGTGAACATCTTCATGTTGATCTTATCTTCTATACGACCCATGTTCGACCTTTTGGTCTTCCGTGTTCCGAGGCCATGTTTGTACATGCCAGGCTCGTCAAGTGAACCCTAAGTGTATTGCCTGTGTAAATCTGGCTTACACCCGTTGTATGCGAACGTTAGAGCCTATTACACCCGATCATCACGTGGTGCTTCGGAACAACGAACCTTAGCAATGGTGCACAGTTAGGGGGAACACAATTCTTGAAAATTAGTGAGAGATCATCTTATTTACTACCGTCGTTCTAAGCAAATAAGATGTATAAACATGATAAACATCACATGCAATCAAAAAGTGACATGATATGGCCGATATCATTTTGCTCCTTTGATCTTCATCTTCGGGGCTCCATGATCATCTTTGTCACCGGCATGACACCATGATCTCCATAATCATGATCTCCATCATCCTGTCTTCATGAAGTCGTCTCGCCAAACATTACTTCTACTACTATAGCTAACATTTAGCAATAAAGTAAAGTAATTACATGACGTTTTCAGTTGACACACAGGTCATACAATAAAATAAATACAACTCCTATGGCTCCTGCCGGTTGTCATACTCAACGACATGCAAGTCGTGATTCCTATTACAAGAACATGAACAATCTCATACATCACATATATCATTCATCACATCTTTTGGCCATATCACATCACACGACACATCCTGCAAGAACAACTTAGACGTCGTCTAATTGTTGTTGCAAGTTTTTACGTGGCTACTATAGGTTTCTAGCAAGAACGTTTCTTACCTATGCCAAAACCACAACGTGATATGTCAATTTCTATTTACCCATCATAAGGACCCTTTTCATCGAATCCGATCCGACTAAAGTGGGAGAGACTGTCACCCGCTAGCCACCTTATGCAACTAGTGCATGTCAGTCGGTGGAACCTGTCTCACGTAAGCGTACGTGTAAGGTCGGTCCGGGCCGCTTCATCCCACGATGCCGCCGAATCAAGATAACACTAGTAGCGGCAAGAGAATTGAACAAATCTACGCCCACAACTGCTTTGTGTTCTACTCGTGCAAGATACTATGCATAGACCTAGCTCAGATGCCACTGTTTGGGAACGTAGGAGAAATCAAAAAAATGCTACGCTTCACCAAGATCAATCTACGGAGTCATCTAGCAACGAGGGAGAGGGGAGTGCATCTACATACCCTTGTAGATCGCGAGCGAAAGCGTTCAAGAGAACATGGATGATGGAGTCGTACTCGTCGTGATCCAAATCACCGATGATCCTAGCGCCGAACGGACGGCACCTCCGCGTTCAACACACGTACGGAGCAGCGACTCTCCTCCTTCTTGATCCAGCAAGGGGGGAGGAGAGGTTGATGGAGATCCAGCAGCACGACGGCGTGGTGGTGGATGCAGCGGTATTCCTGCAGGGCTTCGCTAAGCGCTGCGGGAGGAGGAACGGGTGTCACGGTGGGGAGAGGGAGGCGCCAGGGCATAGGGTGTGGCTGCCCTCCCTCCCCCCACTATATATAGGGGCCCTGGGGGGGCGCCGGCCCTAGGAGATCCAATCTCCTAGGGGGGCGGCGGCCAGAGGGGGGAAACTTGCCCCCCAAGCAAGTGGGGCGCCCCCACCCCTAGGGTTTCCAACCCTAGGCGCAGGGGGAAGGCCCAAGGAGGGTGCACTAGCCCACTCTGGGCTGGTTCTCCTCCCCTTTCAGCCCATGGGGCCCTCCGGGGTAGGTGGCCCCACCCGGTGGACCCCCGGGACCCTTCCGGTGGTCCCGATACAATACCGGTGACCCCCGAAACTCTCCCGGTGGCCGAAACTGGACTTCCTATATATAATTCTTTACCTCTGGACCATTCCGGAACTCCTCGTGACGTCCGGGATCTCATCAGGGACTCCGAACAACATTCGGGTTACCGCATGCATATATCTCTACAACCCTAGCGTCACCGAACCTTAAGTGTGTAGACCCTACGGGTTCGGGAGACACGCAGACATGACCGAGACGACTCTCCGGTCAATAACCAACAGCGGGACCTGGATACTCATGTTGGTTCCCACATGTTCCTCGATGATCTCATCGGATGAACCACGATGTCAAGGATTCAATCAATCCCGTATACAATTCCCTTTGTCTATCGGTATAGTACTTGCCCGAGATTCGATCGTCGGTATACCGATACCTTGTTCAATCTCGTCATGGCAAGTCTCTTTACTCGTTCCGTAATACATCATCCTGTGACCAACTCCTTAGTCACATTGAGCTCATTATGATGATGTCTTACCGAGTGGGCCCAGAGATACCTCTCCATCATACAGTGTGACAAATCCCAGTCTCGGTTCGTGCCAACCCAACAGATACTTTCGGAGATACCCGTTGTGTACCTTTATAGCCACGCAGTTACGTTGTGACGTTTGGCACACCCAAAGTATTCCTACGATATCCGGGAGTTGCACAACCTCATGGTCTAAGGAAACGAAACTTGACATTGGAAAAGCTTTAGCATTACGAACTACACGATCTTGTGCTAGGCTTAGGATTGGGTCTTGTCCATCACATCATTCTCCTAATGATGTGATCCCGTTATCAATGACATCCAATGTCCATGGTTAGGAAACCGTGACCATCTGTTGATCAACGAGCTAGTAACTAGAGGCTTACCAGGGACGCGTTGTGGTCTATGTATTCACACATGTATCACTGTTTCTGGATAATACAATTCAAGCATGAATAACTGACAATTATCATGAACAAGGAAATATAATAATAACCATTTTATTATTGCCTCTAGGGCATATTTCCAACAGGCTCATCCCCAGGCCCTCCCTCACAGAAGCGTAGAGTCTGGATCCCCAATAGTGTGTACCGTCCAGCTGCACCTGCTCCAAGGCAGTCCTATGCTGCACCTCGTCTGCCTCCACCACCTAGGCAGCCAAGACTTCTAGTTGCACCACTCCCAGCTCCTGCTTCTGCTCCCAATGATGGTCTATGCTTCAGGTGTGGCCATCCAGGTCACCGCGCTAAGGATTGCACTCAGAACAAGAACCAACTGGCACTTCCGGCAACTGGCCGTGGAGACAATCAGTCCCGCAACAACAATGCCAGGCCTTATGGCCGTGTTCATGCCAACCACGTTGATCTCAATGAAGCTGAAGACCAACCTGCTACTGTGATGGGTACACTCCTCGTAAATTCAGTACATGCATCCGTTTTATTTGATTCAGGAGCATCGCATTCATTCATATCAGAAGATTTTGCATACAAGCATGGCATTAGAAGTGAGGACATGAAAACTGCGGTATTAGTACACACCCCTGCGGGCCAATGTTGAACCTCCATGGTTTGCCACGACGTCCTCGTTGAAATCGATGGACTGGACTTCTATGCCTCTCCCATCGTACTGGGGTCTTGTAACATTGACCTCATCCTGGGAATGGATTGGCTGAAAGCGCATACCGCTTCTATCGCTTGCGGCACAAAACCGTCCACCTATTACACCCTTCTAATGAGATAGTAAGCTATCAAGCTTGTCTGGTTCAAAATGCTAAAGCACGTCTTTATGCATTGAATGCATTGAACGCTTCACCACTCGAGGGCATTGAAAACATTCCCATCGTACGCGACTTCCAGGACGTCTTTCCCGAGGAACTTCCAGGGATTCCCCCTGCTAGAGCTGTCGAGTTTATCATCGACTTGAAACCAGGCACCACTCCTATAGCCAAACGACCCTACAAGATGCCGCCTCATGAACTCATTGAGCTTAAGGAGGAAATCGACAAATCTCTTGCTAGTGGTTTCATTCGCCCGAGTTGCTCTCCTTGGGGAGCACCTTCCCTCTTCGTTAGGAAGAAGGATGGGACAAACCGACTGGTCCAAGATTACCGTCCTATCAACCAAGCAACTATTCAGAACAAATATCCGCTTCCTCGGATCAATGATCTGTATGATCAACTGGCTGGTTCATCAGTGTTCTCTAAACTCGACTTGAGGTTGGGTTACCACCAGATCCGTGTTCGTGAAGAGGATATCCCAAAGACCGCCTTCGTGACTCGATACGGTTCGTTCGAGTACACTGTCATGTGTTTCGGCTTGACAAATGCTCCAGGTACATTCTCTCGCCTGTTGAGTTACATATTCATGGAATACCTCGACAAATTCGTCGTGGTTTATCTGGATGATATCCTTGTATTTTCCAAGAATAAGGAAGAACATGCTGAACATCTTCGCCTTGTACTGGAAAAGCTCCGAGAGCATCAACTCTATGCTAAATTTTCCAAGTGCGAGTTCTGGCTTCCTGAAGTAACCTACCTTGGGCATGTCATCTCCAAGGATGGTATTACCGTCAACCCTGAACGAGTTCAGGCCATTCTCGATTGGACTCCTCCGAAGAATGTCAAGAAAGTCAGAAGTTTTCTCGGTCTCGCCAGCTATTGCAGTCGATTCATCGAGAACTTCTCCAAGACCGCCAAGCCTCTGACTAGTTTACTTCACAAAGGCGTTAAGTTCGAGTGGACAGACAAATGCCAGGAAAGTTTTCAGGCGCTCAAGGACAAGCTGACTTCTGCTCCAGTGCTTGCCCCACCTGATACTAAGAAGGACTTCGTCATTTACTACGACGCTTCCCGTCAAGGATTAGGCTGTGTCCTAATGCAAGAGCGCAGAGTAATTGCTTATGCCTCTCGTCAATTGCGTCCTCATGAAGAGAACTACCCAGTTCATGACCTTGAACTAGCTGCTGTCATATATGCTCTTAAACAGTGGCGACATTACCTTCTCGATAATCGTTGCGAGATATTCACCGACCACCAAAGTCTGAAGTACTTGTTTACTCAACCAGACCTGAACCTCCGTCAACAGCGATGGATGGAGACCGTAGCAGATTTCGACTTGGGTATTTCCTATACCCCGGGCAAGGCCAATGTGATGGCTGATGCCTTAAGCCACAAGTCATATTGCAACCACCTCCAGGTTCACAAGGTTCAGTCCTCGCTTGTTGAAGAATTCAGAAAGCTGAACCTCCATATTGTTCCTCCTGGAGCACTCTCTCCCCCTCCCTCAGAGTCCTGCCAGATGAATCTTTGTGTTGTTCCTCAGGGTTCTCTAAATACCCTGGCTATCGAACCAGATCTTGTGGGCGATATCAAGACTATTCAACTTTATGACTCTGAAGTCGAGAAGATTAAACGCTATCTCAAAAGAGGAAAGCCCTCATTTTTCACTATTGCCGATGATGGCGGCTTGTACTTCAAAGGCCGCTTAATGGTACCATGTGCGAAGAAAAACCTGGATATGGCTCCAAGGGTTATGAAAGAAGCTCATGATACGCCTCTGTCTATTCATCCTGGTAGTACCAAGATGTACCAAGACATTCGTCTGAGATTCTGGTGGTCTAATATGAAGCAAGACATTGCTCGTTATGTTGCTGAGTGTGACGTTTGCCGTCGTATCAAAGCAGAACATCAAAAGCCTGCTGGAACCTTGCAACCTATCTCTATTCCTGAATGGAAATGGGACCATGTTGAAATAGACTTCGTCACTGGATTTCCCAAATCGCAGAAAGGTAATGATGCAATTCTTGTCATCATTGACCGGCTTTCTAAAGTTGCACATTTTCTGACAGTCACAGAAACGATTACTGCTAGTCAGCTGGCAACTCTTTACATGTCCAGAATTGTTTCACTTCATGGTATTCCACTGGTTATCAGTTCAGATCATGGCCGTTTATTCACTTCAAGATTCTGGGCAAGTTTCCAAGAAGCTATGGGAACACATCTGTCATTCAGTACTGCCTTTCATCCTTAGTCGCAAGGGCAAGTTGAACGCGTCAACCAAGTTCTCGAAGACATGCTTCCAGCTTGTGTTATTTCATTCGGCAAGAAATGGGAGGAATCTCTCCCGTATGCTGAGTTCTCTTATAGTAATAGCTATCAAGCTAGTCTGAAGATGGCTCCCTTCGAAGTGTTATATGGACGAAAGTGCCGAACCCCTCTGAACTGGTCAGAAACTGGGGACGTTCACTCTTCGGTTCGGATATTATTCAACACGCTGAAGAGCAAGTCCGCATCATCCGCGAGAATCTGAAGACTGCTCAGTCACGTCAGAAAAGTCAGTATGACCGTCATCATCAAGACATGGTCTATCAACCTGGCGAAAAGGCTTATCTTCGAGTTACACCAATGAAGGGTGCTCACCGCTTCGGGATCAAGGGCAAGTTAGCTCCTCGCTATATTGGTCCATTCACTATACTTGAAAGGCGTGGAAAGGTGGCATATCAACTGGAGCTGCCACCGAACCTTTCTCAGGTTCACGATGTGTTCCACGTGTCTCAGCTCCGCCAATGCTTCAAGGACCCAGTCCGCGCAGTGGATCACGAAGTGCTTGAGTTGCAACAGGACCTCTCCTATAAAGAGCATCCGGTCCACATTCTCGACCAAGCTGAATGTCGCACAGTCAGAAGGTGATCAAGTTCCTCAAAGTCCAGTGGTCGCATCACTCTGAAGACGAAGCCACTTGGGAACGCGAAGATCGTCTTCGTGAAGAATACCCCGCACTGTTTCCTTCTACCTCCTAAATCTCGGGACGAGATTTCTTGTAGTGGAGGAGAATTGTAACGCTCGAATAATTTGGCTACAGTAAAACTTCGCTAATGATGACACGTCACTTCGATTACTGTTGCTAATCTCGCGTTAGTTCGAAACTGATTAAAATTCAAATTCAAAATGTGGCAAATAATAAAAGTTTTCAAAATATTAAATAAAAATGTTCGGTGTGTGACAAATATTGCTATGGTAATTATAGTAAAGAAAACATAATTTTACAAAGTGCCTAAGTGCTTTAAACTAAATAAAACAGAAAAGAGAAATAAATAAAATAAAAGAAAAACAAACAAAACAAAAACAAAAGAAAGAAAAAAGAACCCCCCCCAGGCCAACTGGGCCTCAGCCCAGCAAGTGGCCTGCCAGGTCGGCCCACCTCCCCCTGGCCTATAACCCCCCCTGGGGCCCCGAAATCCCCCACCGACACCTCACTTCCCCCCGAAATATCTCCCTCCTCTCCCTCCCGATCTGGATCGGGATCGGGGGCAAGAACCCCGCCGACGCCATCACCGTCCGATGGAAGGACCTCGCCGGACTGCTTCCTCTCCGTCCCCGTCGTCTCCGGCCTCCTCCCCGCGCCCCGCTGCCACCGTCCCTACGAATCCCGGTGAGGCCACGACCTCGTCCTCCTCCTTCCCTGCCTCTGTTGCGCCCGCGGCCCTCCTCTCCTCATCCCCGCGCCCTTCCGTCGTCCGCTCGCGCACGTCACTAGCCGCGACCACGCGCCTCCTTGGACCTGCGGCTTTCCCCTCGCCCGCCGATGCGCTGCTGCCGTCCGCCCGTTTCGCCCTGACCGCGGGGCCTGCCGCGCCTGGCCACACCCTGCGCCCGTCGTGCCCATCCTGGCTTCCCCCGCACCCACTCTCGCGCACCCCCCTGCTTCTCCTCCCTCGCCGCTGTTGCTGACCGCAGCCGTCGCGCCCCACCGCTCCGCCCTGCTCCTCCATCGGCCACGCCGGCCACGCCCTGCCATCCCCCAACGGCCCCGTTCCGCGCCGGCCCCTCCTGTCGCAGCCGCCAGCCACCTCCCTGATGACCCACAACCGTAAGGGATCTATTGCAGCATTTTCGATAAGTAAGAGTGTCGAACCCAACGAGGAGCAGAAGGTATTGATAAGCGATTCTGAGCAAGAAATTACTGCAAGCACTGAAAGATAACTTTTAGGGGTTTTCTCGGTATAGGCAACAGGAAAGTAAAAGCAAATAATGTAAAAGGTACTGAGAGTAACAAGTGGCCCAATCCTTTCTTAGCAAAGGAGAGGCCTAGCAACTGAACTTATAAAGACTAAAGCGTTCTTGAAGACACACGGGAGAGGTAGTCATGTGCTTTCGCCATATTCCGTATCGATACTATGTTATGTGTTGATAAGTGTTGAGGGGGTGGATCTATGCTAGTGCACTCTCTAGACTAAGATGAATGCACTCTTATGATTAAACACCTTGCAAGCATCCGCAAATACAAGATAGAATTTAAGGCAAAAGCCTAACCATAGCAATACGATCAAGGATCCATTATTCCCTTATGCAAAAGCGTGCGAACTGGGGTTCAGGTTTCTGTCACTCCGGCAACCCACCATAAGCATTCTTTATACACAATGTATTCTCCTAGGTCCTTAATAAGGCGAAGTGTTTGGTGTTCGACTCACACAACACCACTAGTAGAATGACAACACAACTTAAATATCAAACAACACATATTACTTCAACAGCATATGACTACTAACAACAAGACTTTCCCCATGTCCTCAAGAACTAAGGTAACTACTCACGAGACATAAAAGAGATCATGATCAGTGGGGATAAATATGTGATAAACAATCTGGACATAATAATAATTCTCCAACAAAACTCAATAGCATTCACCACAAAGTAGTAATCAACACCGATGGAGTAGAGAGGATAGGTAGTACGAGTTACAACACGAGTTGCGATGGTAAGATGAGATTTGGATGAAGATGGAGATGGTGCTGATGTTGGGGATGATGTTGATGATGATCTCGATGATGCCCGTGACGATGGTGATGACGATGGCGACGATCTCCCCTTCCGGGAGGTGATCTCCCCGGCGGAATCTGCCCGCCGGAGATGGATTTTTCTTCTCTGTAGGTTTCCGCCTCGAAGCGGCAGCGGAACTCCGTAAAAAGTCCCGTGCCTAGGGTTTTTGGATCACGGAGAACATATATGCAAAAGGGGGCGACCAGAGGTGGGCCAGGGGCTCCAGGCGCCCCCCCCCCCCCCCGGCGCGACCAGGGGGGCGCCCCCAGGCCGCCTGGGCACCCTGTGGCCCCCCTCTGACTCCCCTTTTGCGTGTCTTCGTGATTCGTCTGAAAAATACCTCCCGTCAATTTTCAGGTAATTTGGGAGTATTCTTCTTCAGCAACTCAGCATCCACTTTTTCCTGCTGAATCCTGCGTCTGCTGTTCCGGCATCGGAAAGTTGCAAACTGTGTAAAATAGACCAAAACAACATAAGAACACCATCATAACGTGAAATATATCAATGAATAAGGATAAATTATGATACAAAATAGTGATGCATTTTGGACGTATCAACACCCCCAAGCTTAGACCTCGCTTGTCCCCAAGCGAATATGAACTCGGAAAACCTGTCCACAAGTTTAGAGAGTGAAGTGTCGATAAATAGAATACGGACAAGAAGCATCATAGTTTCTTTACCAACTCAAATATCATCAACAACAATCTTCAACTCATAAGGCCCTTATGAAAGAGTGATAACACTTATGTTCGAAAGTAGGGCTAAGGAAACTCATTATATCATGGCAAACATGTCCTTTGGTCAAAGAACAACAATTAGTTTTAACTTTTGCTCTTATATTTTGATGGGATTAATTGGAGCTTTTTGAAATAACATGTTAGTAGGCAAGAAGTGAAAGTGTTAACACAAAGGAAGATATTTGCCTTAGCTGGGCATGACAAACAACTTACTTATCGAATGATAATGTCAACAAGGATATGATATGACAAATCTTAATGCAGCTCTATATGAATGAATCCTTATCAACATCAAACGTCCGCTCTCTTTATGAAATAGAAGGAAGTAGGGATAACTGACTCAGCTTAAAATTAAAAGATAGGCCCTGCTCTAGGGTAGTAGGGAAAACTCATGTGCTATCCTTAAATCAAAACGAATGAAAACAAATTTTGAGAGGTGCATGATTTGTCAACGAATGCTAATAGGTAACCCAATTACTTCTTGAGCTGGACAAGTTTCGAGGAACGGCTCCCGCACGAGGACGATCACATCCTCTTATTCTCCTTTGCTTATCACTGCCAAAGTTTTCTGATTTCTCATGAACAAAGCGTGAAGGAGGGTTTGTTTGTTATATTGTTCTTAAGCCGGGCATACTCAATGCCAGTTCCCTCTCGTATTATGGGTTTGCACATTATACATGCAATCCCGGGGTGAAGCTTGTCCAACTCAAAAAGATCATGAATTAGCTACTACTTCCTCATGAGCTAAAACAGAGGCACACAATAAAAGATTTTGAACATTTAAGGATAACACATAAATTATATACTTTTAGGAGGTGGTAGTGTAATACCACGAATAGGAAGGTATGGTGGACTCATATGGAAGGTATTGGTTTTAAGGGTATGGATGCACAAGCAAAATACCGCTTAGTACAGAGTTAGGCTAGCAAAGGTTTTGAGAGAGCAGACAATTGATGATGACTAAGATGCAAAGCAATATAAAGCATGAACATTGAAATAAGCATAACACATCAAGTTGTCTTCCTTGTCAGCATAACACTTCAAGCATAATAACATAAATGTTTTGGCTATGTTGATACTTTAAGAAAATCATGCTTGTTGTTATGACCAAAGCTATGTTTGCCAAGATTAAATAAAGTTTCATAGCCATACCTGACATAAGGTCAATACTTCCCATAAGAATCATCATATAAGGTCGATTGCGTGAAGAGAATACCGAGTGCAGCAAAAAGAACCGATAAACTTCTCATTAATATTCCATCATAGACGACTCCACACTCACGGATACAATTCTTCACCGAAGGAGCGATAGACCTCAATGCACACACCTATCTCATATAACAACCTCCCTAGACATGATACGACTCTACTTGACTCTAAAAGACAAAAGATAAAGATAAAGATACCGGGCACTCCCCCAAGCTTGGAACAAGCCAAGGGGATGCCATTACCCCAGGAGATTTCACCCATGCTTGTTGGCGTTGATCACGTAGTCCTTGGCGGAACTTGGAGAAGCCATGGCACCTAAATTTAGCTGAAAGATTTCCTGGCAGAAACAGATCGAAGAGAAAACACGCGAAATCGCAAGATACGTTGCCGGAACAACCCGGGCAAATATATAGGAAAAATTTATGCACATAAAGGAAGGTGACGGACCAAAGCAGGGTCGGAGGAGGACTCCCGGGTGTCCAGGCGGCCTCCCGGCGCGGCCCAGGGGGGGGGGGGCGCCAGGGGGGCGCCTGGACTCCCTGGAGGTCGTCTCCGGCTCCACTTCGGTTCGGAATTTTACTAATTTTGCAAAAACTCGTAATACGGAACTTTTATGGCGGTTCGCGATGTTTCCTTACCGTACTACATACCTTTTCTTTAAATCGCTTCTGCTGGCGTCTGAAACAGGGTTGCAACATGTTCTTCGTGGGTTGTTGTGTATATTATATTCACATCAACATCGACAGGGTCTCCTGCTATGTAATGTTTAAGTCTTTGCCCATTCACAACTTGAGGTTTGGTGCCTTCAAAATTATTAATCTTAATTGCACCAGACCGATAAACGTCTTCAATATGAAATGGTCCTTCCCACCTGGAAAGTAGTTTACCTGGAGAAAACCTGAAACGGGATCTAAACAACAAAACTTTATCACCAACATTAAATTCACGTTTCAGAATCTTCCTATCATGCCACCTTTTTACCTTTTCCTTGAACATTTTAGCGCTCTCGTAAGCTTCACTCCTCCATTCATCTAGAGAAGTCAAGTTCATGAGACGCTTCTCACCAGCTAGTTTTGGGTCAGCGTTAAGCTCTCTAACAGCCCAGAAAGCTTTGTGCTCTAATTCTAATGGCAAATGGCAAGCCTTGCCATACACCATCTTATAGGGGGACATGCCCATGGGGTTTTTGTAAGCAGTTCTGTATGCCCACAAAGCATCTCCTAACTTATTTGACCAGTCCTTTCTATTTCTGTTTACTGTTTTATGCAAGATCAACTTAATCTCTCTATTAGTGAGCTCAACTTGCCCACTAGTTTGAGGATGATACGGTGAAGCAATTCTATGATTAACATCGTATTTAGCCAAAGCTTTTCTAAAAGCTCCGTGCGTGAAGTGTGACCCCCCATCAGTCATGAGATACCTTGGTACACCAAACCTAGGAAAAATTACATCTTTAAGCATTTTCAAAGATGTTTTGTGATCAGCACTTTCAGTGGGGATTGCTTCAACCCACTTGGTCACATAATCAACAGCTACTAAAATGTGAGTGTATTTGTGTGAAGAAGGAAAAGGACCCATAAAATCAAAACCCCAACAATCGAAAGGTTCAATTACTAGTGAGTAATTCATAGGCATCTCATTCCTTCTACTAATGTTACCAACTCTCTGACATTTATCACAAGCTAAAACATAATTTCTAGCATCTTTAAAGAGAGTAGGCCAATAAAAACCTGATTGAAGAACCTTATGTGCAGTCCTCTCACCGGCATGATGTCCTCCATAGGGACTATCATGACACCGTCTGAGAATGTCCTTCTGCTCATGTTCCGGAATGCATCTTCTCACGATCCCGTCGGGACCCTCTTTGAAAAGATGTGGGTCATCCCAAAAGTAGTGCCTCAAATCATGAAAGAACTTCTTTCTTTGCTGAAATGTTAGACCTGGAGGCAAATACTTTGCAACAATAAAATTAGCATAATCTGCATACCAAGGATCGGAAAGAGATTGTACTTTTACAACGGCAAGTTGCTCGTCTGGAAAACTATCGTTAACTGGGATGGGGTCGTGCGGTATATCTTCCATCCTTGAAAGATTGTCCGCCACCGGATTGTCTTCCCCTTTCCTATCAACAATCTGCAGATCAAATTCTTGAAGAAGGAGTACCCATCTGATAAGCCTTGACTTGGCATCCTTCTTTGTCATAAGATACTTAATAGCAGCATGATCAGTATGAATAATAACTTTGGAATCAACAATATACTGCCTAAACTTATCACAAGCAAAAACTACAGCTAAGAATTCCTTCTCAGTAGTAGCATAATTTCTTTGAGCACTATCAAGGGTTTTACTAGCATAATGTATAACATTCAATTTCTTATCAACTCTTTGTCCTAAGACAGCTCCAACAACAAAATCACTTGCATCACACATAATCTCAAAAGGTAAATTCCAGTCAGGTGGTTGTACTATAGGAGCAGTTATTAAAGCTTTCTTAAGGACTTCAAAAGCTTCCTTACAATTTTCATCAAATACAAAAGGAACATCCTTCTGGAGAAGATTAGTGAGGGGTCTCGAGGTTTTAGAAAAGTCTTTAATAAATCTTCTATAAAAACCTGCATGACCGAGAAAACTGCGAATACCTTTGATGTCCCTTGGATAGGGCATCCTTTCAATAGCTTCTATCTTGGCCTTGTCCACTTCAATTCCCCTTTCGGAAATCTTGTGACCAAGAACAATTCCTTCATTAACCATAAAGTGGCACTTTTCCCAGTTGAGTACCAAATTTGTCTCCTCGCATCTCTGCAAAACTTTATTAAGGTTGTGAAGACAATGGTCAAAAGAAGTTCCATAGACGGAGAAATCGTCCATGAAGACTTCCATAATATCCCCGCAGAAACCATGAAAGATAGCAGACATACACCTTTGAAAAGTAGCAGGGGCATTACATAAACCAAAAGGCATACGCCTGTAAGCATAAGTACCAAAGGGACAAGTAAAAGTGGTCTTCTCTTGATCGGCAGTGTTAACATGAATTTGAGAGAAGCCAGAATAACCATCGAGATAACAAAAGTGGGTGTTTTTGGATAACCTTTCAAGCATTTGGTCGATGAACGGCAACGGATAGTGATCCTTCCTGGTTGCCTTGTTCAACTTCCTGTAATCAATACACATTCTATATCCAATAATAATTCTCTGAGGTATTAATTCATTTTTATCATTAGGAACCACAGTTGTACCTCCTTTCTTAGGAACACAATGTACCGGACTTACCCACTTACTATCAGCTATAGGGTAGATAATACCTGCGGCTAGAAGCTTGAGAATCTCAGTTCTCACGACATCCATCATCTTCGGGTTCAACCGTCGTTGATGATCAACAACTGGTTTAGCATCAGGCTCAAGGTTGATAGTATGTTGACAGATAGATGGACTAATCCCCTTAAGGTCATCAAGGGTGTAGCCAATTGCGCCTCGGTGTTTACGGAGTACTTCCAATAATCGCTCCTCTTCATATCCTGAAAGGTTAGAATTGATAATAACATGATATACTTTCTTTTCATCTAAATAAGCATACTTGAGCGTATCGGGAAGAGGTTTAAGATCGAACACCGGGTCTTCTTTCGGTTTCGATAAAATTCCCAAAGGTTCAACCGGAAGGTTGTGCTTCAGGATAGCAGGCTGCCTCAAGAATATTTCATCTAGTTCATTTCTTTCTTGCATATGCAAATCATTCTCGTGGTCCTCCATGTATTGCTGCAAAGGATCATTAGGGGGAATAGCAATAGAGGCAATACTTTCAATAATTTTATCATCACTAGGTAAATCAGTACCATGAGGCTACTTAGAGAACTTAGAAAAATTAAATTCATATGGCTCACCATCGAATTCAACAGAAACTTTACCTTTCTTGCAATCTATTATAGCTCCACAAGTTCTAAGAAAAGGTCTACCAAAAATAATGGGACAAAAATTGTCCCTCTCTGAACCAAGTACTAGAAAATCGGTAGGGTATTTTACCTTTCCACATAGGACTTCAACGTCCCTCACAATTCCGATAGGAGAGATAGTTGTTCTATTTGCAAGATGAATAGTAACATCAACTTCTTCAAGTTCACAAGGGGAAATCTCACCGATGATCTCTTCATAAAGTGAATAGGGGATAGCACTTGCACTCGATCCCAAATCGCATAGCCCATAATAATTGTGACCTCCTATTTTAACAGATACCACTGGAGTACCTGAAATTGGGCCTTTGTTTTTGGCTGTGATAAGGTTAGTGGAAACAGCACAAAAAGTTATATTGGAATCCAAAACATCATTAGTAGCAAGGTCTTTAATCAATGCAACTTGAGGATCGACTTTGATCTGGTCCTCAGGCTCATCAACTCTTCTCTCACTTTTATTTATTATGCGTGTCACAAGAGAGTGCTCCCTTATCCTCGTGGGAAAAGGGGGCTTTTCATATATAACTGCAGGCAAAATAGGGTCAGCAACATAAATATCAATAGGTGGTTCTTTAAAAGGTTCATGGTGTTGGTCTCTCTTCTTTTTGAAAGAATCAACATGAGAGGCAAAATTCTTACACAAATCAATCACTAGATGGGAATCAAGACCAATCTTAGAGCAAAAAGTATTGAAGTAATCAGTTTCCACATAGCTCTCAATATAATCATGTTCATAATTTATAGCGGGTTCAATACCTTTATCAATTTCCCAATCTTCGGTATTCCTCTGGATTCTTTCAAGGAGATCCCACCTTTCTTCCACACTCTTCTTCTGAAACACCCCACTAGAGGAGGCATCCAGCATCTCCTTATCCTGACGAGAAAGCCTGGCATAAAAATTTGTAAGTATAATTTCCTTGGGAAGCTTATGAATAGGGCATTTGAGCATTAGAGACTTCAATCTCCCCCAAGCTTGAGCAATGCTTTCTCTGTCACGAGACCTAAAGTTATAGATATAATTCATGTCTCGATGAATTTCATGAAGAGGATAAAACTTAGTATAAAAGAGAGACATAAGCTCCTGCCAGTCAAGCAAGTGTGAGTTATCGAGAAGCCCATACCAATCTGAAGCTTTATCTATAAGTGATACGACAAACAATTTCCTCATGACAAACTCCCTCGATACACCTGCAAGCTTAAATAATGAACATAGTTGTGACAGATATAGCAAGTGTTCACCGGGATGTCTGTCTCCTGCGTAACGATTAGCCAAAACATAATCGATAATACCAGCTGGTATTTTATAAGGCACAATTTCAGTAGGGGGAGGATCAACCACCACAGGTGTGGGGCGTCTTCCCGCAAGCAATGATCCAATAATAGGGTTGTCCATAAGGACAAGGAGCAGCAAATAGCAAAAATAAAGACAGAATTATAAAAAAACTTTCTTACCAGTTTCACTTTACCAATAGCGCTACGCTCCCCGGCAACGGCGCCAGAAAACGGTACTTGATGACCCGCAACCGTAAGGGATCTATTGCAGCGTTTTCGATAAGTAAGAGTGTCGAACCCAACGAGGAGCAGAAGGTATTGATAAGCGATTCTGAGCAAGAAATTACTGCAAGCACTGAAAGATAACTTTTAGGGGTTTTCTCGGTATAGGCAACAGGAAAGTAAAAGCAAATAATGTAAAAGGTACTGAGAGTAACAAGTGGCCCAATCCTTTCTTAGCAAAGGAGAGGCCTAGCAACTGAACTTATAAATACTAAAGCGTTCTTGAGGACACACGGGAGAGGTAGTCATGTGCTTTCGCCATATTCCGTATCGATACTATGTTATGTGTTGATAAGTGTTGAGGGGGTGGATCTATGCTAGTGCACTCTCTAGACTAAGATGAATGCACTCTTATGATTAAACACCTTGCAAGCATCCGCAAATACAAGATAGAATTTAAGGCAAAAGCCTAACCATAGCAATACGATCAAGGATCCATTATTCCCTTATGCAAAAGCGTGCGAACTGGGGTTCAGGTTTCTGTCACTCCGGCAACCCACCATAAGCATTCTTTATACACAATGTATTCTCCTAGGTCCTTAATAAGGCGAAGTGTTGGGTGTTCGACTCACACAACACCACTAGTAGAATGACAACACAACTTAAATATCAAACACCACATATTACTTCAACAGCATATGACTACTAACAACAAGACTTTCCCCATGTCCTCAAGAACTAAGGTAACTACTCACGAGACATAAAAGAGATCATGATCAGTGGGGATAAATATGTGATAAACAATCTGGACATAATAATAATTCTCCAACAAAACTCAATAGCATTCACCACAAAGTAGTAATCAACACCGATGGAGTAGAGAGGATAGGTAGTACGAGTTACAACACGAGTTGCGATGGTAAGATGAGATTTGGATGAAGATGGAGATGGTGCTGGTGTTGGGGATGATGTTGATGATGATCTCGATGATGCCCGTGACGATGGTGATGACAATGGCGACGATCTCCCCTTCCGGGAGGTGATCTCCCCGGCGGAATCTGCCCGCCGGAGATGGCTTTTTCTTCTCTGTAGGTTTCCGCCTCGAAGCGGCGACGGAACTCCGTAAAAAGTCCCGTGCCTAGGGTTTTTGGATCACGGAGAACATATATGCAAAAGGGGGCGACCAGAGGTGGGCCAGGGGCTCCAGGCGCCCCCCCGGCGCGGCCAGGGGGGCGCGCCCCCAGGCCGCCTGGGCACCCTGTGGCCCCCCTCTGACTCCCCTTTTGCGTGTCTTCGTGATTCGTCTGAAAAATACCTCCCGTCAATTTTCAGGTAATTTGGGAGTATTCTTCTTCAGCAACTCAGCATCCACTTTTTCCTGCTGAATCCTGCGTCTGCCGTTCCGGCATCGGAAAGTTGCAAACTGTGTAAAATAGACCAAAACAACATAAGAACACCATCATAACGTGAAATATATCAATGAATAAGGATAAATTATGATACAAAATAGTGATGCATTTTGGACGTATCACTCCCCGCTGCGGCTACTGCTGCTGCTGCGCAGCGAGTGCTGCCGCCAGCAGCTCGCCGCGGCCGCTGCACTCCGTCCGCGCGCCGCAGCCCCACCTACCGCGCCGCCTCCCTTGGCCCTGGC
The DNA here is from genome assembly GCA_902687465.1 of Secale cereale. Classification (NCBI taxonomy): domain Eukaryota; kingdom Viridiplantae; phylum Streptophyta; class Magnoliopsida; order Poales; family Poaceae; genus Secale; species Secale cereale. The sequence goes on along the minus strand of LR738711.1, from coordinate 879,063,221 downwards.
CGTCGGCGTGCGCCGTGCGCTGCCTGGCCCCGCTTACGACGCACAGCCACGCCCCGCCGGCGCCGCGCCTCGCGCACCGCGGCTGGCCTGGGCGAGCTGCGCCCTGGCCACCCTTGGCCTCGCCTCCGCCGACCTGCCGCCGGCCGCGCTCGCCGGCGCGCGGCGCCCGCCACCGCCAGACGCCCCGAGGCACCTTGTCGGGTGCACACCGACGGGCCAGCGCCCATTCGGGCTGTGCCCGGCGCCCAAACCCGATAGGCCCCTAGGGCCAATGACAGGGAGGCCCGCCCCGAGAACGTTTAAAAAAAAGAAAGAACAAAAAAATGAATTAATAAAATTATTAATTAATTAGTGAATTAATTAATCCTATTTAATTAATCTAATTAACTAGTTAGTTTAACTAAACAGTAATTAGATTAGATAAATCCTAATTAAGCTAAACAGAGTATGACACGCGGGACCCACACGCTAGTTTGACCGGTCAACATCCCTGTTGACTGCTGACGTCATGATGACGTCAGCATACACTATTCTGGATAATGTTGATTTAAAATGATTAAATAAATTCTAAAAATGATTAAATAAATTCTAAAAATGATTAAATCTTTTTAAATTTAATATAAAATAAACCGTAACTCGGATGAAAATACTTTATATATGAAAGTTGCTCAGAATTTCGAGACGCATCCGAATACGCACACCGTTCGTCAACCACACGTCCCAAGCATACTGAACCCACAACTTTCCCCCTCTGTTTCATCCGCCCGAAAACGTGAAACACCGGGAATACTTTCCCGGATGTTTCCCCCCTTCGCCAGTATCACCCGGTACTGCGTTAGGACACACCTAGCACCATTACATGTCATGTCATGCATCGTCATGCGTCTGTTTGCATTGTATTCATTGTTTCTTCCCCCTCTTCTCTCTGGTAGACTACGAGACCGACGTTGCTGCTGCCCCGATCGACTACGGTATTGACGACCCCACCTTGGCTGCCGAGCTTCCAG